>VZSZ01009262.1:93392-260236 GCA_013398815.1 Ibidorhyncha struthersii
AAACTATTAAAAAAAATAATCCCAGCCTTTAACTATAACCCACAGACATTAGATCACTGACGGGAAAAACTTTGCTGCAGATGTTGAAAAGAAGTGATGGGAAAAAGCTGGCTACTGCGATTAATGGCAAACGTGAAAGAAAGGAATAAGAATGTGCAGAGGGATAAAACAACTGAGTGACAAGCAGCCGGGATTTCCAGTACAGTGAACAAACATTAGAAAAGTATTCAAGAAAGACAGAGGAAGGTCAAGACTAAAAGTCATTTGAGATGAAGATTGCTCTTAAAGCCAACATGTTGTAAGAAGAAATGAATCCTTTCATTGAAAAAATGGAGAACACTGGAGGCTTTTCTCAGCATAGAAAAACCAAACAAAACCAATCAATGAAACAAAAAACCATCCAAACAAACCCCCAACTTCTGAATGAAGGAAATGGGTTAATATTCATTGATACTGTAGAGGAAAAATCTTGCCATAGAAGACACATATCCAAGTTAAAGATAGACAGAACACACCCATCCTGCCGGCCAACCCTCTTTTGAAGCCAAAAGCAGTAAACTGTGACTGTTTTTAAGTTCCAAGGAGAAGAAAAATGCACTGAGGTCAGTCTAGCCCTCTGTCCATCCCTTTACATGGAAAAGTAGATCTCCTTCTGGCTATTGGTGTCTCTATTTCTTGCCCGCTCTCAAGACACTCTTCCTGTGGTCTGGCTTGTTGCTTCTATTCTTGTCCGGGGAAACTCCCATTCCCAAAACTCACCATTTTTTTATTATTAAAACTCGTTATCGATATTAACCATAGATATATTAAAGTCATTGATATTCCTACTCATTATGTCAAGATAATGTAGCTGTATTATTTAATTAGCTTATAGACAAAAAATTAATGGAAGTGATCCATGTGACTTTCTACTAGGAAAACTAGGGTCTAAAAGAAACTTCTGTATGGAGGGTACTGAACTGAGTGGAAGAACAAGAAAGAAAGAATCAATTATTATATCACAAAATGAGAGGGAAATCAGAATTTAGATTTAAAAGCAGGCATGTATATCGTAACATTTCTAAAATACAAGAACTATGAAACATCTTTCTTTTCCTGGAAAACAGGAGGAGATTTAATAATGGTTTTAAAAAACTCTGGAGATCCTGAAGAAAATATGTAATTTAATCAAAATAGAAGATACTAGACTTAAGAGAAACCAAATACACAAATACGTAGTGAGGAATAATCAATAGTCAGGAGTACATCAGAAAAGAAATGGAGAGTTGGAGCAGTTCACAAACAAAACATGTCTTAACCGTACAGTGCTGATACAAAAAGATGCCAGTTCCAATGTGGAAGTTATTAACAGAAGCGTTTCACATAGCCCCTATGTATTGATCCAGCCTACTGAAGTGATGAAGTCTTTAAGGAAAACATAGATAAGCTAGATATAGTCATGAAGTAGAAAACAAGAAGGATAAAAGGTTTAGAAAACTTGGCGTGTAGGAAAGCTTGAAGAAATTCTGCTCTGTATTCTTGAGAAAAAAAAAAAGAAGGAGCAATAAAATCAATATTCTGACACGTAAAAGAATAATACAGACAGAAAAGAAGATTATAAGCTACTGCTCAGGGTAATAAAAACAACAAAAAAGATCTTTTTAAACTACAATTTTCATTAGATAACAGCTGGCTATAAGGATGGTATAGCACTGGAATCAGCTATGTAAGGAAGATGCAAAAGGTGTTTAGATGGTTAGATAGGCACGTGTCTATGGAAGAGCTGTACTTGATCCTTCTCCAGTGCAGTCTCCCCACCAGCCCACTATTTCTGTTTATTCACAATGAATGCAAAAGGACTCTTCACCTCTGACTAACATTTGCTAAGATCTACTTTACCAACAGTGGTTAATAAAGATGAGACTGCTTAGCACATGGAACAACCATTACTTAGCAACTACTTTTTTTTTTTTTTTTCAATAACCAACCTTGTGCAAGACTTCACCGATTTCATTCTCAGATGTGGTTGTCACCTTAGTAAAAGGACGAAAAGCTGGATCTGCTGGTTCTTTAATGTTTTTTTCCAGTTTCTGGCATTGAACAGAGTTGAACTTGCTTCCCGTCAGAGTAGTCACAGGATTATTACATTTAGAGATCAGCTTTCATTGGCTCTTCAGATGATAGCTGCAAAGGCTGATGGCGGAAGCATGATCTAGCTCACTCCTATTTTACACTCAGCATAGACACTACGCTAAAAACATGGGACTGCATAATCAAAATCATCTGTCTCTAAGACTGTGAAAGAATAACCAAGGAGATAAGGTAAAAGCCCGGGATGCTGGGCTATTCAGTTTGCATTCTTTGTCATAGGTTAGGCAAGACATTTAATCTTTACAGGTCCTTAGCTGCAAACCAGACAATGATTCTGTTCCACCAAAAAGGAGTTACTTTCCAATCCCTGTCTTACTAAAAACTAAGATAGTTTCATTCATCACAGTAATGCTGAGAAAACAACGACATCTCAAAAAGACATAGATTTGGTCTTCCGTGATTTCTTCTCTGACGAGCCTCATATTCTGAGTTCATAATTTTTTTTAAATTTCAACAATTATGCACTTGGATAAACACAATGGATGTCCAATCAGATAATTGCATGTATTTCTTATATTGCTCCAGCTATTTAGCAATCTTCGTTCCATAACTAATGGCACTGACCACATTAAGAGCTGAAAATGGTGTGAGAATTTGTTTTCATCTCACGATTACATTGGTTTAAAAAAGTCACAAATCACTATATCATTAACAATTGCAGAATGTTGGAAAAAATACCAATCCAGGCTTCAGTTTTATAGAAATATATCCTTTTTTTAGTCTAAGTTTTTGNCTACTTGGTATTGTTGTATTTGTATGTCAAAGGGAGGACTGAAGTCTCAACAATTGTTAACCTCTCCCATGGTGTGCTAATAAAAGGTCAGAGGCCCACATGTGGCTTGCAGCCTGGGGAATTTCTCTCAATGTTCTGCCAGGGATGGGACCGCCCGAACAGTTTCTCTCATAAGTTTTAAGCCATAAACTGCATCCTACTTGGCTTGCTGTGCCAAAACTGGACCCAAGGGTATCCAGAGTCTTGGCTGATGGGAAAAAATGAGTGCTTCCTATGGAAGCCACAGCTGTTTTCCTGAGAGAGAGAGCGAGAGAGCACAGATGCTCAAATATTTCTCTACTTTCCGTTTCTGACTACCTGTTCTGGCAGCAGTTCCGAGAAAGGGGGAGGACAGAGGCAGGCATCCAGCTGCTTTCAATAAGCCTTGGCAGCACAGGTACTGATTGCCTAAACACTAAAAATGTTCAAAAAGAGTTTTTTCTGGATTGCAAACTATAAAAAAAAAAAAAGGTGAAAGCATGCAGTAATGTTCCCCATCTTCCCCTCTTGAGCAGAAATTTAGTGTTCAGAATTAAGACCTTAATTATGAAAGCAGAGAATATTCAGAGAAAAAAAATGATACTGCATACTATTGAAAAGATATCGCTCATAGAAGTGTATCTATACATATAAATATATGTACACAGAAATTCAAGCGACTATATAAAATACATATATGCTATGCATTTTAGAGAAAGAGTTGTTTCTTTCATCAGACTGCAGGCTGAATGTCACAATATGGATTTGATTTTGAATTGCGGGGCCATTTTTATCCCTAGTGTAACCCTGAAGTCAAAGAAAATACATATGCAAAGTTATATTATACATTGATTTGGCCAACAATTGTATATAACGTCAGCTACCTCATAAATGTCATTGAAATGACATTACATTAGGATGTGGCTTATGATACTGTTTAGTAATTATTCATATCTACCATTTTTGCCTCTACATATTGATGTCCAGTGATCTTTTCATAGCTATACTTTGTCAAAAATGGATGCTTCTGCTCTGGACAGGTTACAGAGCGGGCTCAAAGCCCTTATACTGACACCCTTCAATATTTTTCTCCAGTTCTACCTTTTGAAGTATTATATAAGTATTTCTTAAATGGACTTAAGTAGTCCAATCAAAGCACAGTTGATTAATATAAGTCAAAATGGAAAAGTAGTTATAGCTGATATGTAAAGAGCAGAACAGCACATACAAAAGATTGTAAAACCCCTGAATTTAATGGTTATTCATTGCTCAGTGAATCAACAGAAGCACTATCAGTCAAGCTTACAGTTCACTAGTTTATTTGCTTATTTTAAGGACAGCTCTGTCAGTCCGGTTCATGGCTGCACCTGGTTGCTACCTGCAGTGCTCTGTCAGTGCCTGCTCCTTCTGCCACAGCCTCTCTTGCTATGAAATGAAGAAACATCTGTCTATCAACAGGGAAAGTAAGCAGATAATCAATGTTGTCTGCAAAAAGCTTTGGAAAAGTGCTTTGGGAAAGAGCAGCTCTATAAAAGCGGTAATTCTCCCCAACAAACAATCAAAAAGGCATTCTCCCCACAAGATGTCTGAATGACCGCTTAAAGGCTCGCAGCAGGCTACTGAACAGCCACCAACCAGTCTTCCCCAGGGCTCTCCCTCTCTGCCCCATTGTTCGTCAAGACCTTTCATTTACATTCGATTCCCAAAATGTTCTTATTGTTTTTGTCTTGATCACTGCCTAGCCATCAGAAACCTATTTCTACTTCTGTTCAATGATCAAAGTATGCTACAATGTTCTTGCACTAAGAGCTAAGCTGCTCTCCTAGCCAGTACATTCCCCAGACAGAGCAATAGCTTTGGTTTGACAGCTTCCACAAAGGTATTCTGTAAGAGGGTGTCTGAGTGCTCCTTCAGACCAGAGAAGCTTTAAAGCTGGTGAAGTCAAATCCAGCGTGGTAGATACAATATTTCTAAGCCATAAGGGTAAGCAGTTAGATCCACTCTGAGTAGTGATCTCATAAGTCAGCCATGCAGGCGGCTGCTCCCCGCTTAGAGGTAGAAACCACCAGCAAGATGGATCATGTAAGAATCCTTCTAGGAATGGAAGAAGTGGAAGAAAGTGGTTTTGCTTGACCAAAACATGAGAAGTCAGTGAGTCTGAGCTGGTAAGGAAGTCACAAATCCAGAAAAAAAAAACCCTACTGTATTTAAGCCACACCTTACACAAAACTGTTCAACCAGGGGAAAGAGTTATGGGAATTTTGCTGCCTGTGTTATACGCTAGAGCTTGATTCTGCCCTGTCTCACTTTCTCCTTTGCAACTCATTCATTGCACTTCCAAAAGAACCAGTGCCTGACTTTTCTGCTTTCTTGTCCAACTATTTGTAACATAGAATCCAATAGCCTAGCAACTAAAAAGTGAACAATCCTCCCTTCTTCTCCAAACGAAGTGACAGAGGTCTGTAAAAGTATCAGATGGTTGTCCAAGATAGTGTCCCTTTGTGACAATAAGAATCAATCCCCCCACACCTATTTAAATAAGAATGTAATCTTTTTCAATTGTTTGATAAGGATCAAAGAGGTTTTGCTGATGCCTAATTAACCTAGAATTAACCTAGGTAATAGTATATGTTTATCTCTAGTTTTAGTTTAGTTATTTGAAATACTTTGCTGTGCTAGCTCTTTTAATTATTTTTCTACCCTTCAACTGACTCGTAATGAATTACTCCATTTTTATTGAGAGTACCTCCTATTCTTACGTCCTTCAAGCACTCTCAGAATAGAAGCTTTTTGCAGTTATGCATATACATCAGCCAAATCATACTTTCGGCAGTACTATAAAAACCCAACATTACTTTTTTGTTGAAAACCTGCATACTTAAATACTGAATCATTCAGAAAATACGGAAAATAAATATGTTATCATAAAAATTATTAAGGCGGGAGAGTGAACGGGGACGGGGTTATAGAAGTGTAGACACACTTCTGACAAATTCATATACATGTGACATAAGTTCTAATCTTGCAATCCTTACTCACAAAAGTAATCTTACTGAAGTCTATAGGAGTAGGCACATAAAAAATACAGGATTAACCCTGAAAGCCTGAAAGAAATCCACTTATTTTTTCAGCTATGAGAACAAATATTGCATCATAAAACAAATGATGTCCAGATGAGTAAAATAGCTTTAGCAACAAGATAATCTTATAAAAGACTTATAGGCACATCCATAGTGATGACAGTTAATAGAACCTGAGGAGAGGCTATTACAGACAATTTGGAGTACGGCATTGAGTCTCCTCCTGATTGTTAAAGAAATTATTGTCAGATACAGACTAATCTTCCCGCAGTATCTAAAGGGATTTACTACTGATATTATAATAAGACAATCAGAGATAACTGATTTCTGGAATAAAGTAGCATGACTTATAAGCACCTGTAGTTGCCACTAACCACTGGGAAAGAAAAATGAATGAGCTATCCATAGATTAAAAAAAAGCTTATCACAGTCTACCGTATTATGTAAATGCATTCAGGGATAATATGAAGAGGAACCAAACAAGTCTGGACACAGATGTTGTATCTTCGAATAAACAAACATGACTTCTTCATTAAATAAACCCACACAATGATTTAATTTAAATGCATAGGTTTGCTCTAGCTGTAGCTACTAGCTTTCTGTGGGACCTTATTACAGGGCTGATTCTGATCTGTGGAATAGGAATTGGATCAACATGTTTTACTGTGCTCACCAGGCCATGAGACATGCTAAAATACTGGGGAACTGTAGCACAGGAGGTGGCTCCTGGAGGATCTCTTCATCCACTCAGGGTGAGCTGGACCTGAGATCTTCCACAGGCTGCTATGGAGCAATGGCAAAGGCCACTTTGCAATGGTATCCCTATGCACAGTTTCCAAAACAGGCCTTGAAAGGGGTTATTGTAAAGTTCTTCTCCCACACACATTCGTAATAAGGACAAGTAATAATTGTAAAGTGAAAAATATATTTTTCATGTTTTTGTAATTTTTTTCAAGTGGTTTGTCAGTCTTATGAATTCAAAGTCTGCTGATTCCTTTGTGAATTTATATTCTGTACTGAAATATAATTGTCCGGAAAATGTGTGAGAGAAATAAGTATCATTTATTGGTTAGTTATGTTAGAGATATATTTTAGAATAAAAAAATATGCAAAACCAATCAGACCTATATTAATGATTTTATCTTCATGAACCCATGTTCTTTTTATGGAGCATTGTACTGGAATATATTCATTTAGAAAACAAATCAAAGGAGAGTTCCATTTCAATGGTGTAAAACCTTAATCAGGGAGTTGTGCAGAGGGTGCAGTTGATTGAAAATGAAATAAAATGTGTAGTACAACATGTATATCTGCAAGTAGGAAATAAGGGTAAACACTATACATCTATCATTATTCTGTCAAATCGTACTGAAGCTCTCGTGTGGGACTGATACAGACTGAAGCCTATGACAGCGATGAGGGGTGTGAAGGAAGAACCTATCAACCCAACTGCAGATTTGATCTTGTTTTCTTTTTTTTTTTTAATTAAAAAATGCACTTGAAAATTATTTGTCTTCATGAAAAACTTTGGTATTTTTCTGTAAGGTATGTTTACATGTACTTATAGAAGAGTAATTTATTCAACACATTTCAACTCTTCTGTTATACCCAATTTTTATGGAAACAGAATGACCTCACAATAGATCTATTAATCAAAGTTACTTAGCTATTTCCTTATGGATTCTGCTTTTCCTACAGATCATGCCTTATTACAAATGCTTGATGTGTCTGCATCACATTATTAACTCAATTTTCTATTATATCTATGCTAAACATGTCTAACCTTGTGTGAAGACATCCTATTGTATTCCAGACATCTGCCCTGTATGGACTCGTCAAGGTACTTGACAACTTTTGAGAAGGCAGTCCCTGAGAAGCCCCCCAAGAACTGCCTCCTGTCTCCCAGGTCAAGATGAGCCTGTCTGGTGCATCAAGTCTAACACAACAGTTTTTATAGCTACTGGTAACTAGGTGAAAGCATGCACAGGTTTAAACACTATCCAACCACACTGATTCTCCAGCTGAAATAATCAGATGGACATTTACAGCTTTGTTAACTGGGAACAGTCTTTGGCCATAAATATGGAATGAAACTTGAATTCCTGCTTCCCAAGCCATAGCAAGCAGGCAAACCACTCTACCAGCACGCTCTCAAATACAGCTCCTAGTTCAGGGAATGGTAGGTTTTCTAAGGTCTTAGAGAGGAAGGAAAAGACCTGTAAACTGCCATCACCAGGTCAAACATACGGTGGAAGAAGTACCATTCACAAAGAATCAGAAATTGCCTCTTACATGCAGAGCCGCGCAGGGAGGCCTATTTACTCACATAGCAAGTCAGTACTATCTTCTCATTGTTAAAGAGATAACAAAAAGCCAAGAGATCAGCAGCATCTTAGCATTATCTGCATGTTGGTAGAGATCTTTAGTAAAGTTAAAAAGATAAAAAACCCAGGCTCTTGGGACACATGACAAATAAATATACAAAGCACAGTGAACACTTGTCTCTTCCACAGAACAGCAGTAGAACTCTTATAACTTCATTTTTGCTGCTCTCCCAAGGAAAATGCTCCTCAAATACTGATGGTTATAACTCCCTATAACTCCCCTGTAGTCGTCTCTTCTTTTTTTTTCCCCTCTTCTCTCCATTGTTATACTCACCACCCTGCTGTTACACCAAGGCACTCATCACCAACAGCAATAAAAACAAACAATAAACCCCTGGTCTTTTTAGTTTTTCCCTCTTCAGTCACTTTATCTTGCCACTCTGCTACCAGAGCAGCCTGTGTCAAGCTCTGCTGGTACCCGTGTACCCATGCCTGGCATCCCACCTGTGGTAGGAACTGCATACGTGTTTTTCTCATGTACCAGACCCTCACATACCCATTTCCTATCCTGGACAACTCACATTGGACTCCATCCGTGAATACATGGATGATGACAACGTACCAGAATAAATTATGGGGCAAAAAGGTCAGAAAGAATTTTAGCTAATGGAAACAGTATTAAAGATTTATATACTTATATCAAACTGCTTCCTAAGTCATATGTTCTCTTTGAATAGGGAAAAAGGAACATTTCTTTATATTGGTATACCATCGAAGGCCTGGAGGAAAACTGTGACTAAAAACTCAGAATGTTTCAACAAGTTTAGCTCACGGTTGAAGGAGAGTAGCTTCTGGGCCAAGAGGGAAAAAGAGAAAAAGACAGGCAGACAAAGAAGTGCAAATGAGGAGCTGACAGGGAGGGTGTCATTTTCTCTACCTAGGGCATTAAAGGACAAATATGGCTATTGTAAGTCACCTCTATGCAAAGTGGACATGATGGACCAATTTGGAACTTGGATTATTATCGCTGCTCAGATACTGTAGTGATGAGAACATTATAAACAAATATATATCTACACAGTAGAAATCCATTACGTATATCAGTTCCACAATATGAAACACAAATGTACAGGAGTTCCAGGGGATATGGGTATTAGAAACATATGACTGGAAGAACTTTCTGAATCAAGTTCAATTCCCACAGTGATAAGATGCAAACAAATATTTTGTCCAGAAAAACCTACAGAACATAACACAAGCTAAAAATATTTCCCCAAATGCTTTGCTTAAAGTTTAATCTGTAATAAAATCACAAAATATATAACTGCTATATTCAACAAAAAGATCAGGGAAGCCATAGTGGCACTCTAAGAACCACACATACAATGGGATTACAGATCCTCAAATTCCCAGCTGTATGAGACAGCTTTTCTCTTCATGCTCCAGCTAAAATCTAATAACATATCACAGAACAGAAATATATTTTCTACACCAGAGTGTCTGAAGTGACTAATGTAGCTTAGAGAGTGCTTTGGAATTTTCTGGGAGGAAAATATAATAAATTACATAGCATTATAGTAATCCACATCATTAATTTTTATATTTATTAATTCACATAATTAATTAATTACCCCTTGGAGCATTTGTGTGGTTTCTGTAAATAATTGTGTGGCCTGGTAATCCATCACAAAAGATTTATTATGTACATTTATTTGTGGAATGTTTAGCTGAAGCAGCACTCAATATCATAGTAATAAATACACCAAAAAAAAGACAGAAAACAAAACAGGTATGTTAGGAACATTTCCTTTAAAAGTTTTCTGTGCAGATAGAATAGCAGTGTGGCATGGAACTACAAGTAAAACTGAAATCAAACCAAACAATTTTACATAAACAGGTACAACATTTAAAGGAAATAAAATGCACGTAGTAAACTTCAGCTATAAATCCTACATCTTGTATGTTATCAGAAACACCCCAAATCTCAAAATTAGAAAAGTTGTGTGGAGATTATTTGATACTAGCCATCTGAGTGGCCAATTTAAAGTGAGATGTTTCTTTCTTTCAAGTAAGAAACTAGTATGGCAGTTCAAACAGATGGCAGATCAGGTTGAAAAAAAAATGATTTCAGAAATCATTTTATGAAACACAAAAAGACTTTCTTTTTTGAAAAAGGTTTACAGGTAGCTTGAAATAGGTGCATCTGGGATATAAGCTTCATTGAGAAGGTTAAATTCCCTCTGAAGTTCCTTTCCCTAACAAATCTTGCCAGGTTGGTGTGCTAAGGAGTGCACATTGTATTTTGCAGGCTACGTGACAATGGCATGCAGTGAAAGTTAATCATGTGTTCACACAATCACAAAAATCAATAGTCATTTAAATCATCAGTCCCTGTAAAGTTGACACTGGGAGGTGTTTTCATTTTTGTTTGCTGTTGTAACATCTCTGTAGCAAGTACAGAAAAAAATCCTATTTGAATATTTTATGTAATTTAGGCTTGAGTTTCTATTTTCTTAATGTTAAGAGTTTCATTTCGGTATTTGTATGAGTCACAGTTTATGAATTAGGACTTGGAACATCCTGTCACCAGTCAGGCCTTTTTGATACATAAATAATCTTTTGCAAAATATAAGCACACTGAAATTCATTGTCTGAAAATCTCTGGACTAAACATGTTAGCTGCTTTTTATTTCCTGAGGTTTAAAATTGTTAAATCATCTAGAACTTGCATCTTCATCTTATTATGACTATACACATATTTTTATCTTTGTAAAATTGGTACAAATAACAAAATCATAATAGCAACATTTTGTATGCATTCCTCAAGGGATGAACAACTACCAATATACAGGATTGTGGAGAATTAAGCACCAATAATAAAAAATAAACGGTGACTCATTTTAGTGGTTTCAAATGTAATTATTTGTTGTGGTTTTGGTTTGGGTTTGTGTTTTGTTTTTTTTTTTTACATTAAAAACATCTCATCTTCTAATCTATGAAGTAGCTAATGATGTTAATGGGATTACAGAAATGAAATTTATCCTTCTTGTTTTGTGTCCAATTCTCAATTTACATGAACTTGGCGGTCCTGTCAGAATGACGAATATTTTACATTAAACCCAATTAAAATGACCACATTGGTAGTCAGCTTTAGAAGTTCTCAGTTCAGTATTTTTAAACTGGTGCTCTGACCTGTTAGTTTGTCTGCATTGCCACCTGGAGGACCTCATAGCAAAGTCAGGTTGAATTCCTTGGGTGAGATTCTGTGTTAAGGCTCCAAGGGTTAAAGCTGCCTCTTGTGCTGCAGGAAGAGACCCACCGTGGCTTCCCACTGCCCCCTGCAAGGGGGAGCCCTCAAAAGATAGCCTGGAAGATGTCTAGCTACCTAACCAGGTATATGTGTACATAGGGGATATACTTCTGCTTCCTCTCCCCTCCACACTGTCTTTCTCATGTATTTGTTGGACTACTAATTGTTACATTAGTAGATACGCTAAATTATATTAGCTGTCTTAACAATAAAGGTCTGACACTAGCTCACAGTTAGCTACCCCGTACGAGAAACAGAGAAAAAGAACACAGCTGCTTGAAAGCTGATGAATGACAAAAAGGAGAAGTTAAGATCTCCAGTCCAGCTGGAGTCCACTCAACATTTTGGCAAATACTAGAAAAAAAATCAGTCAGGAATTTGGTCCATTTTTTTAAAAAAGACAAACAAAAACGAACTACTGATTAAATATTGAACAATTTGTAGCTTTTTGAAACTACTGCTTAGTCTGAGGCCTTAGCTTTACGTAAAAACCTAGAAACAAGCGAGGAAGAACATGCTACCAGGTTGAGCAAAAGAGATTTGAAGAATTTTGCATCCACAGGAAAAATGAAACTTCAAAAGCAATATAACAACCGCAGAACATACCCATAAGATGTCATAGTTGGGAAAGAATAGAAGAGGATGCTACTTTGAATGACTGTAAAGCCAAGTCCTGCATAGCGATCAGAGATACAGAAAAATGTTTTTTAAATATTGCAAATAGAGTGGTTCTGTGGAAAGTCAGAGAATAATGTGTGATAGCAAGAAATAAACTTAACTGTTTTCACCAAAACTGCCATATTTGCAAGAAGCAAAACTTTGTAGCAAAACCTGAAAACTTTTCCATATGTACCCTGAAGGAACATAATACTCCAGGCATATTTTGGTTGTAAGTCTAGCTGGTCAAGCAGAGACATGCTAATCAGGGCAGATCACAGTCTTCCCCACAGATCCAAGTCCTGTTGTATTTGTGAAAGGAGCAGATGCTACCCAAGACACAGAGATGTCACTGCTGCAGCAGGGAAGAAAGGCTGTTTCAGTACAAGCGAAGCATCCCCCATCAGAACTGTCTGGGAGATAACTACAGCTAGTGATTGGATTATTACTTTGCATGTAAGGAAAATGCTTACTAACCAGAAGTTGGACATAGATGCAGAGGGTTAATGCGGTACCAGAAGTCTGACTAACAGGCTGGAAGGGAAAATTGAGCCTTATGGAACAGAGATATTCAAACCTTATGTTATACATAGTAGGTGAGTGCAAACTAGATAAAACAACAAGCAACATCTTGGAAAGTGGGAACAGGAGGTTTTAGCAGAAAACAGACTACCTGTTATAGGCATGAAAATAATGCCTTAGGTAGAGTTGAGTGTTTCAGAAGAACAGCCTATGGAGATGGAAAGAGAAATGGAAACAGGAAAAGAGATAAAGTTATTTTAATAGCGAGAAAGCTGAACCTCCAGGAAGCAGAGAAATCACGTGGAATTGCTGACAGAATGTTATTACAGAAGTCACTACTTCTGCCAGAGGGCAGTGTTTTGGCTGCCTTTCACAGGACCTGGGCATTAAGAACCTTCTTGTGGCCAGGTGCAGGGCCTGTAAGGACACCTTCTGCTGCTCTTAACTGGAGGGGAACATCTCAGTTCTTGATCCTACCTCTTTCCCAAAACTAACTAGGGATTGATAGTGTTACTGCAGCCATATCTTAGTGCCTGGATTGGAGGTCTGCAGGCTGGGTCTACACCAGGAGCTCTCTTGCAGTAACTGAGGGAAAGCACTGGTTGGACGTGATTGCTGCTCGGCTCTTTGTGTTTCCACTGTGTTTAAGGAAGAGAGAAGTAATCTGGATGTAAATATTTGTATCCAATACAAACACTAATGTAAGCATACCAGTTCATTCTGCCAAAGCCTCGTATTGATGATGTGGAATAAATCCTTCTAAAATATCTGTAGTCTTAAAGGACTATGACTACAATATAAAATGGATGTAAAATAAGAAAACCTCTGACAGAAAAACAGAGGACTCCGACATGGAGGTGAGAAGGGCAGACCTAGTACAGAATAAAGAGTACGGCCTCCAAAACAGTAAGAGACAAACTTACTTTAGCACGCTTAAGCGTGCCAAAACTACTAATCTGGTTTAGTATTATGCTGGATACTCCTTATATTTCTTCTACAGATTTCTACACAGGAAATTAAAGTCTGTACTTACTGTATAGCTGTTACTTAACTGTAACTGTTAGGCTTCAGTTAAAGTCTCTTTCTTTAGCAAGAGAGTGCTAAAAAATAACAAATCAATAAGCTGCTTGAGACACATGTGGTGAAGGATTGATTTGGAGGCCAAAGATTGTTTCCTACTGATGGGAACAGCCTTTCTGAAAACTAAGTGCTTTTTTATATAAATATCAAATCTGTGGAAAGAGGAAATTCTTTAAAAGACACAGTAAAGAGTAAACAGTGTATGTAAGGGGATAAAGAAGCAGGGAAGGGATGATCCTTGAAAGGAGCTTATATACTAGTGACAGAAAGAAAACAATAGCGCGGGGAGCAGAAAAGAAAAAGGATGGAGCCAGCAGAAAGAAGAGTTGAGAAGAGAGGCTGCAGGAGATGCAGTGAGATGAACACCATATAAAAACAAAAAAAAAAAGAAGAGGAAGGAAAGTTAAGGAAAGAAAGAACCAATAATAATAGAAAAGAAAAAGAGAAAATGGAAGGGCATAAGAAATGAAAAAAAAAAAAAAGTAGCTCATTCTAAAGGTGTATAACAACTGAAGAATAAGTAGATTAAAAGGGAAAAAAAAAATCTACAAATACTCTCTTTATATAATGTGTGTACCTTTCTTCTGCAACCTTCCCAGGGTAAGCGGCTTGGTGGTGTTTCATGAAGTACAGGTGTAGCGAGTGGCTACACTGTCACCCAGGGGCAGATTTAGCCATCATTAGTGCTGTCCTGCTGGACGGGGCACGGGCTATCGCAGGACTCTCTAACCTGTTTTTTTCTGCAAGCACACCAAGCTGTTTGGCTGCCATTTCATAAAGCAAAATTCATTTGCCAGGAAAAGGGTTAAATTTAATACAGCCGGACAGCTGAGCAGCTGCTTTCATGATTTAAATAAAAACAAGCTGAAATCCTTGCTGTCAGCTCTGTGATATATGACTTGTAATGGGATGTTTCCAACCTTTTCTTCCATATGGTCGCCTACGTTAGGTAATACACACAGCCTACAGTGCAACCAGCTTCCCAGAAAACATCTGGGTCCCATTCCTGCTCTGTTAGCTTCAGTGTTGCCTCCCACAAACACAGATGATTCATAGGACAACATCCCTTTGGTTAAGGATCAAATTAGGACGTTTCATTGATAATTTTATCATGCATCCCAACTGGAGTTATGGGAAAATGGAACTCATTCAAAAAAAGAATTTCTCCACACATATTTCCATCCTCCTATCTGCAGTTGATAAAGTTAAGATTTAAGAAACAGATTTTAATGACTGCTTAAGGAAAAAAGGAAAAAAAAAAAAGAAAAGCTACCCTATGTCCTGTCAGGAATGCATTTCCGCTTGATTTCATCTTCTCTCTCGCCTAATTTTAGAGTATTTCCCCCTTTAAAAATGTGTTTGCTGACAGGAAAATCATAACATAATATTTATTTCTGGAAGCTGAAATCAAAACCAATTATTTCTTCTATTGATAAGAGATTAGGATCTGCTGTAAGAAAATTATCTCATGTTTTAAAAAATATATAATGGAATAAAGAGGAAATGGACAGTCTGCCCTGGATCGCATGCAGTGAGTGATACAGGCCGGCTGCTAGAGGTCCTGTTAAGAACAGACAAAGCGGGCAAATACCAGCCAGTCACTTCTCTAGACTAGGTCCCCCAAATACTAATTCAGTAGACCATTTAATTATCTGTTTCTAAGGATTAAAACCTTCACTAGTATCAATTACTTCAGGTTTTGTGGTCATACTTTTGAACAGGAATGACTGACAATGCCCGAATTTATGCAGCAATTCACTGATTTGCACAGTTCGTTGCCCACGCCAATCAGTGGGTTTGTGTGAACGTCTTTAAATCATCTTTTCCAAAACAGATTAAATTCAACATGAGTTGCTTTGGTGTGATACATCACCCCATTAGTATTAGTTACAAAAAACAACAACAGCTGAGGTATGACACTTTCTATCTACTCAGTTTTCAAAATGCTATTTTTTCCCCCCCTCACAATTTTAGTGAGTGACAGAAACTGGATTAGGGAGAGAATTTAATTAGTTGAATATTATTAAATAATAAGACAGCAGCTTGCAAACGCATCTCTAGCATCGTTTAATATTCAAGCTTAGTTCCGTTATTTCAGATAAGTCAAAATAATATAACGATGCCCAACACAAAATTAAGAAACTGTCAGAATGACTCTCTGCTTTTTTCTTTGGCACATTTATATTTCGCCTGGGTACTAACATAAAATATAAAAAGCTAAAAAAGGATCAGATTCTCATCCACTCCCCATTCCAGGTATAAAATAACATAAAGCATAAACCAGCAATATTCTCCCAGGGGCAGATGCATACAAACACACTCCTAAGCTGGTTTTCAAGAATCCCCCCGCTACCTCAGGATAGTGCTGGGCCACTGACATGTGGACATGTCAGCAGGACAATCTGCCAGCACCGCAGAAATGCTGGGTCACGATCCTGCCCGTAAGGAAACAGAAACCGACTACTACAAGGCAGAGTGGATGTAACTAGAGACAGGCCTCCGTAACCCCAGCCTTTCAAGACTTTCTAAATCATGCCGGGGTTGGTGGTGCCGGTTCCGGAGTGGAGCAGAGCAGAGTCAGCGCTAACAAAGACTCACAGCCGCCCTAGTCCCAGCTGCCAGTTCTGAGCTGTGCTCAAAGGATGTGCAGCACACATTCTCACCCAGTGCGTTACTAGGATTTACTGAAAGAAAAATCAAGGGCCGCCTCTGTTTTGGAAAGTCTGGTTACATTTTTTGCGCAAAGACCTGCTGGTGCTTTTGTTTTACTGACACTTAGAAATTGCTGAACAGCTCAAACTGTGATCGGTTGTGCTATAAAATTTGCCATCTGACACCGTGGGATGTTCTGGAGTGATAAAGAAAAAAAGTACATGAAAAAACAGACACAAGGTTTGTTAGAAAGTTGTTGCTTTTACCAGTAGTTTAATTTAGTCATTTTAGACCCTACTGAGTCATGATTTTTCTGTCAACTCAAACAACATTCTGTTGACTTGTTGGCAAACGAAGAAACTCATTTAACAGTTTATACTCAGCAGCTCAACAAACTGACTCAAAAGATACTGACTTAAAGGATACATATTACAGACAAGTTCTTTTCAGAATTAAGATGAAGTGCATCAGAATTTTTCATGTTGTTTAGACTGGTCTAAGGAGCAGAATTCACAGTGGTCCTTTATCTTTCAGTTTTACAGAAAGGTATTTCATGTTCTCTCTAACAGGTCATTCACTATTGAAGACAAAATGTAATTTAAATCACTTAATCTTTGCCTGTATGTGATGTTAATTTTTAGTTATTTTGGATACATTTCTCATCTTAATAAAATACAAAATGTATATTAATATAAAAGTTAATTTGAGTGTTAATTATCAAATTCTAGAACTGACATAATATCAAAATGCATATTATCTACACCAGAAGAGACTTATGTGGAATGTCAACATGTTATAATGCACAAAGGAGTTTTCAGTGAATGTGTCCTTCTGTGCATTAAATGTGAGTAAACTCCTGTACACTTTATATGAAGAATGGAAGTGGTGGAAGTAGAAAGCAGAGTGATCAAACCATTAGCAGTGAAAGCACGAAAAGAAACTGATCAGCTTTCAGAGTATGTGAGAATATCCCCAAGTCACACATGCTCCTTCCTGCACTGCCAATGCTTAGAACGGCAAATCCCATAAAATTCCATAGAAAGAAGGTGGTTGGACCAAGGCGAAGAGGTTTAGGTGGAGAAGAAAGTGCGATCGCAGAAATAATACCTCTTCCTTTTTTTCTTACTCATAATCAGATTTGAGAGACCTTGTTTGAAAAAGTGTAGAGGACAAAGTTGATATATGCAAAACACCAGCTACCTGCGAAAGCCAGAGATGCTTACGCTAAACCACAACATATTTGTTACCAAAGTCTCAGCTTCCTTTACACCTGTCTCAGTGACTGAAAAGCTTTATGGCAAGCCTCGTTCCATTTCATCTCACTTCTACTTTAAGAATTCGAGTAAAATAATACTAACCTAAAGTTTCGATAATGTCTGAATTCAGAGTTAAATACCGTTTGATACATAAAGACATTGGTATGGCTTTTTTGCCCCCAAAGCTAAAAGCATAAAAGGGTTAGGGACTGCATTCAGCTCCAAATATGAAAAAATAATGCCATCATCAGATTTCACATAAGTCTTTATAACATGTTAAAATGGGATTAGTTCTAAGCAGGTGATATACTTAGATTTTAGCTTTCATTTCTCAAGAGTGTTTCATTCTTTCATTTCATTTTGTCTCTGCCCTTTGCATCCTTTTGATGTTCTTACTAGGAATCAGCCGGGACAGATGTTCAGGAAAACACCAAACAGAATGCTACAACTATGAACAATGAAATCACAATTATGAATTTTTCTAATAATGCTTAACACTAGAAAGCCAAGCCAATGGAACTGTGGCTAGACCACAAGAGCATGCATTCAGGTAACTGAATGTTTACAGAAAAACCCCAAATTATATCAAAAAGACCTACTTTCTTTTCCACAGAGGGGTATCCAAGATGATACCATATATACAGAACTCTTCTTAGTTACAATTTCTAAGCCTATTTAAGTATTATCAATGCTACAATCATGACCTAGCTTGAATGAACAAATACTCATGCACAGAAAGCTTTTCCATGAAGAAAAATACGTATTTGAAGGATGTTTGAAAGACCATTTAACTCAAAGAGGAATGACAGGCACGCCTTTCTCAGAAACACACATACATCTGCAGTTCTTTAAGATTCAGCTAGATGCACATGCAAAACTGTAAGCAGATGATAGATTTAGAATGTAGGAAAGTAACCAGAAGGACCAGAAAACTAGAGAAAATTCCCTTTCTCTCTTGTGAAAATTAGTATGTTCCACTGGGTGAAATCCTGAACTGATTCATGTCTATAGTCCCATCCTCCTTAATGAGACAACTCAGAGAGGTAACTGGGGACCAAGAACTGCAGCTTCTGAACACTCTTCTCAATTTCTTTTTATTGTGCACTGAGGTAACCAGTTAGGTTGAAGAAATGTAAAAAAATTCTTCTAGAAAAATGAGTTCCAGTAACTTTTCTTCATCTGCTTAACAGACACTTTGGTGCAAGGGACCTCAGCAGGAACAGTTACCTAATTTGAAACATTTGATTCCTGCCTGAACTGATTATCAGGATATTCCCAGGCCATATTCCCTCATTTCTGTTTCTTGAGATAATTTTCTTCACAAGAACTGATTTTGGGTTTGTTTGGTTTTTTTGAGGGCAAAGAGCTATTTAGGGTGATTTTTCTTGCCCTTAATAAAGTTCTTAGAATGAATATAGGTATTTTTCACTACTTAAGAATTTCAGAAATAACCATAACTCACTATTAACCTTTGGACTTCCCACCCAGCTCTGAAAAGTAATTCATGAAATGTCCAGGGCCACAGCAACTTCTGCGTTACTGCTCTGAAAGTTGTATGTGCAGCCAGTTAAAAAACACTATAGTTCAAGACATGCTGGCCATACTCCTTTATGATCACCACACCTTCATCAACAGTGTAGAGGTTAGGAAGATGCCCTTGAGCATCATTAGCCTATGATTCAAGAAAACTTATTTCACTCATGTTTTGTTTGTGTTGGTGAAGCACAAAAGTCTTGAAGTTCCCCTGAAAAATCAAGCTAAATTTAATTAATCTGTTCTATTGAATTCCATCATTAAAGCCTAATTATAGAATAGGATCTTTGATTTCTCCATCTTCCTTTTCTCTCTCGATGCAGATATTTTCTTACTGGACTCATTCAGCACATAAACCAAGACCCAGAATGCATTAATATTTTTTGTTCCTCAGCAGGGTTCAGCATAATGATGATTCTTACTTCAAGGAAAATGACAAAAGATTAAAATATTATAATAGAAATACTGTTCAATAATAACATCGATTAATAATGCTAAACTATCTACCTAGCATCCAATTAAATGACACATGGAAAGAGAATGTGTCCTGAAGCCCGGGAGTTCATAAGACTGCTGGGTGGGGAGACCAGGATGGTTATGGGATGGAACAAAGCCTGGAGTGAGCGTAGGAGATAATGCATATCCAGGGAGATGTGCAAGATGATCTGCGAGCTTTCTCAAGGGTGGATAAAGGCTTCAACAACAGGAAGGTCAGAGGGAAGCAGCTGGCAAATAGGTGTGGAATAATATTCTTGAGGAAGGTTCATGTGAGGGATCCAGGTTTGAACTCAGGCTAGCTTAGGGAGTTTTGTTAATCAAGTTAGAAGTTAGGAGTGTAGCCCTGCCAGGAATATGATGCTTCAGTGATAGGAAGAGAACTTTTAGAATACATAAAGCCATGGGACTAAACATTCCTCTGGCACTTCAGAGAATTTTAAAAATGGCAAGGTCTGGGCATAAATAAACAAACAAAAAAACACACAAACAAAAAAATCTTGTCAAGATTGTTTTTACTTTTTAGGTAGTAGAGGTCTAACCTTCATAGACAGTAATGGGAATTGGCAGCCAAATACACCTTCAGAGGTGTCCAGGCTCCATAAAGAGCAGAGTTTTAAAAAGTACCTAAAACCAGTTTGTAAATACAGGCAAACGGAGGAGCGATCCACCTAAGCTGCTCAACAGGAGTCTTAGGCCTGCCTCTCAAATATGCGGCAGCAAAGGAAACTCTTTCCTACCCTTCAATATTTTCAACTTGGAACTCTCCCTCGGATCCGAGTGCCTAAAAATGTTATTAATTTTAAAGCACAATTTGGAGGAGATCCTTGCACCTTCTGCATGCTCAGTATGCCCGCTGAACCAGTGAGACAAGGAATACAGCTTGATGGCTTGATCACTCTGTTTAGCCCTCAGACCCTGAGTTCAATTTCTTCACAGAATATTGAAGATTTTCACACAAAATTGAAGAGCTTCAACCAAAAGAGCTTGAGTGCAAGCATCCCCAGAAGGTACTCTGGCCCTCTCCTGATCAGTGGGGGTCCCAAATTTAAAAGCTTGGGCAATATCAGACAGCGGAAGAGCATGGTGAATTTAAACCTTCCTTTCACCTAGACAGATTTAAGAAAGGCATTACCACCATTACCCCTTTGTTCTGTTTCACGAGTTAAACCAGTGACGCTGTAGTCAATAAAAATGTAGCTAAACTCACTTCTCTGGCCCACATAAGAAGCAGACTGACATGACGTTGACCAAATGAGGAGAGCTGTAAATCAATTCATTTATAATTATCCTTGAAGCACTATTTAGGTAACTGTGCTCTGAAGCTTCCTGAATTAGTATAGTCCAGTAGAATAAGTGAGAAATAACTTGTCTCAGATTCTGTACTCTGAGCAGCAGAGCTGTATCTGAACTTTGGTATATATTTAGAAGCTGAAATGCTGGTGGCTCAGGCCACTTCCCCAGCTGGTCAACTCCTAGCCTAGACAGATGTCCCCGCAGCACTAAGTGTAGTGAAGGGCAGAGAGGAGAGTTTTAGTATGATGCAGAAGTTGGATGCATGAAAGGCAGGCAGATGTGTATCTGTCCATGCCCAACTTTGACAATATTTCTAATGACATTCTGTACATGAATGCGTTTAAATACCTTTAGACATCTGATAAAAATATATTGTGGAAAGACAGTATGCTAACTTTAAGTTATCCTCTTTCAAGTGGAAAACAGAATCAGTCATTTAGAAAGTAGTGCCGCTAACAGATTACATCAGCATCCAAAGCTTACCATATATGCATGCTCAACTGGCTACAAGTTAAGTTGACGTCTTTCAAATACACTTTAGAGAAAACTGTCCAGAAAAAAAACTCCCCAAAATTCTTACACTTAATTAAGCATAAGATCTTACTGAAAAGAAATAATAAAAAAAATATGATCAAACATGTCACAGAAAGAAAATATTTCAACCAACTTTGAGTTGTTCCAGTTTTGCAAACTGCTCAAAATTTCTATCTTTTACAAAGTCTAAGACTGGATGAAGAGTGACTATTTAATTTTAAACGGTACTAATTTCTGTAGCCCTGGGGTAATTACTAGGTAGGTAGTCTATTTTAAATTTGAATGCAAAATGTTTTCTATAAGGCTATATTTTGCATTCAATACATTAATATTAAAAATAATATAAACTGTATGACTGTAACATAGTGGAATTTGGCTCAGAATTTTAAAAAGAAACTCTCCATAAGACACAGTAAAGAATATCATATTTAAATAAGTTTAAGATGTTTTCAGTCTATTCTGTTTTACTCAAGAAGACATTTTTTTCTTTAAAACAACATAAAGAATTATATTTAAATAAGTTTAAGATGTTACCCAGTCTGTTCTTTTTTCCTTTAAAAAAAATATAATTCATCTGTCAATGAAGACAATTACAATGTTTCTCAAAGTTCCCGTCCACAGGAATAATGAAAATACCATTCCTGCACAACCTATCAAAAGAGAGAAAAAAACCCACATTCTAACATGACAGACAGACAAAATCGCCTTTAATAATAAAATTAAAAGGAGGAAGCAATATGATAGCTTCACAGGTTTTGCTGATCATAATTAAATGCCAAATCAAATACAACTCATGCTTTTTTTGATCTGCCATTTTCAGATACATAGTAGAATGACTCAGCAGAGTGCCACCTTTGCTATTTTAAAAAATATGAAGTGAAACTGTCATTAACACCCTCCTCCACTTTCTCTCCCACACAATATTTTTTTTCTACAGCTTTTTTCTTAGTAGCTAATCACGATTTGAGATCGCAGTGTATTTTGTTACTCTGCCTAGAGTGAAAATCTAATTATCATTCCCCGTTTCATAGCTCCTGGGATGACTAAATAAAAAACAAACCCAAAATAAAATTAAAAAAAAAAAAAAAACAAAACAACAAACCAAACAAAACTGATTAAAGACTAAATAAGACCAGTATGAGATTTCCTGAGATACGGGATGTTCTTCCTAACCACCCAATCGTTTTCTCAGTCATCTTATGTGTGATCCCTAGAGTTCACATACCTTAAAGTAGTAGCTTTAGGCTACAGCAATAAAGTACATTTTGGAGCACAGGGGTGCTTTCTAAGGAGGAAAAAAACCCAAAACAACAAAAAAGAAAAATTTTCCAAAGCTCCAAGGTTAAGTCTGGTTATACTGAGCAGAATATCTGAACCTGCAGAGATCCCAGTCACCCACCATAGCTGCTAGCCTTAGCCACTTGAACTGAATAGGACATCAGCATCATCTCCAGCTCTGTTACCACCATCTCCTTTTTTAAAAGGCTTTGGATATCCACAAACCATCCCTAATCTCCTAACGTGCAAAATGATTTGGGCCCTCTCCATTTGCTTGCAAGGTGCACTTGCCGTGCAGCACTTTCACCTTCTGATGCACAACACAATGTGAGGTAACTCAAAACTCAAATCAGCAAAAATCCCCCTGATAATTTTACATTTAGCATAAACAGCATTTGCAATATTTCTTTATCCTCAAACCTCTGAGTTGGAAGGACAGTTGTTTCCATAGAGCTGTAAGAAACTGTGATGGAGCAGTGGATGAGGGAAAGATATTTGGGAGTGTCTCATCTTAAAGTTCAGAAAAAGAAAACAAGAATACTTCTCAACAGGGAGAAAAATTAGGAAATCTTGAAGGAAATGCTCATCTTAGTCAATTAAGTATAAATTCTATCGAACTGTTTTACAATGTGCATGCCTTGTGTGTACATGCTTTTTACTTAATGATTTGGGGCGAGGAGGGGGGAACAAAAAGCAACTGATTGCTTGCATTTTTCAGCTGGGAGATGGAGTCAAGCTAGAGAGAAATTGTAAGAGTTTAAGGTGGTTGCATGCTGCACTGAACAGCGTAGGCGAGGTTTGGGGGTTTTTTTAATGCCACATTAATAAAGTGATTTAGGTGTTCCACCAATTCCCTTTGACATGATAGCACTGTAACTCTGACTAGGGACAATCCTGGTGATTCTGAATAACTGTTGATGTAGAATGAGCACGTACAGGCATTCTGAACCTTATACAGGAGACTACATTTGAATGCATTAAAATGCAGAAATCCTCACTACAGAAGAATTTAAAGGGGTTTGAGGGAAGTCAGGGTGTCTGTAGCTCGTAATTTGAGAAAGAGTATGCTTGTCTCACCTTCAGATTAAGGGAGGATTTATAGGCATCTTGGTAAACCTGAATGAACAAGGAAATTCAAAAGGACTATATTAAAAAATTCACCATCCCAGCAGAGGTATGGAACCTTCTACTGCATCGCTAGAACTCTGGTCATTTGGAAATAGTTTGATATACTGAATGATATATTAGAAAGAAACATGGATTTATTTCATGCTCCTGCAGTGCTGAAACAGAGAATGGTTTTGTTAAGTAGGTGATTTTTCTACTTTAAAAGCCCAGTTTCATACCAAAAAAGGACCCATTTATGAACTCAGTTATACAGTCACAGACTCATTTCCTGTCTTTATATTTCCAGTTTGCTTTCAAAGTTATTCCCTTCTGCAATTTGCCTTTTAAAGGAATAAACTTCTATTGAAATTGTGGGGGCAGAAAAAAAAAGAAAAAAAATCACATTTCCTCCAATGCACTTGTGAATTTCATTATATGTGAAAAGCAGTTTTTAGCTGCAGAAGCCAATATTGCTTAGAGGAAGTTGAGTGGAGGGGCAGCTGGAGGTGAAAGGCGAGTCTATACTTTCTGTGACCTGTCAAGCTGAAGCACGCACATGTGATGTGGGCTGCTCACAACAAGGTGAACCTAAAAAGGTGGGAAGATCTGCTAGTGTCAAGGGAAAAGTCTTGGAGAATTAGCTGAAAACATTTGCAACAGATTGCTAAAGTCATTTGCATTCAATTTCTTTCTTGTTGTGTTGCAAAGTGTGTCAAGAGTTCCCTACATCCCATACCTCTACTTTTCTGTTTCTTTCCCTGAAAATGAGCATTGAGAGGGGTGGGAGGGAAGAGGAAAAAAGTGGGAGGGACTGTGGTTTCTTTTGAAAGTAGAAAAGTGTATCTAGACACTAAGAAGAAGAAAAAGAGAAAGAAGAAAACTCTCTGAAACAGAGAATGTGTGGATGATGATTCAGAACTGGGAAGGAAAAAAAAAAAAAAAACACCAACCCCACCCCAAACAAAAAAATATCCTTTTTGCAGAATGCTAGACCTCAACAAAAATTAAATTTTCAAAACATTCTATTGGTAGAAAATTCACTGCTGAAGTATCAGATATTAAATTAACTTATATTAGAAAGCAAAGTGATAGCATCCAAATTTTCCACTAGTTCTTTCATGTTTTTGACTAAATGAAGTATGTGATACTTTATAATTAGCAACCCTGCTTTTTATTCCATTTCATTTGGAATAGCAGAATTAGAGTAGCTTTTTTTTTAATTCATTTGTTTTATAACGAACTTTTTTATTTTGAACTCATGAGGTTCAACAGGTCCAAGTGCAGGGTCCTCTACATGGGTCGGGGGAACCCCCAATATCAACACAGACTGGGGGATGAAGGGATTGAGAGTAGCCCTGTTGAGGACTTGGGGGGTACTAGTGGATTAAAAGCTGGACATGAGCCAACAATGTGCTCTTGCATCCCAGAAGGCCAACCGTATCCTGGGCTGCATCAAAAGAAGTGTGGCCAGCAGGTCAAGGGAGGTGATTCCACCCCTCCACTCCACTCTGGTGAGAACCTACCTGGAGCACTGCGTCCAGCTCTGGAGCCCTCAGCACAGGGAAGACATGGACCAGTTGGAGCGGGTCCAGGAGGGCCACAAAAATGATCAGAGGGCTGGAGCACCTCTCCTGTGAGGACAGGCTGAGAGAGCTGGGGTTATTCAGCCTGGAGAAGAGAAGGGTGCAGGGAGACCTTATTGTGGCCTTTCAGTACATAAAGGGGACCTACAGTAAAGATGAGGACAAACTTTAGCAGGGCCTGTTGCAACAGGACAAGGGGTACTGGTTTTAAACTAAGAGAGGGTAGATCTAGACTAGATATAAGGAAGAAATTTTTCACTTTGAGGGTGGTGAAACACTGGAACAGGTTGCCAGGAGAGGTAGTAGATGCCCCATTCCTGGAAACATTCAAGGTCAGGTTGGATGGAGCTTTGAGCAGCCTGGTCTAGTTGAGGATGTCCCTGCTCATTGCAGGGGGTTTGAACTAGATGACCTCTAAAGGTGATTTCTAACGCAAACTGTTCCATGATTCTATGATTTTCCAGATATTTTTCTAATTACTACCACAAGTGTTTAAAGACCAATTGCCAACTTTTCCATTTTCTCTCCCCATTTTAGTTTTTCTCTGCATGACAAAAGGAATCACTAAAATACCTTGATAACCTTCAATTTGCAAAGGTTACACCTTATCTCACAGATTGAATTTCACCATGTGACAATTTTTGTTGCAGTTAATTTCAAACAAAAACTAAACAACACATAGCTGAAACAGTAACAAAAAAAAATCTGTGGTCTCCTCTGTATCGTTCTCTCTCTGTAGATAGCTCTACGTCAAAGAACAGCTTCTTCTGTGGTAGGCTGTCTGTATGAACATATGGCCTCTCTATAGCCTTCAAAGCCATTTCTGAAATGCTTCATAATATATAACATTAAGAAGAGATTCTCAAAAAATATATCTAAATAGGAACTCAGGTCTGCAAATTTCAGATTTGAAATTTGTGTTGTAACATCTTGATCAGTTAATTTAAATATCATTTGCACAGCAAGTATAGAAACAGTATAGAGACTTCCCTTAACATATATCTGTTTTCACAATGCATCTTACTTAATAGTTTCAGCAGAGCTAGTTACATTGTGACAAACTTAATCCACAGATAGCGGAATCCACAGATTCAGTAAATTACATTTGTGGAACAATTGGACCATTCCTACTTTGACTGATTATAGCTGGGTTATTAATGCTCAAGTGTACATCTGCATGTTATATGAAACTTTTTTTCCACTCAGAATCAATGTTCAGGTGCTGAGAAAACTGATGGGGTGAAACAGAGGCTACTCCTTGTAAGCATTAGCATTTTGGAAAAGTTCAGGCTTGTTTTATTAATTAAGATGAAATACTCAAAGAAATGGGAATGTCCATGGCTAAGCCAGCTCAGCCACTTGTTTGTTGACATATCCCCAGAGCAGTGGAGTTGAGCTTGGGGAACTGCTTCATAATGCACTTAGTGCTGTGCAAGAGGTGCTAAGCAAAAATAGTATCGGGTCCCAGCCTCAGAGAAAAAGAAAATATGAGCCCTATACACACAAGAAAATAAAAAAAAAAAGTGTATAAAAATCTTGAAAATAGGGCCAAAAGTGTCAGGTAATATAGTAGCAACACGCTTTCGCAGATCTCTGACTACTAGAGTCTTGGCCTAGCTCCCAGCTTCAGAAGTTGGATCAAACTAATCTTTGTTTTGCCAAAGCTGATGGAAGCTCTAAAAATGTAAATCTGAGCTACAGCATAAAAAGTGAAAGAATATTTCTTGACTTATACAATTTTTCAAAGCACATAAATTTTAAAATTAAATGCTGGGACTCTGCAAGATTTGGACTATGCAACAGCCAAAATAAGTTACCAAAATTAATGGAAATAGGGCAGTAAGCTTTTTCAGGATTATAATGTGATGCAAGTGTTGGGCAGAGTGATGACAAGTCTGCTGCTCTTCTAGATATCTGTATTTCATTTTTCTGTGCTCAGAAGTTGTTCATAGTTGTTCCATTTACAGAAATCAACAAATTCTTGCATCTAGATTTTCACTGAACAGAAAATTTTTCAATCTACTCCAGCATTAATTATCATTTAACAAATCTCCACAATGCATTTAGGTTTACAAAAATATGTATTAGAAGTGTTAGGAAGGATGTTTTATGAAGCATTATGTCTTCAAAACTAGAGACAAAAGAAAAGTGCGTGCACCCTGAGACCCTGAGAATTTAAAAAAATTCTAGAAGGTTTGGAGTAGAAATAAAAGTTGGTGGCTCACACTTACATGTGGCTTTAAGGTGCAATACTGGGCTGAAAGAAAATGGCATTTCTGGGCAAGTTTGACTCCATTGTAACTTTCTGAGTCAAGTTAGGAAAATACTAAGCAATAAAGGAAGTCATACAAAGGTATTTACTCAAGATGCATATACGTGAAGTAAGTAACTGTGCCATATTATGGTGACGTGAACGTCATAGGTAATTCATACAGGGTACATCTACACTGTTTTTTTGAAGTGACAGGTTTTACAAGAACAACTAAGACTTAGCTTAAGTTATAATATCCAGTAACCATGTCTGAGTTGGTAACCCCAAACTCAGCAAGACAGCTGTTCCGCTATGGAAAGTTCCTTACATACACCTCCCCCCCACCCCAGACATGAAAATACTTGCACATATTTCCCAACATATAATGTGGTTTGAAGCAAAAGAGCAACTTTAAGAATGTATCCATGCAAACACTGCAAAGTACTGTTTGCCTGGTAGTATTCACTTCAACTACCCTAACACCTAGCTTATTCCAACACCTTGCCAATGAGTTATGTTACAACTACTGCACCTTTTGTAACTTGACTTGGGATCTTTGTTTGGTTGACCATTTTTCCCCCCTGTCTTATCTACTCATTGAGTTCTGTCCTGTCCTTGGACTGTGGAAGAGAGACTCTTCTAGCATGATAGGATGGTGAACCGTAACAGATATCTGGGTATCACTGTAACACAAACAATAATAACATAGGGTGGTGCTGTTAAGTCAGTGGACTGACTTTACCTAATTATTTTTGCTATATGAGTCAGTAATTTTTAGACCTGGGCTCAGCTGTACTGGGTATGATTTCCCAGAAGTAATGTCAGCCTCCCATGATCCTTGTATTTCTCCTTTTCCCCTTGTTTTCTCTGTGAATATCCAGTTAAGGAATGAAATCCTTGCTTATTCAAAACCTAAACCAAAACTCAATTTGTTTGATAAAGTCTTTAAAACAGCATAAGAAACCGAGCTCCTCATCGCCTGATTGCAAGAAGGGACAAACTAACCTGGAGACAGGACATATGAGAATATAAGGTGGCGAACTCAGCTGGAGACTGATAAGGGAAAAAATGAACTCTGCTCTCAGTTGGCATAAATACGGAATTCCTACTGTCCTCAGGAAGATTCTAAGGTGCAAAGAATGCATTTACCACTACGTTATATTTGAGGTCAGTATACTCTAAAAGCAAATCTCCTGGTCATCCCCACTTGCTGAGCTGTTGTTCACATTGCAGCTCTGGAGCATTGGAACTGGACTTCCTTTGGGGTGAAACTCAACTGGAAGACGCCCTCTGGCACCACACCTCATGCTCTCCAGCTGCTACTGGGCATTTGGTCTGCAGACCAGACTATAACCAGGCCAAAGTAAAACATGTGCAGTGTGGGCTAAGGTCCTCAGCACCAACCAGTTTGCTCTAGAGATCAGTTCCTGTCATGCTGCACTGCTTTCTAGTGTGGACAGAGCTGTATCACACAGGCACTTGAGAGAGAACTCATAGGGCTCATTAGATGCGCTGATGTCTCAAAACAAATAGGAAATGTTTCTTTCTGAAGCAAGTGAAGAGTGAGCAACACCTGCTGCTTTTGGAGGAAAACCAGCAAAACCAAACACTTTTTAAAAAGTGAAGGAAAGCATCAGAAACATTGAAACTTCTCAATAAAGGTTTGTTGTGGTTTTGGTTGTTTTGGGTTTGTTTTTTTCCTCATACTTCTGGTTTCATGTTCCCACTTTTGGGAACAGAAAGGGTAAGCACGCAGTAAACAGAATAGAGAATGACATATCTTCTAGGAAATGTTTATGACATAAAACTACCTAGAAGTGGGGTGTTGCTGACACATACTGGCAAAAAATCCAGTCATGAATGGGAAGATTAGTAACAGAACTTCTCGTGTGTTACCTCATTCATCCATGAAAGAGGAATATTCAGTGGTGAAAGCATAATTAATACCCTGTTTCCTTTAGGATCAATAAAACCCAAGAATAATAAGAAATAGTAATTACATTGGCTTTCTACAGCTGAAAAAAAAAATGGCAAACACCCTAATTTTTAGCTAGAGAAAAACCATCATAAAAGATGCAAATATTTTTAACCACAATAATTCCATTCAAATGCTACAATTTTGCACAAATTTTGCAAAAAAGGAACAAAAATAATATTTATAATATTAAGTAATTATATTAGGAAGTATGAAATCATACGCAACAGAAAAATATATGTCTATAAAAATCCAGAAATAAATACTTTGAGCATATCAGAAATATTTGTTAAGAATACTGGAGATCTCTTAAAATGTAACTTAAAAAATATGGAATGAAATTTTTACATGCATCACAAGTGTATTTAAATAGACTGTGCAGTTGCTTTGCTGTTGGAATAGTGAACATAGCTATCAGGATAAGTTATGGGTGATTCATGCCTTGTTGTTTTGGAAGTTTACATGAAAGATGATGGTATAGCATGCAGCAGAAATTCTGAACAAGGAGTGGTGAACATCTGTGCTGTTTCCTCTCTAAGAAAAAGAAAAGTTCATATCCCACCCAGGGAGAAGAAATGACCCTGATAAAGAATGTAAGTGATCTTGTTTGACCTGTGACGCAAGACCAGTGCTGACCTCTGCCGCCTAACCACAATGCATGTTTTTTGTTATAAGAGCGAGCAAGTGTGCATTGCTAAAAAGGAATGCAAGGAATATGAATGATGCTGAAAGTCAGGAGAATGAAATATTGATTGTGGAAGTGAAAGTGTGTTTGTTCAAGTAGGTATGAAAGGCTAAGCGGAGGAGGTAGAGGAAGAAACACAAGAAGAAAATGAAAATAAACATACACATAACCAAGCCATTTCTATTCTAGAGACAAATCAAAGAATATGCCACTTCCTTGTCCCTCCTCAGACCAATATTGCTCTTAAAACATACTAGAACTGCTAATTACAGAATTTAAAGCAATAAATAACCCAAATATTTTCCCATATAATTATGAAAGTACTAAATGTTAATCCAACTCTATTTGGGAATGTTAGTCATCAGCATTCTACATTATTTATATAACACTTCAAATTACAAATTAAGTACTTCTAACTCAGCACATGGAGAGCATGATTAATTGTTCTCATCCAGAAACCACCCAGTCCACTCATCCTTTTCTTTAAAAAAAGCAAACGGTCTTATTTGCCAATAGCTGGATGCATAAATATTTCTAATGCCAGTATAAATACAACACACTGGTTCCTGAAAAATGACCACATGAGAGATTTTAACTGTCAGCCTTCCCACATGGTAACATTAAAGTAAAATAAAATACGATTGGCTACTTACTGACAGTGCCTGCTATCTACAGTACAGGAAACAGCATGCTTAATATCCAGTCCTTATAAACACATTGCCTGTTTAGGTCTTTTTTTTAAATATGATTAATGCAACAGATGAAAAGCTGAAGTCAAATTTAATCCATGCAATCTCGAAGCACAAATCAATGCACTTTTCACATTCAAGAAGAAGGATAGTTTATTAAGGGAACTCTGTAAGGAAAAGTATTTATTAAAGGAATTCATGGCAGTTGAAAATTTGGCCTCTAATTTTAAAAGTGACTAATAGAAAAATCAGAGAATATAACAATAAATCTAATTATATTGCAGCTTTTTTTTTTTCCTGGAACACTTTAATTTGATCCTGAAATACAAGCACAAGATTAGCATTAAGCACAACAGAATAACACTGCCAGGCCTGATGTACAAATTTTGGTAATATGTGAAGCAATTGGACAAAGAGAGTCTAACCTGTCAGCAGTCAATATGCAGTACATTTTTAGCAACAGTAAGAATATGTTTGGTGAAGCTGTATGACTCAAAAGACAGGAAATATAACATGGAACTTCACGTCTCTGGGTCACAGGTTCAAATGCAAGCCAGGGCAGGATCCACAGTGCAATAACTAAACTTTAAGCACCTGATAAGAAATTGTAACCTAGATGCCGCTCACTCTACATAGATGCTTAAGACACCTTATAAACATAGAGGGAAAATAAAGATATTCAAAAGGAAGGCCAAGAGGGCCAGGACACCAAACAGGGAACTGCAACCAACAATCACAGAAAAATAACCTTTTCTCCCCAGAGAATAAGCACTTCAATTTATAGTGTAACTGAACACTTCTGGACCTAACTGATGACCTATAGTATGACTCTATCTCTAGGGTCAGGTATTCAAGTCTGTTTCCCAAGGTCAGGCACCCAACAAATGGGTGCCTTAAAGAGCTGAGCAATATTCACTCTTTTTAAAATGTAGTCAGAGAAGCAGGTGGTGATGATTGTACCAAGCTTCTACAAAGTTACCCTCTAAAAAATTAATCTATTATGAAGTCACCAGACAAATTGTTTAGGAAGAACTTCAGTTTTCTCCTTAGTCCAAGGGAGTTCACATCCGCATCCATTCTTTCGCATGCTCCAACTGCCATACTTTTTCTGTATAGATTTTAGGCAAAACACGCTTTCACTCCTGCTGAAATTATATTTCTACACAGGCATAGAATAAAAGACTTAAGAAATGAGAGAAACCATCTACCCAAAGAGGTGAACATGATTCTACAGATCACTGACTTGAGAAATCTCAATTCCAGTCCTTGCCTTTGTTGCTTTTTATGCAACTTCAACATGCAACTTTGCATTAAAAGGACATTCACCAGATAAAATAGTCTGATTCAGGTTGCATCTGGTTCTTCTGCTTCCTAAAGAACTTCTGTCTTTGCTAACCTATTATACTTCAGGGGAGAGAAGGAGAAGTACCACCTGTGTGCGCGCTATAACAAAAGCATCTTGAAAGGAGTTTGAACCTGTCAGTGCCATGACAGTATTCTGTAAAAGTATATTGGAATGGGGGTCCTTGTGATATAACCCGGGGAACTTTGGCATGCTTAGACTGCAGCAGCATTGAGCAAGCAAAGCAGCTGAAGGCTAGGTAATTCCAGTGTAAGGAAGAATTTTTAAGGACAATTTTGGACTTAGCTGCTTCAGATAGTCTCTCTTGAGGCTGTAAAGCTTTTAGCCACCAGTCTAGTCTAGCTGTCAATCACCAGTGTCTGGAGTTGCTGCCAGTTGGTGGAACTTTGGCAATTCATCAGGTGAATATAATTGGATTTGCAAAAAATGTCCATCAGCTGGCATCTCTTCCAAAAGAGGTTTTAAGCAGTGAACTTATAAAGAAAAGAATACTTTCATCTGGCCATAAATAAGCCATGCTGGCCAACTTAAAATACAGTGTTGTTTAAGTCACATTTATTTCAGTATCATCATCCAGTAGGTAGTTCAACCATCATTATGCACACACTAAGGGGAAGGTGTGTAAATACGTCTATTATATTTGATGAATTTCCTTAGAGTTTTGCTTTCTAAATGAATATTTACATTACTATGGTGTTTATACTGTATTAAAATATGGAAACATAATAAATCAATATCACCTGTTACACATCAGATTCTAGTCAGTAGACTGGTGTCAGGAAAAAAATTTGAAGGAATATACTTTCAGTTTTCAGATTTTGGAAGATTAAAATTTCATCAGCAGTTACAAATGAGCATTATTAAATTTATGTAGATGGCTGATTTGTAAGGTCATTTAAATTCTCAGATGCCGAAGTGACATTAGTTGTCCCCTCATAATATATAGCCCGCTTTCTTTTCATCTATCCACAAATCACCAAACAAGCACAAGAATACACAAATAATTTTTCAGAAGTCAGCATCCCTCAAGATTTTCCTCTTTTTGAAGCTTCTCTTCTACTTTAGAAGTAGACTAGAAACTATATTAACATTGCATCATCCCACAGCAGGTTCTAATAAACTTTTTAAAGTATTGAATTTTTCTAATAAATACTGAAAGAAATGCAAAGTAAGTTATGTTGCTATTATGTTTTCTACAAGTTTCATCTTGTAAGAGTCATAGCCTGTGAATATCATCTTTTTCTCTTTCTAAATCTCAATGAAGTTTGGATACTCATGTTAACCCTATCCTGTGACTTTTCCAGCAAAATCCTGGCAGTGAATTTCTTCCTTCAGTGAATCTGGAAGTGTTTCTTAGTAATACTGCTCTACGTGTCCTCCCAGTAAGATAGCTTCCATAGCCACTGTATCTTTTTAATTGAATATAAAATAAATAAAAAGCTTCATAATACCTTGGTATGCTACCTTTTCCAACAAATATCTATTCCTATCTTATTCTTATAACAGAAGCAGTGGCACACCTCTTAAAATTAATCACAGTGTTCTTACTCTGCAAAAGAATGTATTACTAATAACAACACAAGGGACTTGAAGGGTTTCTTCCGATTTTATCAACTTCATCATCATTCAAACTTCAAAATAAAGCAACATGTCTTTTTACATCATATTTTATAGAATGTTAACTCTTCTGCCCCAGGGATTTGCACAGACACCTCAGCCTGATCTCCAACAATTGCAATCAAAACTCTTGACATGTCCTGAGGTTGAATCCATTAAAGTGTAAAGGCTCTGACATTTTGGAGCATTCTCTTTATGTTACATTGACAAATGGAGGGGTTTTGTGTTTCATTGGTTAAGAGGGAGTCAGGTTTTAGTTATCTGAACCTGGGGTAACTTCATTCATGGATCAAAAAAGACCTCTTGGGGCTTCCAAAGTCTTAATTATTTTAGAGCTACAAGGCATGATTTGGTAGAGATTTGGGTAATGGGAAACATATTCTTCTGGGATCACTTCACTTTGGGGAGCTTTCCAGCTGTGAAACAGGCTCTCAAACTTAAAAGCTCTCCAAAGCTCTACCTGGCCCCAGGCCCAAATTTCCCTGTAACAAAAGTTGACTCATAGAAGAACTAGTGTAATATATGCAACCAAAAAACCTGCAACATTAAAGAATTGGTAAGATTTATGATAACACTAAAAGTTGTTAAAGTGTTTTTAAAAGGCCAGCTTTTCACATTTAGAATCAGAAGAATGTTCATTTTTATATAATCACCACATACCTAATTCCACATGCAAAAGTGACAGCTATTTTATTATACAAGGTATATAAGGAGGTTTGCAAATGACAGTATTAACTTATTAAAATAAAGTGAAGGTTCCATTTGGTATGATTCAGAATGATAAATATCAGGGCTCTTTTTACATTAGAATTGGTTTTCTGGAAAACTGCTTATATGATGGTGGCTTGTTTATTAGTTAATGTAAACATAAATAATAAATCAATTGAAATCTGTGGGTCTCTGACATTACTTTGCAACATTTAAATAAAATGTATCACTTTCAAGGCATATTTATCAACAAAATATATGGAAGAAAGGCTACTACTAAGGCCATTAATAGTAATTTTATATTGTATGTACAGGCAATGGTAGATAAGAGCTGTCCCATGCAGTCTGGGTTCTGCGTAGGGTGTGATTTTCATTCAGAATTGTTTAAACTGAAAATTTTTCTATTGCTATCAATATTAAAAACAGCAAGTGGCTTTTGAAAAATCTAAAATGTGGAATATTATCATCTCAAATCTCTTTAAAAGTACACAGAAAACCTTAGGTGCCAGAACAGACCTTTAGCATGAAGTGTAGTTTAGTTTGTGCTCTAATACGACTATTTCTTACACAGGCCAAACTGAAAATGTCTTTTTAACGTGAGGAGACTTACAAACAACTGATGGAATTATGTATGCCATTAAAGAAAGCCATTAGGCTTGAGGAAATTACACACGCAAAGAAATCACACACAGCAACGACCAAAATTCCCTACCATATCAAAACATCAGAAAAGCATGCCATGAGAAAAAAAACATTCTTCTGTTGAAGTGTAGGGAAAAATTCTTTCATGTTTATGGGCTCCATTTGAAGTCTGGAGCCCACACATCTCCTGTATTTAAGAAAAAAGAACTGTAGATCAACAATCTTTCCGGGTCTCTATGATCTCTCCTCTAGTCCTCACCTGGAAAAGTCTTGTACATCCTCTGTTCTACTCTGTAACAGTGATGCTTTTTAAAAAAGTTCCCTAGGACAATGATTATTAAATCTTCAATTCTATACTATGTGTGACTTTGAATAATATGCCTAAGCATGCATTCTCCTTTGATTCTGTCCCGATCCCTCTTTTTCCTTAGTTATGTCTCTTCCTTACATTAAAAATTCTTCACGTCTCTGAGAAAGCACTCCAATTGCCTAATTAAATGGTAACACAAATAGCATCACCTCTCTGGTATATACAATAATATTGGGCATCTGGCATACCATCTGGAACAGAAAAAAGCAGAGGAGCAGAAGACAGAGACAAGCTTACAGTGGATCAGTCCAGGTGAAACCTGGTCTGTCCTGAGCCAGAACAAAAAAAAGATTTCTTTGTTTGACCAGCCTCCTGCGCAGAGCACAGTACTTTTAGACCACAATTCACCAAGATCAGTTTTTAGGGAGGAGACAGGTTTGTAGGCATAGGCACAAATTGGGATGTGAGCTGTCTCCTTGTGAAAGGATAGGGCAACAGCCCAAATGACAAGTGTTCCTGGAATCGGTAGCATTAAGGAATGTTGCCTCTCTGCACCCCCAGCTCCACTGGATCGGGGATGTGGACATGGGGATCTCAGATGGTCATGTGTGCAATTCGAGGTGCAACCCATGTCTCACTGGGTTTATTAGTTTATGCTCCTTTCTGAGCAAAAACTGCTAGCCTGCTCTCAGACAAAGACTTTGTAGAAAACGTATAATCATGTTTGTCAGGTGCCAGGATGGAGCCAATAATCCAGGTTGCAGGCATCAAGCTCAGTATTTGTCTAGATTGTGCATCTACAACCTAGACAAGCTGTCATGGATAACTCTAAGCAGACTGTCATAATAAATATGGGTAATAAAACCAAAATCTCAGAACAGTAATGTATAGTTGCCTAATAAAATTTTAAAAGGAAGATTCTATTTATGTATTTATTTTTAAACAGGCATACCTTTAGACACTAGGAATGAATTTAGAATTTCTTTTCAGAAAGGAGAAAAGTCTAGAATTGAATTGAGAGTCTTTGACAAATACGGGACAGAGCTTGGGGGAAAAAAGAACCAAAACAACAAATACACAGCACTTTGAAGCTGTCTCTTTTTTTTTTTTTTAATATAGTAGCATTGCCTGATGCATACGTGCAGACTGAGTGAAACAGACTACACCAAACAAGCAATGCGGGTAAAGTGATATAAAATATTTGTATCTTTGGAATTAATTTACCTGGCAAACCGCCAGGTTTCTTTTTGTTCTGTTCATTGCTTAAGATTATTAAGAAGGAAGTACTTAGTAAAAAAAAAAATCAAAAAGTCTGTCTAGCTTGGTATCCAATGCCTAATGCCTAGGGAGGAGTGTTAGCACAGGGCAAGCACACAGTGATATCTTCCCAGAACACCCTCCCAGCCTCCAGTGATTTCCAATTCACAAACTGAAGGAAAAGATTTGCCTTAAAGATGATTATTCACAATGTCCATTGCTAGAGGCAATGGCTTTTACTCATTACATCCGCTAAATAGGCTAAATTCTAAAAATTATCTTTATTCAGTAAAAATTAATATGTTAATAGAACTGTTATTTCAGTGGCTGCAACTGCACTGCTCTGAACATGAAAAGTCTGTGCTGCATACACCAACCCCTGGGGCATTCTTTGTATCTTTACTTACATTCTTCTGAAAGGCTCACTACCTGCAGGGAAAGGAGCCTCAGAGCTGCACACAGACAACACAGATGCAGTCCCTGGGAGTATTCACGATGACTACCAAGAGTGGCCCTGAAGCTGCCCTTCGCAAAAGATGAACGTGCCTCACGTGGACAAAGGGCCTGCTAGGATGGACTTGAGCCTCACCTGAGCTTCCATGCCCAAGTCCTACAGGTGAGACCACACACACACAGGTTTTCTGCAGCCTGCCACCAAGGCGGCAGCAGAACTGGAGGGTCAAGGAGTCACAAAGCATCTGCCCCTCACTGTTTTTCACAGCCATAGGCCACTGCTGGGCCCCAGTCCTGCTGGCACATCAAGTTACCCTAAGCCTTAGGAGTGCTCCTGTTCTATCTAGGCTTGCTGATGCTTAAAAAAATAAAATAATAATAAAAAAAATCAGCATTATAAAGTTATTGGTCATAAGATTAAGAAGCTCTTCAGACTATTTCCCAGCATCTCACACTGATGTGTTTTAAGTATTCCCAAGGAATGGAGCTAGAAAGACACTCCACAAACTAATAGATTTCACCACAAAGGAGACCTGCCAGGGCTGTTGGAAAGATACCGTTCATGTTGAGCTGTCACAGCGTGTGCAAGGGAAGAGCATTGCCTGCGCTGCTGCTGGGCAATGCCCCTGGCTCTCCGGCAACTGACAGAGGGTTGCCAAAAAAGATCCTAAGGAAAGAGAAAGTGGTCAAACTGTGTTTTTTTAGTGTAAATAGTTAAAGATGTATAGCTTCTTAGGCAATGACTCTTTCTTCAAAGGAGCACCTGCAGCTGAGTACTTCAAACTTTCACAAGTTGAAGAAGGCTAGGCAGATTGCGCCAGTGTGCCCATGAATTTATTCCTTAACAAGTCATTAGAACTTAAGACACTAATCATGAGAAGGGGAAAACAGCAGCAACAGAAAAAACAACCAACCAAAACACTCTTGAAATGAAAAAAAGAAAATAAGGGAGAGAGGAGGCAGCTTTGCTGTCCCATCCACAGAAAACCTGTATTTGCCGAAGCTGCGCTGCCTCGATAGGACATTTTAAAGATACTTATTTCAAACTCTATGAAAATCATACCTCAGCTTGAACCAGGCTTATTTCAGTTGTTGCAACTTCTCGATGCAGAGAAGCCTGAATCTAATATGCGGATCTACCACCAGGATCTGACTGGTTTTTCTCCTCTGGCCACATGCATCAGCTTCAAACCAGGCCAAGACTACTGGCTTTGCATTCGCAATCTAACAGACATTATCAGAGAACAGCACTCTCTCACCTTTAACAATGGTTGCTCTAAAACTTTCCCCTGGGTTTTGTTTCAGTAGTTATAGGAAGGAGACACGAGAGTCAGGTTACACCTTCTGAAGGACTTCCTCACATCACAGGCTCCCCCAGCAGGAACCTTACAGACTGCTGCTCCCCAACACTACCGTGCTGTATGACTGCTTCCCTGCCCCTGCTTGAAGGAGTAGCAATTACATCATTTTACCTGATCCACAACACCTGTTGGAATGTAAATCTGGGCAAGAAGTCTCCATAATTCAGGTGTTCGAAATCAGCTTTATACAGAGAACATGTGGACAGCAAATTACACTGTTCTGACAAAAATATTTTTCAGTGCTATTCATCATTCCGTACAGCTTGGTCTCTCATAAGTATGCACATACAGACTCACACATATACAAGGGGCCCTGTCCTCCTCCCACAGATAAGAAAATTTTCATTTAAATCATGTTTATAGGTGTGGTTATACTGAACACTTGCCTATCTTGGGCATATGAATGCTGCCAGTATACATGGCCATGTGCAACCTTTTTACAGTCAAAACTGCAAATCATCTTCTGCACTGAAATAAGCCATCACTCATTAGTTACCTGTCGTAGTAAAATCTATCTCTGTTCTCTGTCTGGGTAACTCTTTCAGAAGCATCTGCAGCAGAGAGCAGCTATGTATCTGAACAACTTGGCTCACATTTGGTGGATCAGGTTTGGTTTTCATTTAAAGATTTTTTTTTACTCCATAACTCCATATTTACTCCATATTTAAACAAACGTTAAAAGCTTTTAGACAGATTCAGCTGCAATAAGGGATCAAAGCTGTGGTTATTTAGGCTCCCTTTTTACAGGTTGGTTACAACCATATTAGCAATGGTTTTCATCCTTTTTTTTTTCCCCATTATAATTGGACAGCACTGTCCCAGTCATTACTGTGTGAGTGACCTCTGCCCCAGCGATCATGGCAGAACAGGCTGGTCTTTGCCCATTTATCATGTCAGGACATAATTTTAGCCATCATGATGTACTTGCTAAGGTCACACTGTATATGGATTTTCCTTTTTCTTTTTTCTCTCATCTGCTGCTGCACGACTTCCCTTTTCTCACCTAGATATAAGGACTGTAATCACCTAACCTATTCTGATGACTTTATGAGACAATTGTAGGTCTGCTAACACAAAGAATGATTAAATTTTGGTTTAGGGACTATTTTGGAATTTCAGCATAATGGATAAACCATACCAGTGACAACTAAGTCTAAATCATGGACTCAAACGTGGAAGTGTGCTAAGATGAGACTGTCAAATGAAGGAAACTATTCTGTGGCATTATGAAAAAAAACTGCTTACAGGATTATAATAAACAAACAGCAATGTTTTTGTTATAGACGTTTGGAAGCTATTGTGCTTTCATTCCTTGTGATAAGCAAGCTGAGACTTGCAGTAATAAACATGTTCAAATAATAGAGACTTGAGTGAGACTTGCAGGATCTGATCCTTCAAGAATTACTCATGCACATAATGTTAATAACGTATGTAAACTTTTGCAGTACCAAAACCTCAGTTTGTACATTATGCACATCACATCGTAAATTGTGTTATGCAAGCATCGTTTCCAGTATTTTCACATCTTATTTTCTGTCAGCCTCTTAATGTACATTTTTGTTGGTATCTAATACAGACACCATTAAAAAAAAAAAAAACCACCCCAAAACCCAACAAAAACCAGACAGACATTCACTTGCAATGAAGTGTATGCAAGGGCTCCTAGGACTCTGCTGGGCTGCAATTTCCTTGGTTCAGTATGGAAAATCTGGCTGGGTTAAAAAAATTTCATTTGGACTTCAGCCTGAGAAGGTTTGGCAAAATTCCTGGTTTATAGAATTTCTTCTGCCTGCTGCTTGTGTTCCAGGTAGTGCAATGCTTCAGAATCTTAAAGACTTCTGCTTTAGTAATTATTTTTACAGACTTCTTGATAATGCCAATTAATTGATTCTCATGTGATTTAGTTCTTACTGCTTACAGTATGTCGTTCAAGATTAAGTTCAAAGTCAGATGGTAATAGAGTTGCTCTGAATAATATTTTATTTAGTTTATTCTATATATTTAACTTATGGATAACATTAAAAAATAAAAAAAGAAAAAAAAGAAAAGAATTACCTGCAAAGGTTTGGAATACATGAAAATCTGCGGCCTTTGCTCAAGGAAACTAGAAAAATACTCAGTGTGATAAGAAATCTTCATAAAAGTCTGCATTTCCATTTTGATTGAATTTTACTTATAAGAATTGACAAGACCAAGCTGATATTATTGAAAATCATATCCAACATCTCAGCTGCTTAATAATTTATTTCATTGACTATGAGGTTTTCTGTGAGCAACTGGCAAAATCCGTAATATGAGTTTTGGTAATAATGTAAAACTGTAACTATCATGACATTTTGGGGGGAAAGAAAAATAAGCAGTACCTAGCTTGTACTTTAAGCTTTTTAACTACTATATGATTTCTTAATACAGAAAGCGTAAAAACAGTAAGAAGGAATGACCCTCTGTATTTGGTTCTTAATTCTGGGGGTAACACAATGAGAATATCAAAACATAATTTGACAACCCGGGTCACAGTGACCATGAAATGTTACCTCATGATGACTGGGATAGGAAGAAGGACTCAGAAAAAAAATAAAAACAATGAACTTCACTTCAGCAATGAGGTTTTCAATAAACTTACAGAATCGGTTGTAAGTTTTCAAGGAAAACTTATCTAAGGTGAAAAGGAGTTAAGGAGTTAAGGAGTTCATAGTATCTTATTTCCACCCAATATTAAAGAAGTAAATGTTAAAAAAAAACAAAATGCGAACACACCAAACCACCCCCCCCCCATTATGAAATAAGAATATTAAGATATAAGTTGCCCTAAATCATGAACTTTTCCTGATTCCAAACATAAGATGGAATGAACTAGGAATATTTGAAACATACTGAAAAAAAAAGGTCAAATAAACTATTTATAAACAGATATATATGTATTTAAAAATCCTCACAAATACACATGGAAAGCATAACTAACATAGTTGCATGAAAAACAAACAATAAAACTATATCCATACTGGATAGGACAAGAGATAGCAAGTATGATTCAGGCTTAGTAATTCTTTTAAATTGCAAGAACAATGGGTTCAAGTTAAGCCAGGTGAGGTTTAGGTTGGATATTAGGAAAACTTTTTTCACTGAAAGGGTTATCCAACATTGGAATAGGCTGCCCAGGGAGGTGGTGGATTCGCCATCCCTGGAGGTGTCCAAAAAAACGGGTAGACGTGGTACCTGGGGATATGGTTTAGAAGTGGTTTTGTCAGGTTAGGTTAATGGTTGGACTCGATAATCTTAAAGGCCCCTTCCAACCTTAACGATTCTATGATTGTAACAATTAAGTACTGAAATACATTGCCTGGGGAATCACCTACACTGAAAGTCTTTGAAATAAGTTAGAAACACATCTGCCAGGACGTCTGTTAGGAAGTGTTATTGACCCTGCCCTGGGGAAGGCAGAAGGATTGGAGGCTTTTTCTGTGATTCTTGCAGCCCTTCAGTTCAGTGCCCATTTCTATTATTTCTAGCAGTTTTGCATGATATTCTGTGCCCTTCAGAGTCAAACCCATCACCTCACTTATCCTGCTTCTATGAACCTGTGGCTCTCCACCACACTCCCCTCAGTATTACATTAAGGGTGAACCTGGTCCATCTCCTCAGTATGTGATGTTCCTGTTGGTATGGCAGGAAAAGAAGTGGGCACAGGACATGAGAAGCACATGGCTACACTGCAGTCGGGCTGAAGAGAATTGCAAATGGGAGGGAAAACAAAGAGAGAGTTGAGTGTACCTAAGGGTAAAGAGGACACAAATGCATGTGAAATGCATTCACTGGTGTAGTATCACTGCTCACAAAAGGGCAGCGCACGCTGTTCACTGAACAGTGTTTTCCTTTTTAAACATCTGATCAAAAGCTTTATTAAAAGCTGGATTTCTGCTAGAAAAACTATGTCACAGTGCTATAAAGTAGGCGAGGGGTTTTTAAATTTTTGTTTTCCTGAGAAAATGCTTGTTGCAGTTTGTAAAAAGTCATCAATAAATAAAGAGCTTGCCCACATGGCCATGTGCTGCCCGAGGAAGCTCAAATGTACTAGCTTAGGCACCAAAGCAGTACAGCACCAACCATGCCATGTTCATGTGCTGTTCCACCAAGATAATAAGCCTTGCATTGTTTTGTGTTTCACATACCTGAAGTTTTGCTTAGTTTTTATATCCTTCTCAGAAAAAAAAAAATGGGTTGATTGCCAAGCAATGGAATTTTAAACGGCTGTAACATTTAGCTGAGGGTTCTTGGTCTGTGGGGACTCTTTTATTAAAAGGCAAGTAATGAAGGGCCAAACCCCCCCAGCTATTTTTGACATGTTTCTTATTTTGTTTATTATTTGCAATACATTTTAGGTGTCCTTGAATCCCTAGGGGTGCGGTTGGCTAAAACAGCAATTAATTTCTTGATTAATGCAGCAAACAGTGTGAGGCTAGAGGGCAATCCCAAAGTTTCTTGTATATCCCAGATCCTGCCTTTCATCTTCTGTGCACAGTGGTGGCCCTAATGCATTCTAGCCAAGGAAGACAGCCAAGGCAGAAACTGCCAAGTCCCCCTGTGATACAGCTACTAAACAGCCTAAACTCTGTCTAGCCCTGGAGCAGCAGGGCCCTGGCAGCCAGCAGAATTTCTTGCCTCGGCTTCCCTTACTCTGAGCGCTCTGAGGGACACGGAAAGTGTCTCAAGACAATCAGCCACATAAAGAGTTTGGAAGGCAGTCACAAAATCATTACTGTCACTATTTCCTAAACCATTTGCAGCTTGACAACACTCCTACAGTATCTATAACTCCACTTAAGTATGTGCAAACTCATAAAAGTTTCTTTTATATGGATGTCATGGTTGACTTTAGGAAAAGACTTTCATAATCTAATAATCTGAAGACTCTTCCAATAACAATATCACAGCTTCTAACTCCATATGAAAGCTTCTTATAAGTAACACACGTTTGAAATCTGAAGTACTTTAAATATCCATATTCAACTGTGAACCTACCATAAACTTTACTGTAAACTCTCTAGTAAATGAAAATTCACATTTCTCTCTGAAAAGTAGGCTGTTCAGATACAAATTCCACAGGTAGTAGTAAGTTTTCATGTTTTTCTTTAAGTTCTTTATTATTTCTCACAATTCTTGTGTGCTTTGAAAAGCACTTGGGGTACAATTGTATACAATGCTTATTCAAAATCAGCAATGCATTTTATACTATTGTACAATAGATACATCTGTCCATATTTGCTGTTGTCCTGTGTTACTGTGCAAATCAGACAATCAATTTCCTAAAGAAATCAGGCTTTTTTCTGAGCCAGTCAGTAATTTCCAACTTTTTTGTTTAAGTATGATCACTGGTCTGCATTGAATACCAGCACTTGTCACAGAACATAAATTACTGTATTACCAGCAGATATCTACCTACCAGCAGATATCTACTAGGAATTAACCATACTGTTCTTGACTGCAAACATATAAAATCAAAACAGCAAAGTTTCAAAGAAAATTTATGTTTAGAGTTCAAATAAAAAGAAGCCTGCAGTCATCTAAATCCAGGTTAGGACTTCTTCCTCCTTAGTTGTGTGTTGGTAAAAAAATAATTATCTAATATTACACACAGGAATCTGAATGAGATTTAATATCACACATGTAAAATTGTCAAGTCTTTCTTGCTCAAGGAATCCCTGAATCAGCCACAGTTTCTACATATACAAAAAGCTTCTGTGAAATTTTTTCCATGAACTCTTCTAGTCTCTTCTTAAGCCTTTGTGAACTTTTTGTTTTTACAGAATCTTGTGAGAAGTTCCAAGGCCAAAAGCATGTTTTGTCATCAATCACATTCTTTCACCTTTTTTATTTTCTTTTTTTTTCTTTTTGGATTTTGCATTCATCACATTACATATTAGCTTCATTTACTGAAGCTAAGCAGTCTAGTTCTCGGTGAAGCAGAGTGGAACCTGGCAATGCAAACATGTATAAACTGCGTAACCAGATATTTGTCATTGCCACATGAGCTAACACATGTTCCTCAGCTGTGGATTCCCTATAACTGGAGAGATTTGTAAAGTGACTTTTTAAGTTGAAAAGTTTGAGAACTTGATGGGAAAAAAAAAAAAAAGTGATTTTTAGAACACTACCAATTACAGTGCACTACATATTACTTCAGGGCTTTTTCTTTTTTTAATTTACGATAATACTCACATTTTGCTTCTCTGAAGACTAGAGAACATTCCCCAGTGGACAAATATGCTATTAATATGTTACCATCTCCAGCTGATTTATTCTCATTTCTGTTAGTTTTTATGTCCCATCGCTAAACCCAAGCACATGGTTCAGTCTGTATGGCTATACACCTGTCAGCAGATGGGTTAAAGCTGATTAAGGGTATATTCAGAAGGTCTCAGTATTTCAATATTCTGTTTACTAGGGTGTTTTTAAGAAGCAATTCTGATATATAAGATAAAGGCTGAACTTTATTCCTGTATAAATGTATTAATTATCCTGTCTTTGTTGAACATACTGCAGCTGATAGCTATAGCCCACAGCAGCTCTGCAGGAGTAACAGGTGATTTTTTTTATTATTATTATTTTAAACAATAATGAGATGTGTGTAGGGAAATCGTTTTCAAAATCTAGAAGTTTGAATCAAAAAAGCCCAAATCAAGAATGCAATGACATTCTAGTACTTACGAATATTCCCTCTTGAACAGCTCAAGACAAGATCAATATATCCATAATAATAAAAAATAATGCTGTTGGACAGATGAGTCATTACCCAGCGAGTATTCAGTAAAAAAGGAGTGATGTCTAGCAGATTAAGGATTAGACAGGAGCATTAATAAGAAAAATCATGAACAGAGACAAAATAACGTAGGCAAATTAGTACATAAATTACTTATTATTAGTTCACCTGGAGATAAAAAAAAAAATTAGGACTGAACAGTTGGTGATTTCAGGCTCATGTCAAATAATAATTTTTTTTGTATTTTTTAACAGAGGGATCAAAATGCTTCTGTTCCAAGACGGTGGAAAAATATTTAAATTTTAATGAATTTTTTCAAGGATTTTGGTTTCTCAATCATAATATTGGCAAAACAAACCTGTAGTACCACACAATATACCAAGAAATGTGTTAGCAATTTGTGATGCCACCTCTCTTTCTTTATTTGTGATAGGCAAAACCAAACTCAAAACACTTTGGAAGAAAGTCTAGAGGCAAGAAAAAGGGTGAGTCATGATCTGGTTTACCATTATGAAAACAAAAACTAATTCCTTTTTTAATGAATTTCCTATGATACATATTTTATACTACATTCTTTAATATACAGTGTGTTTGTGCATGTGTGTTACCATACATGTTCAACAATCATATCTATATATTATTTTTATTTATATATATGTGACCACTTAGATATTCATTCCATTTCTATGTTTATGTCTGCTTTTTCTTATTTTCTCCATTTGTCTCTTTAAAAGAGTGGACAAAAGTGGAATTTCATGACAGATAACATTCTTTGGTATTCATTTCAGTAGGGAGTAAATAGCCATGAATGACCTTCTTGTCTTTACCTTTGATTTTTAAAATGTTTCTTGGCACTTTAACAAATGGTTCACCACACTTCAACTGAAGGGGAAGAAGATGTCAGTGACTTGATGGATGTTTTTTACTATAAGTAGAAAGAAGACATTTAGCACCATGTATTCTCATGATTTGTTTTATAGTCCTATTGAATACGTACAATTGCTAGAATATATTGCTAAGAATACTGTTAAATCCTTCTGTTTGAAATCTTTAAGATTACATTTTATGAAAAGACACATAGCATTTTCCCCGAAAAGTTTATAATGAAGCAAATCTGAAAAGATTTTGCTCCTAAATCTTTATTGGAATTTGCTCTTAGTGTCTCAAAGTTTTGTGACAATGTTGAGAGTACACCTTATGTTGAGACATTCAAATAAACTCACAGCATCAACAACAAGAAAAAGTTACTGACAGGAAGAACTTTCTATAAAGAACTGTCATTAAAGTTGTATGCATTAAATTGGAAAAAAAATCAAGTTTACAATAATGACATAAGCTAATGGCTACAAGACATACATTTTTGGGAGTGGGAAAGAGGGGCTTTGATTTGTTATGGAAGAAGCCTCTGGTAGTTGGAGGCATTTCCTTTATGTTAGATCCAAGCTTTATTTAATTTTTAATCCACTGTTGGATCCCACATCCTTTTGCAATTAGAACAAGCTAATGGGAGATGACACACAGACTTATAGAAGTCACTTGGGGCCAGCTCCAGTAGAAGACTTTGATGCCTTAAATTAGATGCCACTACACCAAAGCATACTCAACATTCCCTCACAGAGACGTCTATGCATTTTTTTTTTCCTTTTTGAGGAAACTACATCTACTGTTGTGTCTTTTGGCATCAGTACATTTGAAATTTCTCATGTTCCTATAAGGTAAGTCAGGAATTTCCAGAGAAAAATAAAATAAAATACAGGACTTCTGTGAAAGTCATGTGTTAGTAGTATAAAAGATTGAGCCTCACAGCATCGTCAAACCAACCAGTATTAGTAGGCAAAATACACAAAAAGGCCTGCAGGAATGTCCAAATGCACAAGTGAAAATTGAACCATATTATTTTCCTATATAAGGAGCGTTACATTCTCTGCTCCATTCCCTGCTTTTCTTATAAAAAAAATCCTTTGCACAGGTGCTTTCTGCCCTCTTTGCAGCTTGTTTAGTCAGTTCCACCTGTGCAAGTCAAGTGCAAACAGGTATGCATGCTAACAAACCACAATGGTGACACAATGGCTACATGCAGTTCACAAAAAGAAACCATTGAGTACCATCATATGTAAGTAGCACCTATGATGTTCTTTCACATTTGCATTTTGTTCTTAGTTCATAGGACCCATTACAAGTCTGCAACCCAGTCCAAATGCATGATTTAAGCTATTCTAATACAGAGTCTAGCAGTTTCAAAGGAGGCTCAATTTCCAGAGGTAAAATAACTGACCTTACCCACTTCTACTCTTACATTGCCAAAGCAAGACAGCCACATAGCTATACACACATCGCAGTTTTGCCCTCACCCTTTTACATTCAGGAATATTCCTTCACCACCCCTTGCATTCTGCTGCTTGTAGAAAGTGAAGGCATTATCTTAGCTTGCCCTTCTGTGCTCTCCACTTTCTCCTTTCAACTCATCTCACAAGCACTATGATTTTATTGTTCATTTCCTGTTGGACTACAAACATTGTCTTTCTCTTGGAATTTTTTCATACTTTTTTTTTATCTTGTTTCCTTTGCTGGCCTGTTCTACAGCTCCCCACCCTGTTCTATTTGTCTCCTAATTATTGTGGCTAGCCTGAAAATTATTTCTGAAAGTGGNCCCAGGTAGGTTTACTAAAGTTCAGCCAACCCTTCCATTGCAGTCAGTAGATTATTTATTTTTAAATAATCAACATTGCAGGAGTATTATTATGCCAGTTGTCAGGTGAGCAGAGGCAAATTCTTTAATTCTTCTATTTTACCTTTTAAGTTTGACAATCTATTTCAATCTTTCCAGCATGGACATAAACAGTGTACTTTCAGATTACAGAAATATTTTCCAAATTCTCCCACATTAACACATAAATTTTTACTTTCAATATATAGGATGTCCTAACAATAACAGTGTCAGACCCGTTATCATTCAGTTTTCATTTGGTAAATTGATTTGCTAACTTGAAGTTCTGAATTTCCAATCTATAAAACAAACGGTGGCACAGAGATTTAGAGATAAAATAAGTGGGGAAAAATACCATTTGCTCTCCAAAAAAATTATATTTTCCACTTTGATCAGGAAAGCAAAAGGCATAAGACCTTTGTCTCCATGGCCTCACTGCAACTTTAGTTCAATGGGATTCCAAGGAATACGGGAAGACTTATTAATCCCCCAAGGCCTGTAAACTGGCTATTTTTCCCTTCTTCAGCCTTTCTTGTAGGCGGGGTTCTTCATTTTCTAAAATCCTCCTAAGAGCTGAGGCAGTGGAATTTTAGGCTTCAGACTTAATAAAGGAATTTTTTTCCCTTGGGTATGCAGCACTGGGAAGAGTTGTAAGAAAGTTCAAATTCAAAATGAATAGAATCATTTCACATCTTTTTTTATTATTATCCAGTTCAGGTGACTACAGAACACTAACAGTTAAGTCAATAACATGGCATCAATACAAAATAAGCATATTTCAGATATCAAGGTGTATACTAGCTCAGTAATGAGATTTTAATTTAAAATGACAATTTACTTCCATACTGCCAAAGTGTATTGAAAAGATTTATTTATACACCTAATGAACCATAACGTAGAGCACTGTATAGGAGTATATTACTCTGTGGAGCTCCTATGAGTTCCACATCCCTATTTAATTTTTACTCTACTGAACAGTAATTAATTCAGGTCATTTACTTTGACAGCTTTCTGTCAGGCAGCCAGGTGTAATCTACAGAATACACAAAAAAGCAACAACATTGAGATTCATACCACTCTACATGTAAAACATTAAAGCAGAAAATGTTAAAAACCTATCTGGTTTATGATTGAAAGGGCAACGATATGGAGTGTTTTTTCCACGGACTTATGCCTACATTAAACTGATTTGGACACACAAATGGCAGGGGCTTTATTAGGCAGACCCAAGAAAACGCAATGCTTTTAGAGGCTTAAGTTCAGTGGCTATCATTGTGTGCTTGAAGTTAGCTGTACATGTAAAATTACAAGCACAGTTAATTACCAATAGTAGCAAAATTCTTATTTGACTATCTTATTAATGCTTAGTCATTGGCTATTAACTACTAGACTTTCAATATACAATTTCCCTTCCTTAATATGCCCAGTAGCTATATAAATTACACCTCAAAGGAACTTGCCAAGCATCTATATAGCTTATCGCGACATTTCACTCCAAAGAAGGTTCAGTAAATGTACACAGCTGCATTATTTCCTCTTCAGGAAATCTGAAGAATTTATATGATCGTGGTCCAACTCCTTGCTCAAAGATTCCATCAGATGGCTCCATCAGGGCAGGGAGCTTGAATTTGTCTCAGTGATGATGTAAAATTTTTCAGTCTGGGAATGCAGATTTAACACCTCTGCTTGAGGCCACGATTCTCAGCACGAAAGGTCTGTGCCCCTGGGCTGTTATCTATGACTCTTTTCTGTCCTCCCAACATAAATTCAGCCATATGCTCCCCTCCTAGCTGCTAGTTTCCATTTCTAGTGTCATACAGAGATTCAAGGGTTTCATTATAAGAATGCTCTCTCATACTATTTGAATGATTCCCAAATGATTTCCAGGACACAGCATACTGTGTACCTGCTCTCAGGGCTTCTCCCTCTGAGCCACAGCAAAGCATCTGCTGCATGGCCCAGGACAGGGCCCTCACAGAGGTCACAGATCCCTCCTTGCAAATTCTTAGTGTATCTTTGGCTGAAAATCATCTATTGAGCCATAACAGTGCCTATTAACATATAATTCCGCAATTCATTTTGGGTAGCCTTGTCAGTTTGCTACATTACCACAGTCAACTTCTGCAACTGAAATGAAGATCAGGGTTTCAATAAGTGAAAGACTACAAACAAGCCTCAAACTGTCAATTTTAGCATGAGCTTATGACCTATAATGACAAATGAGCTTACAGATAATAGAGACAATTGTGAGCTATGCTTATAGCACATGCCTTAGGCCAGCAGTCATCTAAATGTTTATTTTTGGCTATCCCTCTAACACCCTGGTTCTTGTCTTCCAGGAGCCCTGAAAGAAGCAGATTCTGTGGAAGGATTTAAGGGAGACATTAATAAATAGTAACTTAAGAAATCAGTTCATTGAAAGAGAGGACTAACCAGACGGAATGAATACTTAAACAATCAGCCACAGACTCAAGATCAACCACCCTGATGAAACAGGAGGTGATGGGAGACTAACTCCATGCAGACAGGAGCACGGAGTAGGAGAGTGAGAATTTGCATGGAAGATCTGCAGATTAAGGCAAGAAGTTTGAACTTACTAGAACTGGAGTTGGTGGAAGTTCAAGAAAAGACTAGGATGATCACAAGTTATCTGGCAGGCATTATTATGTTGCCGTTTGTTCCCCTTGGGGAAAAAAGTATTTCAGAATCTTTTTTTGAACTGGATTGGTGACTCTGGTTTGTGGGACCACAATTATGAAAGGCACGTCAAGCTAATGATAAGAGTGTTTTTCTTTCTCTCACATTTGCCCTTTGGTCTTCTAAAAAAACAGTCTATCAATGCCACAGAAAATTAATACTAATTTATACACACTTTCCAGCTGAAGTCATCTGCTGAATGTGTGTGATTACACTCTTGTTTTAATACATTATATTTGTAGGGGTAATTTTCATTATGACACTTTCAGTCCAGATACACTGAAGCAGGTTAGACACAGTCTGCCTGAAGATGGAGCAAATAAACACGCTTCATGAGGCAGGGGAGATTTCTGTTAGAAATGAGCAAAACACAAACGATCACAAGCATTAACGCAACTCTTAAAACAACAAAAAATTATTTCCTTGGATATTTATACTCCACTCCTCTGAAATGACTGGGAGTTACCCATGACCAGCCAGGGTAAGAACTTCGGTTCTACTGACTTTAAGCACTATGCAGTCTCTAAGTTTGGTTAAATTTAGTTTATGTCTGAATTTGGAAATAACAGAGGCCAGGGGTATTTCACGTTCAGAGTTCTTGTCAGACTTGGCCCACTTAATCCTTTAATTGGATGTTGAACTTTCTAAGTATAAAAACAGAAACTGTACATGCTTCTCATATAGGAACATATGGGAAAATAGTGTGTGTATAAAATTGACAAAAATCGGGGGACTTAGGTTTAGAGAACACTTCTAAAGTATAGTAAAGTGTTCACAAAAAGTTTTGTTCATGTTTTTAGTAGAAAATAGAATCCCCAAATATTTAGCTATATTATTTTATGCTAACATACAGCTGACAACATTTAATCAGTTTCCCATTATTTATTTCAAAGTAGTGCTTTACAGCTTGAAATGAATACCAGTGCTGGCAGGTGTCAAGACTCAATAGCAATTTACTTTCAGAGTAATGATGCAAATTACACACTTGAATTCTACAAAGAAAAGAACAGCAGTAAAATATGTAGTGACAGTACTATGAAGTTTGTAAGAAGTGTGACGGATTGGCTTCCTGATATATCTGGTTTACCCAGCACAACAAAATCCTTGTGACTAGCACTGAATGCAGAGTGTACGTAAATTTAGCTATGGGATTGAACACTGTAATAGCTTAAAAGCTCAGTACGTTTCTTTCTATTTCCAGAGCCTAAATATTTTGCTCTGATTCAGCATTTCTCTGCATTCTTTTTACTAAATTGAATGCTGAATAGGAAATCTTCCAACCCCAGCACAAGTTCACTCACTCACAAAATGATACAACGGAAATCAGTAAAATAGATAATCCTCTTAGTTATTTTATAGCAATGTTGAGCGAAAGTTAACGACTTTTTTAAGAGTAAAAACAGGTACAAAAGTTAGAAGCCTATATCATTATTAATAGGTTTTTTAAGTATAAAACAAGAATTATTTGGATTTTTATTTGAAAAGTAATTCTATAAATAATTGCTCTGAAAAAGTAGCAACTCTATAAAAGTTATTTGACATTTGTAAAAATGTGCTACTAACCCTAAACAAAAATAGAAAACACAGACGTAATAAAATTAAAATCCCTGGGCAACTAGGGAGGATCAATAAGTGAATTCAGACATATAAAATCTTCTCCATAGACAGAGAGAATTTTCAGCATTTCAGACCAGTAAGGTAACTGCCTTGTGTAAAGGCTCAGGTTAGTGGAAAGGAAAATATAGACTACAATCCAGCAAAGATTTAAAACACATGCTTAACTTCATGCACCTAAATAGTCCCATTAATGTGAAGTTAAGCATGTGTGCATGTCTTTGTAGGATCATACTCAAGTGATACCCCTTTGATGAATGTTTCTTCCTGTGTTAGCAGGGAACAGTGTTTGATCAGGCCAGCATGGGGTTAAGCATCCTTTATCCTTCACCTCTCCACACAGAGGACCCCACTATGCTGGTGGGGTGAGGATGAGGATGAGAGAAGCAGTACCCAGCCCTGAAGGTATACAGTTCAAATTCTGGCTCTTTTAAGAAGAGGAGCCTCTAACACAGCTGAAACTGAAGATCTCATTGTAGGACTTGTATCCTGCAGGTTTCTGAGCTGCTTTGGGTTGCAGACAAATTCCTGATCAAAAGGTTTTCGATTTTTTTCATCAATTATATCTAGTGATCAATATGGAAGTAGCTTTACCGATTTCCAGATTAATCTTCTTGTGCTAAGAATACACCAATCATTGTATTTTCTGTTCCCCTGCAACTATGGTAAGAGGTCCATCTGCCTACATACTCTCCTAAACCATGACATATACCCATACAAGTTTTTTTGCAGTTTGGATCTTAATTGCAACAGCAGTGATTGAAAAACAGCCTCATAATATATCACACCGACTCTAATTATACATTCCTGGCTTAAAGTTTCTTCAGGCCTGTTCACTACAGTAAGATTAGTACAACCATCTCTGTGACAGGAGAAGTGTGCCACACAGACCACGAAGTTTTATGTAGAATAAAAATGAGAACACAGGGAACTGTTTCTCCTTCAACAGTGCAACTTCCAATTGCTTAAGGCCTTTCATAGCGTAATTCTAGAGGCTCTTTACAAACACAGTAATCATACCTAATAAACACATTATAATGTGGGCATTCTTGGATGCATTTTCCACTCAGTTAAACCAACACAAAGAAAGATTCTGTCATTTGCCTAAGCCGTCACTAATTTAGCAATAGGCAGGAATGGATCCTCCAAGTTTCTATTCTCATTTTAGAAGTAGTTAAAGAGCTTGGATTTTTTCCCACCATTTTTATTGAAAATATATTTTGTTACAATTCTTCCAAACAGAAGTTTATAACTGCATATAACTACTGCACGGACTGCCCTAGAAAGACACATAACTTGACTGTATATGCCACAAGGACGTAACCACATGTGCTTCCTAAAATGAAAAAGAATTCAAAACATATGAAGTATATCAGGAGAGAATATAAAAGAGAATTTAACAAAAGGACAAAAGGAATCCACCCTAGATCTTTTGGTGAAGAAAACCAACTGAGGTTTATTAATGGCTGCAAATATTCAGTGGCTGTGAAAAAATGTTGTCAAAAGCTAGACTGATCCAGAATAGAAACAGAATGGAAAGCCGAGAAGTTGTGTGGAAAAAAAAAAAAATCTTATTCTTTTTCTTAAACGCTGTTTTAATAGTCCATATACTGTTTTAACAAAAAGTGGATTTGGATGTATTTAAATAAGGAATTGTATTAAAACTAATAACTGACTCATTATAGATCACTTAAGTTGTAGCATCCCTGAATTACGGTTTGTGATGGCTTTGCATATTCCTAACTTCACAGCTAACACCCTTTCCAGTTTTATTATCACCTCGTTATTCCCATTCTTCCTTCATGATGTTATGGTGACTAAAAAATATGTGACTAGAAAATAGCAGCCTTTCATACTTCAATCCCCTGACTTCCCCTGGGGGAGTGGATTACTGCATCATAATACTGGTATCTGTTAGTTAATGCTGTGGGCTTCACTCAACTTCAAAGCAAAGATATTAAAGGCTCATTTTCCACTACAAGGCAGGTGTATTTTTATTAGCTCTTTTTCAAAATTGCTATGACTTCACTTGTGGATATCCCGCCAACTGCCATTATTGAAAGCTGGACTATAATTGCTAAGGAACATGCAATGTCTGAAGCACTAAAACAGTGTTACTGCAATCCTCCAACAATTGACTGAAACCAAGTGTTACATCATTAAAGCTGAATTACAACACACCCATGGCGTGTTTTCCATGTGTGCTATTTTAAACAATAGTAGAGAAAAACCTGGCTATAAATTCACAGATCCCCAATTTGTTCAAAATTCATGAACAATGAGGGCTGTCTGACAGGCTCTGTTGGCTCTATTTTAGTCAGAAATGTCACGCACCATAATTAAATGTCTGTTTGGCTTTTATTGGAGATGGAAATGCTAGCTTTAGTTATAAATTTAAACAACCTGTCACAAGGGGAGACTCCACATTTGTATAGTTTAGGAAAGTTTAGCAATTGTAATTGCTCCAGGAAAGACAAATAAACTAATGGAAACTGTTCTATTTCTTAATTGGCTTCGCATCGGAAAAAAATAAGCTAATGTGGTTATGGTATAGCTTTCATCTGGTTTGGACCGAGTTCTTTGCTTCAGTAGATAAAATTAGTGCACCAGTACTTTCCATTGCTGTTGCTTAATTTTCATGCAGAAATTACCAGAACACGATGGTGATCACAGCTTCTAGGTTTAGAGAAGCTGCCATTGACAAGTGGCAACAAAATACCATCAGTCTTCCAGAAAAACTCAGTTCAATTCAGCGGAGTTCGCCCTGATGTTGTCCAAGTGGAAATATTTTGCCGTCACACTGGTATGCAGAGGCTATTATAGTTTAAGCAAATCCTGCAATTTTTCTACTGAGCTTCAGAAATTTTACAGTGCCCAGATTCCAGTGGAAAATATTTGATCACTCATATGCTTGGATAGAAATTTGTCACCTGGAATAGAAATCAGGGTAAATCTGCCAGCATCCTTATGCAGACGGGCTCTGCAAATATATACTAGGCAAGATCTCTGCCAAATAACTTGTGTCTGGCCAACAGCACCTTTCAAATAGTCTGTGAACACCGGTTGCCAATAAAGATTCATTATACCATGTATAGGTAAATATTATTTTAGCTTTTGCATCTACAGTTTTAAGCTTACACAGTAGCAATTCATTTGCTCTCCACATATTACCTGTCTGCAAGTTTCTGTGCAGTAGCCAATCACAATATTCACACTTCTCACTAGCACCTAAACAATATTCTTCTTTTACTTAAAATAGATGCAAACATTTCCAAGTTACGTTTTTCACTAACACACAAAGTATGTACTATGGCTACTTTAAATAGTAATATCACATGCAAAACTTCACAGTAGATGTTATAATCATCTAAGTCTTTTCCTGCTGCACTGCTTTTCAAGAAGGTAATCATTTCAGCTGGGTTCTATTAGTCTATTTAAATGTAAGTGAATGTATAATGTCTTCTACTTCTGAAAATGCATGCATATATTAAACTAATGCAAAAATATACTACTATGTATTTCTCACAGTGAAACTTTAGGGCTGTTCCCTCAGGCATGGTAGATCCTTCAGAATAGTCACAAGTCATGCACTGGGTTACAGTTGTTAAAAAAATAAAAACATTTTAGAAGGGAGTGTGTACAACTTTCACCATAAATGTTTGCCTACACATCTTCATTCTCTCTTGTTTAGAAAAAGACCACCAACTCAGATTATCTCACTTCAGAATGCTATTTACTTTTTCAAAGTTGCACCAAACTTGCTGTTCTGAAACTTCTCAAGCAGTTGTTGTGTTGATTTAATTTTCACTTTAATTTTACCACTATTTTCACCTATTAGAAGAACTACATGAGAAAAATCCAGTGAATAGCTATTAACATTTGATTCCTAGACATGTGTGATAGCAATACCACTTTGGAATACTTTTTTCCATAGCCTTCTCCCATTTACCTGACAAACCAGGTTGCTTTCTCTTCTCCTTCCTTTCTTTCCATTACATCCTTTCACACAACTTCCTCACCTCTTCCCATCATAAAGTCTTCCACTGTCCACTAGCACTTCAGTTATTTGAAGGTCTCTCCTGAAACCCGTCTTTATTGTTGTTTACATATTACTTCAGACATTCTATGGGGTTTGTTCTTTCCTTCTTTCCAGAAATATTTGTAACTACTAAGGTTTATTTTAGAGTGTCCTTTTTCATATGAAGAGAGATAGTAAATGAAGTTTTGTCCAGATAAAGGCAAGTGTCCATATGTTCTCGTATGCACCAGCCAGGACATCTAATGGCAAAGATTTAACTCCTTTTTTTAGCACCCTGATCTCTAATTATTCTGGCTATTGATTTGTCACAAGCATTGTTTACTGAATTCTCAACACCAATTTATTCCTGCTTTTGCAGAAGACATTGGTGGCTGAACAATTACTATATCACAGATGAATCCTCAGTCAATTCTCTCTGACAATGGTAAGGTCTGTTTGTTGTATTAGAGCACTCTATTGCAACACGACCAGGGATCACATTTGGTCCCAGTTGCCAGAAAATTTCATTTTCATGTGCTCAAAAAAAAAAAAAAAAAAAAGTATCACCACCATAACTCAGCAAGAATAAATCTATTCATTTGTTGTATATCTGGACATTTTTCTTTGAATAAAAGTTATTTCTATAATTTTTTCTTTCACTCAAAAGATTCACTGTGTAGATCCTGTGTAAATAAAGTCTGTTTTATGCCATTAGGTAGGTCTCAGTAGATACATCAAGCTTTTATGCCATCACGTATGGCTCAGATACACCACATTTGTGTGAAACCTCTGTCCTTGTTCTGCTTTTGTACTTCTGTAGATGTTATTACCCCCAGCACAAATTCTACCATCTCTATGCAGATCCCACTCTCTTCTCCAAGTCTCACCCCACCAACTAAATTGCAGTCTTCCCAATATTACTGTGTCTGATTGTCAGCATACGTTAAATATATTTTAAATTATTTATCTCCTCTGTTTCCAACTAGATTTTTCCTCCTTCTTTCCCTATAATCCTAGATGTCATCATCCCTGTTTATATATCCTCTTCGATTCCCATCTCTCCTGAGATTCCCCACATCCACATGTGTAGATTCTTTCCTAAAATCGTGCCTGAGATAATTAGTCTTATTCACTCACACATCTAGGATTCTCATCCAAACCCCTATCTTCCTATATCCCCGGTACAGCAATTCTCTCTGCCAAAATGTTTACACCTCACTGATGTCCACCCAGAATGCTACTGAAATAAATGTCTTAGACTATCCCTTTGGATATGTCATTCCTCTCTATGTACATTACCTTTGGATCCCTTTTGAAAAGTAAGCTGATTTTCAACATTTTAAGGATGTTTTCATCTGTCCCCTGAGCTAATTCTGTTAGATCCCATTAACAACATGCTGAATTTTCACAGAAATACTTTGTGATTTCTCCTCCAATGGTCCTAATGCTTGTCCATTCATCTGCTGCCTTTTATCTCATGTTTACATCATATGTGCCTGGGAGCAGGACTATTATTGTGTTCTGGTACTTGACAGTGCCTTGAACAACTGTTAGAATACCTGGATTCCAACTAGTTTGACTTCAGAATTAATAAAAGAGATATTTACTCTTAAGCAGCACACTGCAAACAGTGATTTGTAGTGATGAAGTATTTTGCTACTTGCAGTCCAGCATTAGAATACTGATTTGCTACTGGAAAGTGAATGCACAGCAAGGCGCTTCAGGACCTCCTTAACAAAACCATGGTCAAAACCACCCAAATGTTAACAATCAGATCCCTGAAATACTAAATAAACAGTTGAAAAGTATTTTCCTTTCTAAATAGTTCAAATCAGAAACAATACCAATTTTCATATTTGGAAAGCATTTTTTTTTTCAATATGAAGAATATTTTAGAGCTGTTTTTCTTAGCGTGTAATAACACCTGTTAGGTGAATATTTTTACATTTTTACATATCTTTACATTAATGGAGGGATTTATTTACACTGATGGCTCCACAGTTGTTCTATCAGTAAGACCAAAACAAAACAGGAAAGCAAGTCACTGAACTACCAAATTTCATCTAATAACAAGGAAATCTATTCTTCTGTTCAGCTACATACTTCAAAGTGCATAACCAGCCAGAATTTTTCATTTTTTTTTGCCTCCCATTAAAATAAAACAACGAGGTGTTTCATGTGTTTCGTGTAATGCTAAGTGTTATTTTTCAACTACGCAGTATGAAAATGCTGGATGAGAATGAGCTGCAGAGAGCTGGCATTCCTTAAAAATTACTGTACATGAATAGTTACACATGCATAATTATATAATTACACTTGATGGCAGCAATAGCACATAGAGAAGACTATTAATAGCAGGTAAAATCTGCAGAAATCTCATGAAGATGAATATCCTCCGAAAGTATGAAAAGGTGGCACTTGGTGCAGAATATATTTTAGTTTTACATTTCAGCATGACAATTACCATGAAAGAAAGGATCAAAGTCAAACGGCACAGCTGGCAGCTTGAGAATAATTTAAGAGGTGTACTGGCAATAGCTTTTTGGTTTCAGTAAGATGGACTGCATTAACTGTAATAGGGAAACAATGGTGGGGAAAAGTCATACAGCATTCTTGCCTGGCATTAGTACAACATTAGCTGAACCTGCAGTTTTGATGACTTCATACAAATTTTAAGGGAGAAAACTTCTGCTAAAGAATATGAACAACAGCAATGTTTCCTCTGCAGTTTGGGACAAAACAACAACCCAACATCACATTTAGGCTTAAATCACTGATTCAGGAACTCATGAGCACCGGGGAAATAAGATTAGCATGTGCCTATAGTACATCCAACCACGGTTCCTCGACCTTGTCCCCAAACTACAAAAGAGATAATCTGACTGCAAGGACATGACTAAATATTTTAGAAATCAGGGCAGCTGGGCTGGAAGGATGTAATATAAGCTATGCAGATAATGCTGTATAAACCCAAGGCTCTTCTCTCATTTCCCGCTCTCCCTGTAAAGTTTGAATTTCACAGTATTCAGGGGTGGGATCAGAGAACCAACCTCTTATCATTCAGTTCCTTTACAAAGGAAGTAATAAAAGGAGTTTGGGAGAATGTACAGATCCTCCCTGCTTTGCATCCTTAATCTAACTCCCTCCTAGACCATTACCTTTGGACCAGCTATGCCCTCTATGGACCGCAGAGGGTCTGTCGTGTCTGCCTTGCCACCCCACACTGTTTCCTTCCACTCAGTTTTTAACCTGGCTACTATTTTGAATATGTATACTCTGTCCAGTGAGAATAATGTTGCATTTGATAACACACTTTATGGACACCAATTTGCAAGTGTCCCCCCGCCCAAGATGTCCACACCTTGGACTGGAGGAAAAAGTGTGATGTGTCTTAGCTGAGCTTTCCTTCAAACAGCTAGATGTTCAGCAGAAGACCTACCTTTATTTGTTTTACAAGAAATTAAACATAGCCCCAGTTTCTTAGCAATTAAGCTAACAACACAGTTCCCTTTCAACCACAATTTTCCAAAGACAATTTGCATTCTAAAGACTGTCAAAGCCAAGAGGCAAACATTTATCAACACATGAACAGTTCTGAAAATCAGAATCTCCCCTGCCAAATGTATGATGGGTTCTCTGAAATTACTGGCATATATGCCCAAATATGCAGTCTAACACATGCAGATTTTACAGTTGCAACATGCTTTTGTGTAGAGTTTAATAGTACGGATTACTGCACATTACAAAGCAAAATAAAATCATGAAGACCACGTAATTTGATCCACACAAAGATCAAAATAAAACAGCAGAGGATGTAAAGTAGTTGGTTGGTAGATTTTATGTGGGCTGTCAAGGAAAAATGGACCAGTTTTGGTTGCATGCTGCTTTCACAGCTATTATTTTTGTTAGTTTTGCAATCTGATGCTTTTGATTTTTATTTGATGCTAATAAGTTCTGAAAGCCACAGAGTTTATGAAGCCAAAAAAATAAACCTGGATCCACTAAAGATCCTGTTTTCCTCTTTCTTAACTCTCCACTACCCAGGAGCGGAGCAGTCAGTTTTACATCACTGGAAGGAGCAGATTTGATTCATCTAGTGGATTGAGACTTTTTATAAGAACTTGGCAGAAATTAGTAAATACTTAGAAGGTAATAAATAGTTCTATCGCTGTTCTTAATCAGACTAACATGGTATAAATTGACATTACAGTGGGAAATAAAGTTATATAAGAATATGCCATGCTATTATTTAAATTTGTTTCTTGTTCTTTGATAGCTATGCACCACATATACACGTAAAATAAAGATTTTTTTTCCCCTCCACAAAGATGAACCCAACTCTCCTTCAAGCTATGAAAGGGTTTTCCAAGATCTTCATGGAGCTGCTACTGAGAATTTCTTTGAAACTACCTGTTCCAAGTGAGCTACATTTGAGTAATATATAATGACAAAAAAAATTAGGGTGTGAAAAAGCTGATCTGAATTTCAGGCCCTAACATTCTACCAATACCAAGGACTGTGTTAAAAATCGACAGTGTTAGCTTTTTTTTTAATATCCAGGTTCCTTCTACTAACGGAAAGTTTCTTCCAACAGCAAGATCCTTGTATAGCTACTCAGACGAAACACTCGCTAATCTCTCTCTACTCTTGGAAGTAGAGATGGGACAATTTTATCAAACAATTTATTTCTTGAAATACGTCATTTCAAAATTAATGAACTCACTGCAAGTTGAAGACATTAGATTTTATTTTAAATGGAGAAGTTTGAATGAGATATTTTTGTTTCAGGCAATACTTTTTTTCGGTATTTGACTATTCTTATTTTGTAACTGTGGGGAAAAAAACAACAGGTTTTTGGTTTGGGGGTTTTTGGTACATTTTATTTTATTTTGATTCAGTTAGTGAAACAGGAAATAAAGTTTTCCTACAGCTCTCTCTATTATCTGAGTCAATGGGGCAGAGCACATTGAGCAATGGCAGTTTGAGCATTCCAGCAGAGCTGTGAATCTTTACTGACCAATTCAAATATTCAGCACATCATTGATTGATAGGAAAAAATATGTTCACTACTGTGCAGTTACAAACAGAGGGCCCTTAAAATGGCAGGAAAAATTCTGTCTGGAGCATAATAGATTTGATCAGAAATCTAGGATGACGATGAAAATACTCAATTGCTAAAACTGGTTAAAATTGTTCTTTTTGGAAATTCCCCATGAGTAATATTTATTTTTTTGCTTTCAAGTTTTTAAATTAATTCTGCTGTGTTAGTCCTCATATTAATCCTCTTCATTTCCTTTTATTATCTTTTCTTTTTCCACACATGGAAAGAAAAAAGCAAAGGTATAAAGGAAGGGAGAGGAAGAAAGGAAGAGGAGAGAGAGAAAGGAAAGTTAAAACTTGGACCCTTTTTGTTAGAAAAGTCTCAAATATTTCTCAGTGCTTTTTAAAATAGAAACATATAAAAGCATATGTCATTTTTTGTCAGCCAACTGCTCATTTTAGACTTCTATCCAGAGGGCATGGCAGATTCTAGCCAGTTATACCCTAATTTTTAAAATTTATGAAGTTCTTCTCGGTTGTTGATATCTTGGTAACACTTTTTTTTAGTCCAATTTACAAGTCTGACAGTTGCATTCCTGCTTTTTATACATTTTATGGTCTGGATATGCATTTTAATAAGGTTCAGATAACCCCAGAAGCTAATTTCCATCTATAGACATAGTATGGAGGATACATTTGGAATGGCGTTGGTTTAGGTCAATGCTTTCATTAAAAGCGAAGACAGCCCAACAAGATACTAGAATTAACTCCTGAACGCGTCTTGTACTGTGCTAGAACGTACTCAGCAGAAAACAGACAACTTTAAAAAAATATGTATACTTAACTGCCCCAGTTTTCTAAATACGGCAACTATTTAGTAGGCTTCACTTGAAAGTGACGAGTAAGAAGTGAACAGGAATTTAACGCGGATGATGGCAGATCTATTCACTGATTGCACAGTGCACAGAAGCAAGGTGGGCCCTTTATGTATGCACAAAGGCAGGTATCTGCCCTAAGATGTTACAATCTAACTAGACCGTTCACAAAGGTAGGTAGTTATAGAGACACGTAGATAAAAAACAATGCAGTTAACAACAAGATCCTGTTTTTTAACATCCTGCTTAACCACCACTTTTAACTATTTCCTAATATCTGACTGTTCTTTGTAGTCAACTTACATGAAGCCAATAACAAGAGAAATAAATATATCTCGAGATTTATAGTCATATGCAGATGTCCAATGAATTCAGGTAATAGCTAAGGACAAAATATAGCATCCTTTTCTCCATAAAATCTAAAATGTTCAAACTAAAACCAGGCATTTTCAACTGTGTATTAGCTTCCAATCAGCAAAATAAACAACCTATTCCAAGCATTTCATGGGCTCCACATGAAGATAAACCAAACTAATTCTGTCAGGACAGATGTGATCACTCCCCGACTCCACAGGGGGTTGCTGCATTATTTTGCCTCAGTTTCAAGTGATAACTAGAGCTTTACATGTACTTTTTTCCCATAACACCTATTTCCAACTTTTAAACATACAAAGTGTTTTGTGTGTTCTGCATTTGGGAATCAGTTGTTAAACACAGCATTTGCTAATCTTCTTTCATCAGGCAATTTTTATTTGGCATTGGCAGGAGAAGGAAATTTTAAAACATTCTCTTTGCTTTGCGTAATACCAAAATATAAAAATAAATATAGCATTGTTTCTTTCTCTATATTCTCTGCCTCTAAACATCATAGAAAACAGAACTCATACAAAGGAATGATATAACAAGGCAGTAATAGAAAAATAAATCACAGCACAGATAATGGTTTGATTTTATCTTATTGATCTATTGACCATTTTAGACAAGAGGCACTGGCTGGTTAGAATTTAGCGTGCAATTGCCCAGATGTCATGAACTAGTTTCAGTCTCTGTGGTTATTTCAGGTGCTGCTAGCCGAAAAACAGAGACTCAGCTTTTAGTGTGCTTTTCCTTCTTTGTTGTTCATAAGAAGCTTATGAAAAAATAGACTGTGCAAAAGATTATTATTTTTAATCACCAGTTCTAATAAAACATGTTACAGAATATTTTGAGTTAATTTCTGCTTTCCTAAATACACAGATTGATTTGGCTTTCCAATGGTCTGTGTTACTGCCCAATTGTGTGGGTCCTACACAGCCATTCTATCCCATAAATGCTGTTTCCATAGCTGCCATGTTCTGTTCACTGTTACAGAAGTGGGAATGGACATTTATAGGAAGAATCTTGTACCTCCATCTCCCGTGCAAGACATATAAATTGGGCAACACCAGACTGCATGTTTCTCTTACATTTGAGTTTTCTCTATTTAAATCTTGTGAGACAAAAATATCCAAAATTCTTCAAATACTAGGCTGGTTCTTTGTGGTCACCTCGTATCTGCCAAACCCAGATTTATTCCACATCAGAAATAGCTAGCTTAATTAAAGCTGTCATCTCCTAAAAGCTAATTCAATCCCTCTGCCTGTCACGTTGAGGTTGAAATTCAAACTAAGCCATCTGCCGCCATGGCCTCGGGAACACAGGCACAGCTCTCCTCTCTTTATGGTTAGGACAATTCCCACCTGGCAGGTGCAATAGTTTTGGTGGTAGACTATCTGATTTTGGAAAGAAGTCTACTAATTTCACATATCAGGTTGTCCTAACAAACACATACACACGGGTCAGCTTGGTAGGCTAAAGACAGCCAGGCCACCAAGCACACCCGCACACTGGTCATACACAGCACGGCTGGAAGGCTCCCCGCTCCGGGGTGCTCAGCACAGTCAGGGGACACAGTCTGACGGACACAAAAGCTATCTTCTGCTTCTCCCCACACCATTTGCGTAGATGGGAAATCTCAGCAAATAAGCCAGTGTCTTTCATTCAGTATGCAGCAATCACTCATCTTACCCTTGCCTTTGACTCTTAGAGACTGCAAAGTGCTTTACGCTACACTGTACTTTAAATCAACTTTGAATGTAAAATGTATGAGTGTAAACTGATCAGTAAGGACTGGCTCTATCAAGCATAGGAAATATAAGTCTGCTCCGACCGCCTTTGCATCTCTCCTACATATTCCAAATGGCGCGGGGTCTGTCTGTAGTCTGCCTCTCTCACTCCAGTGTACGCCAGCGCTGCTTGTGTTGTGATGCAGAGGTGCCTCTGTGCTTACACAGATACAGAGATGACTAATAGTGTAAACGAGGCATTCTCTGAGCACTCCTTCACTGGAAGTACGTTTTTAAGCTCTTCAAAGGGAGAAAAAAAATAATTAAAAATTACTCTACAGATTAGTTTTTCTAACAGTACTACCTCTGCAGAAGAAAACCAGGTACGAAACAAATATATGCGTTTGTGCATTAACAAAAATAAGTCAGTTAATACTCTAGCACTGGAACTGCAATTACACAGACAGAAACATCTACCCATGTGGAGTACCTCAGTCGTCACCAGGGATTAATATCCGTGAAGCAATTCACTGGTATGGAGATTTCTATCATTATCCATGTGTTATTATGATGTAGAAAAGAATGCAGTTTGATTGGGTTTGTAGCATTAATGACTTTTAGAAAAATTATGCTTTGACTTATGAACCAAACCAGTCTGCAATGCAAATTAGTGGAATGGCAGTTTTACTTTTACAAAGACACCCTCAGATGTATAACTGAACATTAATAATTTCATTTGGCATGGTTGTTATCTTTAAAATGCAAACATTGTATACAGATACAAGCCAATCACTAACTGCTTTGGGCTAGGAAGGGTCAGAAAATAAACTTTACAACTATCAATGTGAGTGCTGGCAGAACAAAACACAGTATTTCAGACAGTATATGTGAATATGTATTTTCTATCTTCAGAGCACCACCTTTGCTTCATCTTTGACTGCATGCTTCTGATTTCTATTAAGTATGACTACCTCCTTGTCTTGTCAAGCAATTAAAGTGACAAAAGTAATAGCAGATGCCTCTTTCATAGTTAAAACTACAGCAAGCAGACCATAGCTTGCATTTTATTACAACCACTCTACACAGCCTAATAATTGCAAGGTAATTGAAAAGATCCTGATAATAAACCACCAGTTTACTTTTTTTCAGACAAAATAAATATATAACCCAATTCAGTCTTCATTTTTACGACATATTAGATGGTTTCCAACTTGTCTTGATTTTTGTTTTATTTTATGATTGTAAATAAACCCTGGAAAATTCCTTCCCCCATTTTACCACCTGAAACTGCAGCTGTTGGCTGACACTATCAAAGCCTCGCAATTCCGAACTCACGTGCAAATCTCATCAAGTGCAGACACTTCTAATTGATTCCAGAAGTTTTTCTTTGCTAAGATCAGCGGGCAGAAGAAGAATAATGAGCAGCTTTTAAGCAGAGGGGGGGAGGGTGTTGAGCTCGGGGAGTGGAGATTTTAAAAGCTCCAGCTTGGCTGCTCTGCCAGAAATGCAGAGCAATTTTACGGTCAATTGGCCAGAGCATCTGGAACTATACATCATAGTCTTTAGTTGATGGTGGTGAAGCCGACTCTCAAACTGGCTAAGTCTAAAATCAGTAATGACTCTGCTGTCACACCTAAGTGGAAACTAACTTAATCTACTGCCAGATTTTACTGTGACTTTTTCTAAGGGACATTATTCCCCTTAGGGCAGTTGTCAAGAATATTAAAAGTCCAGTCCCTGGGATACACTGCATGGTATAGCGGACTTTTCTGAATGAAGCTAACACAGAAACTACAGATTACAACTCGTGTTTGTTCATTTCCATGTGTGTTGACAAGGCTTTTTATCATAAGGCAGTAGAGTTTCCTTCCATCCCCAGCTTCATTTCTAAAATACATTTCAAATGCACCAGCCAATCTAGTTAGGGCACAGAGACTGCATAAATGCTGAGATCGTAAATCATAGCACAGGGCACGGAGCTTTCACCTTAATGGAAACCAAATATGGGATATGCTGCTCTTTGAAATGTGGCACAGATGATCATAACGAGGGACCAAGGAAAAAATGCTACAGAGCAGAAAACTATCGCTGATGTGGAAATAAGTTCTTATAAGTAAATGTTTGTTTTAAGTCAGTACTCATAAGTCAGTATTCCAACACTGGTAAATTACACTAAGAAACAAGTGAGGTAACAGCAAGCCTTTGTATGATGAAAGGAAAAATAAGTAGCGTGGTAATATATCACATTAAGAGGGACCACTGTGGAACACAGAATACAGTGCAAATCAGTTCTTTAATAAAGAGATATTATATATTTTATCCAGAGAAATTAGCTGACGCACTCATAAGAAATACCAGAATTGCATCAAAGATCAGAGAAGCAGCCCACTTGGTACAGAACACTGTCTCCTAAAGTGTTTGGAACAGCTGTTTGGAACAAGTTGAGATACTCTGAAGGAGTAAATAAACAATTTGACCACAATGAAGTTCATTTCTGCCTTCCTTAGTTAACGGCTGAATTACACCCTGCAGCGTAAGATTTTATATCTATTCCAGAGTTGGTTATATTTCTAACACACCACATGCCCACATAAAACAGAAAAGAAAACAAGAAAACATTTAAAATATCACACCTGTATACAATCTCTCTTTTTCTCTCTTTTCCCCAACGAAAGTTGTCCTAGATCTTTATCCTCCCTACCTGTAAATTAATATATGCCTGCCAGTGCTTTCATGCCCAGGAAGCTGCAGGGCAGGAGGAGCCTGGGTGAGGATATTTACTCTCAGATACAATGCCTTAGCTGACACAAAGGTAAAACATAAACAAGCACATCGAGACAGACATCTGTATTTCCTCTCCCCTTAGTTTAAGAGTCTTTCTCAGTACTGAGTTGCAGCCACTACGAGAGTTGGTGAAAATATTTAAGACAAGAGTTCCAACAACATGTCAATGGCTCTCGTTTCTGCTTGCTCCTCATTAGTACTACTGTCAAATAACAGCCAGTGCTTGACCAAAATCAGCTCATGGAATATGCTGGCTGATGCCAAACCAGAGCAGTTGGATGGAAACACTTTGAAGAGGTGCACCATCATCACAGATTTATTTTTACATATCGTGCCTGCTGAACTGTCACATAACTGAACACACAAGCAATGTTTTCTGCTACTTCCAGGTGGTTAGGAGACTCCAGGCCCAGTCTGACAGAAAATGATTTGGCTTTAGTAATACACATGATTATCACATTACACAGGCATGAAGTAATCAGCCTAAAGAAAACTAACTAGTATAGGATGTGGCAGCACAGATCCTCAAGCAGAAACATGTTAGCTCCTCAGTTTACTGTCTATAACCAGGCAAATATAATATCTCTGCCCCACCATAAAGGTTTTCAGTAACCTCCACCAAAGAAAACATTTTCTTAAGATCTCAAAATTTCCTCAAACATCACAACTTTTTTTCTTAAAAAAAATCCACAAAAAAGCCCTGCTTCTTTCACCTAACCATCCATAGGAAATACATACAGCACAAGGTACAGAAAATGCATGCTGAGAAACATGCATTGTTCCACCTCCCGTAAGAAAAATAGGGTCGTTTTTCTAACTCTGATAACTTCAAATTATTGCCTTGTTTGGAGAATGAAAGGACACCAGGAGAGATCCCCAGGAATATATCTTGGAAGGACTTCAAATACAATAGCAGGGAGAACAATAACTTTAAATTATCAGAAGAATAAAATGGTCTTCATATGGGACCAAGACTGGTAACACATAATGTCAAAGTATCTATAGATGCAGTGTTGTACTTATTAGAGCATGGACAAAGTTAACAACCATATTAAGACTCTAGCTTTAGCAAAAGCAGAAATCCTGCTTTCTTACACACCTCCAGCTTCCTTTTACTTCCACCTTCCCTAGACCTCAGCATTTTGAATCTTTCTTGCTCCACAGTAAGTTGCATCAACTCACTTGTCTGAAGAAAAACCTTTGTGTTAGTCAGACCAGCGGGGCCAACCCAATCAGCTGGGCAGCGAGAGGCTGGAGCCAGAGGGCAGGACTGGTCCTCCTGCTGGAACTTCAATCGTTAGCTACATTTTTCACACCCACCTGAGCTAATTCAATGGCAAAATGGGAAAGGCTCGCTCCTTATTTCCTCTGCTCTTCTCTCCTCTCTCACTGCTCCCCTTGTTTTCTCTTATTTCTCCCCTACTTTCATTCTAGTTTTCACCCAGAAGGCCTTCCTCCCATACAGCAGTTCTGATAACTGTCAGACCTTTTTGTGAGCCAAATGCAATAGTTTGCAGTTTGTCACATATTTTTACTAGAGTACCCTGCAAATAGTACTGCAAGGATATTTACTTCTGAAATATTATCTACTGGTTCTAAAATATTCATGAGAAATACAACATATGAAACATAGCTATAGAAAAAACCAACATGTATAGACAGAAGTCACATGCTTTCTCACTAACGATTTGTCATGCTGTATGGCAAAATCACTCATACTTATCTGCTGCAATGCGCACTGTTAATTTAAGAACGTCATGACAGAATTATTTGTTAAATTCTAGACACACTGAGTAGTGCCATCATGCCTCTTGCAGTTTATTTTTCTTCATCCTTAAGTGTGTGCCCTGAAAGGCATAATTTATAGACTCAAAAAAATAAGTCAACAGAAATTCTTTTACATGAAGTTGTGCATTCATTACTACCACTCCTGAATACTGAATTACTAAAGAATTGTCTGTCTGGTAACATATAAGGATGACGATGTAAGCAGGACATTACTTAAGTATAGTACAGATTATGAATACTGAAAATATAACACTAAAAAGATCGAAGTTGGATAAACCTAGGTGTATGTTAAAGATGGAATATGTATGAGGCAGAAAAATGATTAAATAAATGGTTTAATTTACATGTCTAAAAATTGTAAGTGGACTGAAAGAGAAACAGCAAAAGGAAGTTGAAAAGCAAGCACAAAAATTACTAGGACATATGTAGCAGAAATTAACATTGCTTGTGAGACAGATATGTGTTTATGGGCCTCACAGTTATCTACAGTATTATACTGTGAAGGATGGAAAACCTGTTTGAATGTTGAACGGAACAGAAACATTTTTTAGGACAAATTTTAGACCTAATTTCGGAGAAAATCTATTTATTTATTTATTTATTATGCTTTCTGGTATCTGCTGGTTCAAAATGATTAAGTCAATATTGAGCTAAAATATAAATACCTGAATACTTTTCAACATGAATTGACAAATCTCTGGCAATTTCCCTTCGCTCAGAACTTTTTTATCATAAATCCCATTATAACAATATTACCACACCTAAGAACATTCCTACCATGAATCCAGAAACTGTATAATGCATTGAGAGCTGATCATTTATATCAAAACCCTTTGAAGTTCATCACAAACATCACAAAAACTATTAATTTCACAAACTTGTTGATTTATGATAAAACGTAATCTCTATTGTTGACATATTGTCATTGGTCAGAAGCATTATCTATTTTGGTCTCACTGAAAGCAAACGATTTGGAAGACAACTATTCTTTCAGTATTTTCAAAGAAAGAAAAGCATGTGAGCAAGGTACTCCCGTTTTTTTGTTAAAAATGGCCAAATAAGGGACTAAAAAAAGAGTAACAGAAAAGTATAATACGTAAGATATAAGGAAAAAAGCTAGATAGAAGAAAGGATAAGGTAGTACAGTAGGGAAGAATTCAAGATAGCCAAGAAGTTACAATTTTAATGAAAGATACATGTAAAGAACAGAGTAAGAACCATCTCATTTTATTTTCTTCTTCATGGCAGAATAGGAAGCTGGATAGTTCCCTACAAACAATACAAATAATAATCTGATAGTCTTACTTTTACTCATTTCTTACGAAGAGACAGTTTTACATATGCACAAACACACATTGTTTTTTTTTTTTTAATTGAGAGCATATATTTTGACATATAATGGTCCACGAAGTCAGATCGAATAATTCAAGTCTGAGAGCTATATGTCAAGGGCTATAGAACTAATCACCAAATTTTAGAATTCTTCACTTCAAGCCTATGTACTGTAGTAGACTACTCAGTAAATAATAAAAACATTTTCCAAATGATATTTAAGCAAGTAAAATCCTTAAAATATCTGCTGAGTTCTGGCAGACTCTTATCAAAGGAATTCAAGAACTGTTTGATTTATACACCAACGTTTGACAATGTAACAATATGGGAAAAAAATCAGAACAATTCTTGATTAGTGGTACTTATCTAGCTTTAAATATTGTCCAATAGTTATTGTTTCCTAGCCCAGGTAAAAAGACAACAGAAAAAAAAAGACCCACAGCAGCATAAGATATGTTTCCATTCTCCTATTGCCTGATCTCTTGGAAAAACAGGAGAATCAGCACCACTACCAGAAACCTCCAATTAGGAAAGTTGCTATAAATTTTGCAGATATGTCAAGTCAAAGGAACCATTTCGAACTTGGTTTGAGTCTTAATCCCTACTGTCTTATTTCATTTTTTTCTGGTTTTAAGCCAAAAGGTAACTTTCTGATAACAGTTCTACTAGTCTAGCAAACCATTCATAACCTTGCTGATAACTGTCTTTGCTGGTAACCAGCACTAGGTAGCTTGGGAATGTTATTCAAAGCAGAATCATATTAATAAATCAATGTTATTTAATTCAGATAATATTAAAAGAGTTATTATAAAATAGCAACTGCAATGAAAAAGAAAAAGGTGGATTAAAAAGCAAAAGTCACAAACAGGACAAAAATAAGTCCTAAGAACACAAAAGTAACCATACTTCATCAGACCAAAGGTCTGTTTAGTCCAGTATCCTATCTTTGTCACTGACTAAAAGTCTGTTTCTGAGGTACAGTATAAGTACAGAAAAAATATTTATATTTAAGAGTCTTCCAGCCTCCAAGCATTTTCAGATTTGCCCCATGAAAGATGAATTAATCAGTTCAAATTCAGCAACACATTTCTGCTATTCCCTTCAAAGCATATGACCACTAATATATTATTTTTGCAAGAAATGATAAGTATACACTTTCCTGACTTTTTTCAATGTAAATTGACATCTCTAGCAAATCCCAATCATTTTCTTACCAGTTAATCATACAAAGGAAGAAATAAAGAGATAAGAAAAAAATTAATGTTCTACTCAAATAATACAATCAAACATAAGGAAACAAAATATAAATGTTTAGTGTTTCCGTTTTTTCTAAAAAGATAAAAAAATCCAGGGTCATCAGCAGAGACATTTCAAAATAAATATCTTACCTCGTATGCATAGCACAAGGAAGAAAACTGACTCCTTAAGTGCCCAAGTTTGTACACACCTACGAAAACTAAGCAGCGGATGATTTCCAAAATTTCTGCTTTGGGCCTAGAAATTGGAAGTAATTCAGATTAACATCCAACCTTTTCTTATTTGTTAACTTCAATGGAAAAGAGAATGTAGAAATAGTCTGTGATGTCCTGCACTTACACCAAGTCATCTTTCTTAACCTTATCGTTAAGTTTTTATAGTATCTACCTTATATGGACTTATACCACTGAATTTACTGGGGATGAGAATACACATACTCACAAACTATAAATAAGCTCACACAAATGTAGATGTATATACAGCTATTGTGTTTTGATCTCAAAAATGACAACAACAAAATTCTGAAAACTGCTACATGAGTTCAGAATCTTTTCATGGGTCTATTTCTGTAACTTTTTGCTAATTCACATTACTAACTCCCTAAGTTATACACATCTCTGGAATACTGACAGATTTTTACCTATCCTGAAATAAACTATTCAGTCCACACAAGTGAAAGGTATTTCTTTCTGAAAACATAATGAACAGCAGGTGCAAAGCAGAACTGGCACCGCCATCTCAAAAGAAGCTTCTATTCCACATTTCTGTTGCGGCAGGGCAAATAGTTTCTCTGTAAGAAACTGTATCTGCTGTTTACTCTCCTATAGGGTCATGGTGTCCATATGGACTACTCCCATAGTGTACATCTCACTGGGCTGGTGTATTGAAGATCAAATTTGATTTGAAACCATACTGATTAAATTTAGTCTTAAGTCCACACCATCCTTCACATAATTTGGAGTCTACTGTGAGCTACACTGGGCACTTTTCACATTCCACCAGGGTTTCTGACACCGATGTCATGTTACACAGGACTGACACGATATGATTGCAGTCTGAGCTTCAACTGCCTTGGGACAGCCTGCAGGTCTCCCTGGCCTGCCAGTGTCCCAAAACCAGAGACGTGGACCCAACAAATGCGAGCATGGAGAGGGACATGAGTAGCCCATCCTGTAACTTTTCTGCAATGGACAATATAGATATAGACACTCATTGCTATAGCTATAGCACTCATTGCTATAACACTTCCGGGTTTAGGTGCTTCCTATTCACTTATTATTTTTTGTTCAACAGATAGCAGCAATATACGTGTCCAAGTGTATCTATATCTATATTGTTCTTTATCAATACAATTTTTGACACACTTGAGATTTCCATGTAACGATAAATAACGCATAATGAGAGAAGAAAAAAAATAATGTGATTTTTATCTTGCCTGTTCTCCATAAGTAGTCCAAAAGAGGTCAGGGACAAAATGATAAAGCCAATTCTCAGGAGAATAGTTCCCTGTGATAACATCTGTAAAAAGTAGACAAACAATTCATTTAGAGTAATTTTCTGAAGAGAAACCAAGTTTTGACAGAACAGTAGCTTCAACATCCTCACTCAGTGATGTTAGGGTCTGCTTTTAAACTAATTTGTTACTTTAAATTTTAGAACAAAAAGTATCTGCTCTGCATAGCACACTTATCTGGAGTAACCACCCTTATAGCTGTTTCCTGAACATTGTATTTCCAAAATGTTGTTTAAGATATTCCCTTCTTCACTAGGTGTTTTCCTGAAGTTACGTGATTCCCTTATGCCTTTACCCAAGAGGGAACAAACTTATTTCTAGATAAAAATCCCAGCAGCCCTGTTCTTTTTCATCTTATGTTACCAGGCTTTTACAATAGTCATCTATGAATCCCAATGGATACCAAAAACAATACATTGGTGAGAATAAGAATTCACATGACATGGCAATATAACCACATTTAAGAAGAAACAAAATTAATGTTGTCCCTTCATAACAACTTGACACTTGGTGACCCAATTCAGAAAAACTCTCCAACTCATACCATTAACTTCAATCAGACTTAAAACAGTTTTAAACATTAACATGTGTGTTAATACTTGGATGAATAGCAGCATGAGGATTTATGTCCTTAAAATTTACATCAAAATGATACAAACAATACTGGGGAAAACAGAAATTATTTTCATTGTGAAGTTTAATTTTTTTTCTTTTCATTTCTTAAATATTTTTTGTATTCTACACAGATGCCTTTGAAAATCAAATATTTAATCAGTTTTCTTGTACCCTCCCTGACTTCCTTTCAAATATTAGTTTTGAAAAGCCTTTGTTTTTTCATTTAAAAAAACAACAAAAAACTCCCAAACAAAAGTAATGGATCTTGCTGAGTTATAGGAATCCTTTCTGGTTTCAATAGCAAGAAGGTTTACGAACAGCATCTTGCACCTCAAGATTGCAGGCACTGGAAAATTAAAAATCTATGAAAGTCTGCCCTGATTTCAATAAATCCCACTCAGTGACATGCCTGCCTTCCTTCAGTGGTGGCCCCTACCCCTCGAAGAGATCTAAGGTAAAGTATCTGGGAGCGTAGGAGGCCACAGGAGGATATTCTCAAGTTTTACAGCTGTGTGAACTTACAGTGCCCATGTTTGCAAAACACATCAAACCACACACTCAGGCTGGATAGGTTTCTGTTGTTTTACTGAAGAATCACAAGCACCTACTTAGAGATCCTTAACAAACAGTTATTGAACAAAGAAAACACAATCCCAGCAACGGGCGAGCTAAACAGCAGCCCCACCAGTTTACAAGCCAGAGCACTCTTCTCACAAATGACACCTGTCAAGCCACTCTGTTGCACAGATTTATTCCAGGATAGCTCAAACTCATTACTGCATTGCTACATTTCCAACCTATTCCACCCCTCCTTATGATAAATTTACAGAATCTCAGACTGATGATTACTACCATCATCTACTTATATTCAGACCTTGAGAAAGGATACTCTTTACACTTTTCTTACATTCTTACCCTGGGCATCTGCTATCGGCCGTCACAGGAGACAGGAATACATTTGCAAATTCCAGATACAAGTTTTAACGTCTGTCATTAAAAGACTGAATTGAGGATGCTCTTTTTGAAACCTTGTTTCTAGAATCTGAAAATCCCAGAGCTATCCTAAATTTAAAAGACTTTCCATTGATAATATGAAGCAATTTATTTTGAAGTGACAAAATTTTTTTGACAGAACTTTTTTATAAAATTCAGGCACAGACTCTATTTAAGTTTAATAAAATAAGGTCTTAAACTGCTCATCTAGCCACAGTAAGTTCAACTCCCACTTCAGCTTCCTGTAGAAACTGGGTCATACAAAAATTCTAGGAGTGAGCAAAGAAAAACATGATTTGGCACAGGCATAAGGGAACTCACCCATAAATTTCTTAGAAATGCTTTGATATGTTTTTCAATGATTGGTACTTGTCAAATAAAGGAGTTTGCCAGGGATCTAGGACTGGAATTCAAGACTTTCCTCCTTAGAGACTGTCCTCACTTTTAAGTTGGAGAATTACACCCTTTTTTTAAACCTAGTCCTTCTGGCCAGGTGAGTCTAATTTTGCTTTGTGTTTCCACTGCAATGCACTAGTTTCTACCAACTGCCTTAAAAATGTTCCCACAGTGATGGCGCACTATTCCGAGAAAAGGAATGTATCCCCCCTTAGGCAGGAAAGAGGACTGAATATCAAATCCAAATTTCAAGCAAGTCACGTAATTACTACATTGCAATGTATGGCTAAAATCACAATTTATGGAAAATGAATGAACCCACAATGGTTTTGAGAGTACAAATGTTAATATTTGTCTTCAGGAAGGATCCAGCAGTACCTTCTACGAAGTGTGTCTTCAATTTCCAATTTAAAAGAGCTGCGTGATTTCACACCTTTCTGCCCTTCCAGTGTTTCTGAGCTAACTAGCATTAGACAACCAGCCACCAAGTCCCAGGCATCTGGGTTTCCTTGAGATTCCTGTTTCAGAAAACTGAGGTGCTGATTCAGTCTACGTTCCTTTAAGTACCTTCCCTGAAGTGCCTAAAACCCTGTTATTAACCTAAACTTTCTCTGTAATCAGTGGAGAGAGTGCACTTTCTGGATGATTCTATTTCTTGCCATTAACTAGACAGCCAGTCTAGAGGCTAAATTTGGTCCCTACACTAAGAGTTGGATTTGAGTGGATGACGGAAACACTTCTCCAAAGTAGACACTTTTGAGTTATATTTCCAGTGTTGTTTTCTCTCATAACTTCTATCAGAATTCTTTTCTTTGCCTAAAGATTTATTTTAATTGCCATTTATAAAAGATTAGGAAAAAAATCATACACTACTTTTTAAAACTTAACATATTTTCAGGGGAAAAAAACCCAATCTTTGTTATTGTTTTATTATATTGTTGTGATGGACCTTGAAATAACGACAAGGTTGATATCAGAGACACTGTAATATTGTCATTCAGACTAAATCTTTCTCTCCACAAACAAAGATAGGATTGAATACAAAAATTTGGAGTGTGACCCTGCAAACTTCTCTTAAACATTTTCTCTAAGATGTGCAAAATTGATGCCTGGAGTTACCATTTGACTCTCCACATTTACCTAGCCACAGAAGAAAAAAGCACAGATCAAGAACTTGAAAGGAAATTAATACATTCCAGTTCAGTTTTAAACGTGGATTCCCAGAAAAAAAAAAATTGAGTAGAAATACAATCTAATGTATGTCAGTAAATCAGAAGAAAGAGCTGAAGCACCCTTATAATTTAGGAAAATGAAACCCAAATACAAACAAGCCTTTATCTTAAAATGGTTAAAATGCTATATTAGGTTCGTTGGTATAATAACTACCTGAGCCAGGTATGATCGTATTTTACAGATTCTGTTTTTCAGGCCAATTTCTATTTCTCTTCAGATGGCTCTCCTGCTTGAACCATAACATTTTGAACACTAGCTCTTTGGAAAATTTTGTATGGTCCAATACCATCTGTGGCCCAGAATGTGAAGGACTGGAGGACTCTAAAGCACAGCCTGCGGATCACACTTATTTGCAAACTGGCACTATCACCAGATTCACACAAATGCATGGCTCTGTAATGCCTGAGTACAGTGTAGCAGCCTTCCACTTCCCAAATCTTCAGCTTTCTGGAGTGATGAAGGGTGAGGCATAAAGCCTTACCGGGAACCATGAAGGTAGAAGGTGTAAGTTACCCTTCACTGTAGATACATGCACCACACTTACAAACAGCAAGAAAATGTGCTCCCTCATTTCCCTCATGTCCTAGTCAAGGACAAGAAATTTGCAGTGAAATACACCCTGATGCCACTTGGGAATAACAGCTTTTAGAAAATAAGCCATGTAGCATAAATTTTAGCATTCCTAGTTTGCTTCCATAACTTTCCCGTTACAGCTCCTGTGGTACAGTTACATGCTCCCTTGATTCTTTTATTTACTTTCAAACTTGTATCACCCTGTGAAGTGGATGCTGCCAGCTGAGGCATCCACTTTCTAGGCATTACTCTACCAAAATCAACAAAATAGTCAGTGGGTTATATCACTAAACTAAACATCATATATTAAATCTACACACTGCAAGCTGCAATCTGAAAAGAATGTGCCTTCTACACCTTCATTAGTGCTAGCATCCTCCTTCCACTTAAACATAATATGCATGGACGTATACATAAAATAAATTAGTATTTATATACTGGAGTATTTGTATAAACAGAGAAGCCTGTGCGATCACAGCAGGTTCCCCAATTACAAGTCAGCCACAACTTTGCAATGTGGTTATTGGCTGCAATCAAACAGAAAAAAATATTTCTTTTGGATTTTGATTTCATTGAAAGCTTTAAAAATACCTTGGAGCCTTTAAAAAAAAGGAAGGTTATAGAATTTTGGGAAGAAGTTTACATGGCTTTGTAATCAACAGGTTGCCACAGCATTATGGTTTTATATTTTTTTAGTAATGAAAAAACAATTCATTTAAACAAAGGAAATATGTCATTCCAAATGTGTATCTAGATAAAATGTGAAGGATTCCAAACGGACTTTTATATTTCAAAGGTCTTGGATTCTTTTATTCCTTTTGAAGAATAACATGGATGCATTTTCTCATCCTGGTGTGTTCAGTATTTGAACAGAACTGCTAGGAACGATGTCAGCACGTTTCACAATTTAACAGATGCCCTGCTGTCATATATCAGACACTTTCGACATTCAAATGAAGAATGCTACTACAATGCTATGAATTTTGTATTGTTAGCTGTCTTTGTATGAATTTATTTTAACTTAGAATTCCTAAAGATTTGTAAATTCTTAGCAATATTCCATATACATTACTTGGTGATGTCCTACTGAATGGACATATTACTTGTGTTCTCAGCTTTCAAGAGATCTAACTTATCCCTTACTACTTTTCGTCTAATTGAAACTGCTCACATATTCATAGCATTATAAGCACAGTAAATGTTACAGTATCTATCAACATAAAAAAGACACTGAAAAATGTGTTTAAGGTACACTTGACTTTGATTTATGTGATACATGCAGTTCTGGAGCTATGAGACTTTTACTTTGAACGTACTGCAGTTTTACACTCCTAGCACTCTCTTTGGGACTGATCCAAATCCCTTTTCTTCAATGAGCTTTGGATCAGATCTAGATGTGCAGAGCTCACAAGTAATTTTTATTCTCTGGATGTAATGCAGATTGCTGTATCAAAAATAAACACTGTATGCTCTCTCCTTTGGAAAATATATATTTGTTCTTTCTTGTTTTGCTCCTCTTGCAAGTTAAATGTAGGTCATTCAGACCAAGGGTATATGGTTGCTCTTTACGTATAAAGAAATTTAACACTTCTACAGGGCGTGAGACCAAACACTGAGCAACTGTAATCACTTGAGAAATGTAATAGCTGTGTGCTGTATCTTATGGCTATTATGAAATGGAACTTATACCTAAAAATGAGGAAAACAGTTAGCTTTCTCCATTTATGGAGCTATGCCACAGTTATGACATAATTCATAGCCAGACAGAAAGTTCCAGTTGTATCCATAGACATTTCATAACTCAGTGTAGTGGAAAACTGATATTGAAGAAAGATTTTTGCCAAGTAAAGTTATTCATACACAAGCTTCCTTCTCATGACAGCTTCCCCGCTACACTGCAGAGCGATGCTGGAACTCTGCCTTTGGACCAGGACTTTCTACACCCACGCCAAAGGTTTATGTCCTGAGATGAGGTGCTTCTAGTCCCCCGTGCTCTCCTTCTTATCCTTACTACCTTTATTACTCCACAGTTTTGTGCAGAGAATTTTCTAGTCTTTTTTCTACAGTAAGTTCATAAATGGTGGATCTTCAGGATGTTTCCTGCATGACTGCAAGAATTTAATGATCATCTGGGGCTTGGGTGCATTTTTCAGCTCTCCTTATTCTTAAACAGCTGCAGTTATTAGCAAAGAAAATGATCTGGACCATCCATTTTTCCTTCCAGGACCAGAAAAAAGCAAAAAAATAAAATAATAAAATAGGAAAAAAACTCATGAGCAGATTACAGAATCACAGAATAGTCAGGGTTGGAAGGGACCGATTCCTGACTTCTTAGTGCTAAAAGCAACAGCAACAAAGTAAAAAAAAAAAAAAAACACCAAACAAAAACCCAAACAAACCAACCCCCACAGTTTGATCCTTATGCAAATCTGACTTGCTTTTGGTATGTAGGAACCTAGACGCATATCCAGAAAATCTTGTAGAGGCTTTTCTCAATATAAGAACATTGGCAATCATGTATACTGTGTATCTTGTATACATTGGAAGTATTTATCCTTACCTTTGGCTTAATTTCCTGTCCTCAGAAATTTCTTAGGATAGACTAAGCCTCAGATGTCTTAGTAATCTCCAAATTCCCTGCAGTTGCAGTGTGACCCTTTACAGAGGTAAACACTATGTGCAGAATAACTTAATATTAATCAGAAGAGTATGCCTGAGGTAGCTTTTATATTATATCAGGAATGCTACATACTCTTTAAGCTTTATATCGGGAATGCTACTTACTCTTTAAGCTTTTCTCAAAAATTGCATCATTCTGCTGGTCTGATGTGCTATTCAGAATACATCTAACCAAAAACAAAACAAAAAAAAGGGCTGTAGCAGCTTGTATATGCAGAGCTGCTATAAGCCTGCTGCCATGTATCCCAAGAAATTACTGCAGGCAGAGTCTCTCTCCTGCCCTTCTTGCCCTGGGATGCAAGAGGAACGTCTGAGTCAGAAGACCAAAATATCAACATTTCGACATGATTTCTGACAGTTTTGAAATGGCTTTGCAGTTCTCTGGAATCCTTCATGGATGACCATGGTCAGATATGCAACAGAGACATATTTCTAGAAATGTGCCTCTTGGCTGGATTCAGACATGTTGGTCATGGGCAAAGGCATCGGGGTGCAGTGAGAAGGGCTGCTTCCTGGGGAAGGGGCAGGGGGTGGTGGCAGCTAGTGGTCAGGGCTGTGGCCCTGGGGGGAAGGGTGCTGTCCCACAGTACCCACTGAGGTGGGCACGGGACAGTAACCACTGCTGGCCAAGGGAGATCGCCCTGGAGATCGCCAGGTGAGTACAATGGGATGGGCAGGTTCAGAGGCTGAAGAACCCAGGGGGGCCCTTGGCTCTCTGACAGCAGGCTCGTGGCAACATGGGTGACACAAACACAATTAAAAGACTGCTGTTTAACCAAAGAGGTAGTAGAAAGGGTTTAAGAGGCAGGCCAAAGACTGTTTTATCAAACTGACAGACATTTGTGGTGTTTTGGTAGGTCTTTGACTGATTTGTGGAAATATTAGACACATTAAAATTATGCTTCATAACTAGAAGATTTTAGCTGTAGCAAACTAGAAAGACTTGTCAAGGAAGGCAGAATGAAAAGGAGGTTGGAAGGGTGTGAATCCATGGAAGCAGTTAGTGTCTCGCTTCTTGTAGGTAGAGATGGGCTCATAGTTCACCTTCACAGACCGCCAGGTATCCTTGCAGGAACCACGCTGTGTTACCAGGGAGATCCCGTCCGCCCAAACACGAGGTGGTAAATATTTGCCTCTCCTTGCTGTATTTCTATCAATGCTGTTGTATGTTCGAGACTGGAAGAAGGATTTGCCCTGAGTCTGTGCTCCTCTAACTCTGAACTGATACTGACACTGAGCTTCCCACCTGCAAGCACCGCAAGACCTTTCCAATCCTCCTGCTAAAGGTTGGGCATTATTGGTGTCTAACAATATGACCAAGACATCTTAAAACCTACATAGTTTCAAGTCTAAGATACATTTTTCATTTCATAAGGTCCTAAAAGCTAAAGCAGACACATCTTCTATGGAAAATTTACTTTTTTTAATTTAATTGCTTAACTTAAGCATATTCATCTGTAAATTATTAATATAATTATTAAACATTGTTTAATAAACAATATCAAGCATATATTTAGCCATTTATTTTGATTCTTTTTACAGAATCTAGTTATTATAACAGTTTAAATAAAATATGAGTCAGGCTGTGGAGCCTCTACTCAATGGCTTATTATTTAAATATGTTGTGTCATATTATTGTTAGCATGAGATGTTATTTCATAAAGATAGGAATTACTTACAGTCACAGTAGCAAGAAGTTCAGTATACAAGTCCATTATTACAGCAAAATGTACAACTGCATAGCAATTAAGATAAGCTGGTACACTTGGATTGAAGGGAACTTCTTTTCCAGTGATCTGTACAAAGCAAAACAAGTAACAGCCTTCAACAATGGCCTGTTCCAGCCTGTTATTTCTTATTATTCTTTACACTTACAAAACCAAAAAAGACTAAGGGACATAGATAACTGCACAAAGATAATCTACGATTAAACTTATGTACTACTTAGTGTGAGACAGAGTTTAACTCTGTGTGTGTATGTTCACAGCTAAAAGAAAAAGAGAAATTACTGTACTCTATAGAATAATTTTGAAAATCTCTTTAGGAAATGAATAATGAAAAGATAAATAAAAATTGTATTTTTTCCTTCAAATAAAAAGAAAAAAATATAGCTAAAACACTTATTTCCTTCAGTTTCTGTTCCCATTTCATCTCCCCTATGCTTTACGACTGCTAATTTGCTAATTTAAAATAGCATGTGCAGAGTTTTTAACATTGATCCAGTAGCATTAAGAGGTCCAAGTAAATTACACAAAACTGAAAGCCTGTGCATGTTCTATTTACCACTGGGATTTCCTCAGGAAGGCCAAGTCTAGGTTTGCCTGGTCCCCAGCCTGGCCCTTTGAATATGACAGAAAGCTTATTGCAGAATCCAGGTGTGGCCCAAAACGTGTTCCAAATATGAACCAAGGGACGTAACTGGAAAAAAAAGAGAAGGTAATTTTTCATTGTTAGTAAAATAAAATTTAATAAAACATTATATTTTATTCATTTTTAGCTCTTAAGTAAATGATTTTTCAAAGTCTGTAAAGGGAATATGTTATGAACAGATGAAGACAGTCAGAAGTTCAGAAAACCGGACCAAAATAGGCATGAGCCATATCAAGCCCTTGGTTTATAGTGAGGATTACAATGACTCCCTCCCCGAGGAAAATTTCTCTCTCCTGTAATCAATCCAGAGTATTTAACGGCATGTTGTATAGCTATATTTATGGTAGTTGTAAACTAGAATTTGATTACTGGGACCTTGACGTGACATACTCTCAATAACTAAATCACTTAGTACCTGACTGCAATAGATACAATTGCCCAGGCTGTGGCCATACTCCCAGCTTCCAGCCCAGCCACACCTGCTGTAGAATTTCTCATTCTTCGAGACGCCTCCTCGGGTGAACAGTCATGAAAAGCAAACAGGGGCTTCAATACTCCTCAGCCCCTGAGGTTTTTACAGGGATTTTTTATCCAGCTTAACTGAAGCCTGGACCAATAAATCTAAGAACCACTACACTAAGTACTTTTTCTTCTTTTTTCTTGTCTTTTATTATTTTTTAATAAAAAAGCCTATATTCAACCTGTTCTGGAGGTTTTGTTGAGACCTTGATAGCTATCAACACAAATCATTCAGGAGTATCTTGAATGGCAAATATACAGAGAAAAAAAAAAAAAGTAAAGGTATTACACCATGTGTTTATTTATGAAATAGCAATATTCAGGGAAGACAACAGATGAAATAAATATTTTTGTCTGTACTTCAATGCATGTTGCTCTGCATATGGCAAAATGGACATCACTCAGTCCAAGGCCTGTTATATCTCCATTGTAATTAGTTGCTAATTTTACTGTATTGTATTTTCATGATGTCTACAAGCTCTGCATATACCCAATGCAGGGAGCAGAAATAATTGTTTTGTAATGAAATACTGAAGAAATTGTAGATAATTTAATTGACTGTGCAGCAATGCAAGTATGGTCTCAACTGTGCCTAAGAGAGGAGTTTCTTTTGAATATGAATGCCTGTTGAAGATACCAGAGTCTGTAATAACAAACCTGCAGCATGATGGGATCAAACGAATTTACTGGATGTGTTAAGCCATATACAACTTTTGCATCTTCTGCCTCAAATGTTCCTGATGGAAGAAGAAAAAGAAAAAAGAACAACCAACCATTAAGTCAAAAATAAACATATATAAGTCAAAAATATACATATATAAGTCAAAAAGTTTTTTCCTGAACCCACACTAACTAAATATGAGAGAGAGCACCTTTTTTTTACTTACCAAATATCCTGTCCCAGATGATGAGTGTGCCACCATAATTTTTGTCAATGCAGTAAGGATTTCTACCTATAATAAAAATGTTTTATGAGATGAGTAATTACATATATAAGAATACATGCAATTGAATTATGAAGGGAAATCTTCATCATAAGCATCAATTCATAATCTAAAAATAATTTTAAAAGATAGTTAACCCACCGCTTCTTATACATCTATAAAATTTATTTTCTCTTACTAGTCTTATTGCTCTTTCTACTCAGATTCAAACATACAAATCAAATGTGTCATACACAAAATTTCTGTGAAATAAAAGGATTCATCTGAACAGTAAACTCAGTTCAACATATATTTATAAAGACAAATTGAAAAGCAAACAAAAAGTCATTTTACCAGTTTATACCTAAGAAAATATACGCTGAATACATTTCTGCGCAATCATCTCATTAATGGCTTTCAGCTGTCTCTATCTTCTATGCCATATGTCCGATCCTGCCTTCATTATTATTAACTTCCGTGTGAGAAAAGGTGATCCTTCTCTCTGTTTTCTAGGGAATGTATTTGTATATAAGCAGTCCTATCAAATGTATGAGGAAAGAAATATTGATTACATATCCCCAAGTTTGTGGAGATTGTCTGGAGCGACTGTACAACACTTGATCAGCTCAAGAGTGATTCTGCCTAACTCTGATCAGAATCAGAGGATTAGTTTGGATTTACAGCACAGCAAATAAGAGCAGCGTGTCTCCCTCCAGGATTACCAGTACTTGTGCAAATTTTAAGGATTAGACACCTACAGCACCACAGTCTTTTTAAAAAGTCTACACAGTGCTATAAACGCTTTACACATGGAGGATATAATAAATATTAATAACATCCTCTGTACATATAACAGCATTTCAGTATGTTTCGAATTATTTTATTCTTCCATTCCCCTATTACTTTTTACTTGTTATCTCTCCACACTGAATGAGCCAAGGTCATCTATGAAATCCACTTCTATTCCTCAGATACATCCATGATATTTTTCAGTATGCAGTGGAGTTATTAATCCAATTTATATATGCAGCATGGTCTTGAATGCGTCTGAATATTGATGAAAAGTCAATCATCATGTACTTATGTAAAGTGAGATTTTTCAATAATTCAGACAGCTGAAACCAAATTCCACTGAAACATTTATCAGTCCTTCTTCTAAAAGGTAACCATGTCTTTTCACGCATTCAGTGCTTGAATTTGAATGCAAAAGCATGTTAGTGATTGACAAGTTGATGGAGTTTTAGTAGTCAGGGAAGGATATTCATATTTGCAAATTTCAGATTATTTTGCTCAAAGTCTTCACATTATTTCATGTCATCCAGGCTTAATATCTGGTCAATAATTAATCTTAAATATAAAAAGTTTAAAATTAAATTTAAATTATAAAAAAGTTTTTTAAGATACTGTGAAATTTCTAATGAACAAGGACTATTTTTGAAGCAATGGTCAAAACTGAAATCCTTCTGTAAAACTAATTTTATAGTACAGTTTTAGTACTTTATTATTATTATACCAATAGTGACCATGAGAAAAAACACATTGAGGAATAAGAGGTTACACTTTTAGCTTACCATGATGAACTCTGTGATGACTGGGAGTATTAAGAATCCACTCCAGAGGCCCAAGTTTGGTGACAACCTTAAGAAAAGTAATGTTTAAATGAATTTGCAAATACTGTATTAAATCAAGAAGGAGGAGGGAAAAGAGGGGGAGGAAATGCATAAAGAGGATGTTTGCCTTAAGGAGAATTGCATAAAAAGACAAGAATGCAATTTGTTTTTTCCTGAACCATTTCACTGTATTACTGTTACATAAATTTTCATGAAAAAAGTGAAATTTAGTAAAATGCAAGTTAAAATTTAAATTTCTTTTTGATCCAGCAGTACATTTTCTTATTATTTTTATTATCAGTTCACTATTCCATACAGATCACTCGCTTTTTTTGCCCATCTCCATTAGCGCTGCTTGGGATCCAGTATAACTGTAAGGTCCCAGTTATGTGAACACTTTCCATCAGCAAATGGCTGGCACTGACCCAGAAAGAAGTACTCCTTCCTCCTTCAGTACCTTTGACTGCTTGTTCCTTCTATCAATAACCTTCTTTAACCCCAGCATAAATACAGTAACACAACAAACCTGATTAGGGAACTGATGCAAGTTAAAACAAATTTGGTTTTGTTTTTCTAAATTAGTTTGACTGGATCAGTTCCCGAATCTGATGCAACATATGGTCACAAATACACTGGCATGAGTCAGAGGCATGAAAAGAAAGCAGACCAGCATAAATTGATAGTGGAGCTGCGATCTAAGGCACTGATTCAACAGTACAGAAAATCCAGCCTTGATCATTTTAGTACCAGACCAAAAATGACAGAAACTGTTGACTGCCATAAACTCACTCTAACGATTCAAACTTTGTCAGAAAATGCTGATAAATTAAGTTTGTATCAGCAGGGTTTATGCTAAATCACGTACTCTCCCGTATTATGGAGGTGGAAGAAAGCCAGCATTACCTTCAAATGTTGTGCTTTGGTTAGCTCAACAGAAGTGTGTGGATACCCAAACACAGCAACCATTGCTTAATCCCAAACACGAAACCATCAGTCACAAATAGATGCAATCACTGGATGACCAAAAAGGATTTCTGTTCAAAATATATCCTAAAATGGTATCTATTCACTGTCTTGCAATTAAAAGGGGGGGAGGGGGAGGAGCAGCTAAATAAAAATGCTTAGACCATAAGAAACAAAACCCAGAACCTATCACTTTGTCCTTTACAGAACTTAATTAGCAAATTTAATAGTCACACTGTAGAAATGGGTGATCTGTAATATAATAATAGAGACAATATTGCCAAACAACACATTAAGTAGAGAGTCAGACAGTTCTACTCATGAGAGCCGGCCCATTCATCTCAATAACCAATGAAACAAGGATTTTTATTCACATTTTATTTAGAACAAAGTCCTAAAGTATGCCCGTTCCATTTCTGTTTAATTCACACTCGTGTAAATGAAAGCAGATCTGGACTCAAAAAGTAGACAAAGGACATTCTTCAGATGTATTCGAATTTTTATGATTTGGGCAAATATCACAATAAAAGGAATAAATAACTTTTGTTCATTTTTGTCTTTAAAACATCTAAAAGAACTACTAAATAGGTTAAGTGGAGCATTTCTGTAATGAAAGGAATATAGAAATGAGCAAATTCTTCAGGTAGAGAGAACTGTAACATTTGGGGGTTCTGTCTCAAAATCCTGCACACAATTGACTGGAAAAGCAGAATACTGGGACAAGTTTGTTTTGTTTTGTTTAACTTGGAAGCCAAGGACAACATAAGTTGGACCATTTGTCTTTCTCAGTTCTCCCTCAAAATAAGTTCAAGCCTGAAACGACCACCTAAAGATGAATCGTTTCTCACCGCTTCCGCTAGCTCCATTTCCCACCTTTCTCAAGCAGAAAATCCCACTGTGTTAAGCTATGTGTGATGTGACCGCTAAATTAATTTAATCTGAGTCAAATGTCTTGGATTGAATTGCAGCCCAGCACCTGAGAGAGCAGTGATTTATCCACTAGACCACACCTAACTTTGATACACTTAGTTTTAATACATTTTTAGCTCACTATTTTAACAATTTTTGTGAAAATAAACCAAATCTGTGCTAGGAGAGCAGAGAATCACTAAGGAATAGCAGTTTTCACTTTTAGCCTACAGGCTGATTATAATAAAGTTTCTTCAGAATGAATGCCTTCAAGTCTTCAAGTAGAATTTGGTGTCTTGGGGTTCCCTAAGGACCTCAGGAACTTACGTAAAATTTTAAATAAATACTTGTGACTAATCCTAGAGAAAGTATTTTCTTTGGAAAATGAAACATCTCTTAGCCTTTAAAACAGTCCTTTTTTGGGTGATGACATTTACAAATCTGCTGAAATATCTTCTCTGCAGCATCATTATTGATTGATGGCTGAGCCTACTTCGATTCATTATTCAGCCAAGGTCACCTCTATTGCAAAGACATACTAGCCACGTGTTGATGGAAATATCATCTGAGATAACAATTACAACCACATGACTTTTAAGCTCAGAGGTGGTACAGAACTCTGTACCTGACCAAGCAAAAATCCAGCATGCTGAAATTAGCAAACCATAAATCAACACTTTGGCTAAAACACATAAAAAATATTTTTTCACCAGATATTCAAAATGGTACAGGGTGCTATTTCTAGAAACTTCCTTTGTTATCAGTAAGTTTACTTCTATACATTTAGCACATTTCTAAAACAGAAAACACTGTTGTCAGTGGAAAACTTCTGGTGCCAGAAATTTTATAAATATTTTATGAATAATTTATAAATGTATATTTTATAAATATATCCATGTAGCATTCCAACAAACAGACACATATCACCTCTGGAAAGCCGAATTTTGAAGGCTCCTGCAGCACCACATGGCAAAGAACATAATTATTTTGTTGAATTTTTCTATATCCTGCCATCTTACTGGGGTAAAACTCCTACAAGCAGACCTTTCATCAAAGTAAATAGTTAAGGCTAGGATAGTAAGACAATTTTTGCCAGGCAAAGTTCTGACTCTGTCATGTCAGGCTGACAAGAACGTACTGAAATCACAGTGAAAGGAATGAAGTTCGTAGCAACTGACTCGTATCAAATTTTAATGTGGTGTAACAACAGTCTGTGTTCAAAAGAATGCCTCCCAGGCAACTGAGGGGAGAAAGGCAGCGACAGGTACTTCACCTACGCTCATTTCTGTGCCTTCAGTATGGCAAGACATTTTCCTTAGAGAACAGCAACTGCGAAGGAGCTGGTAAGCATTCATGGTAGCAGTAACCAAAGCGTGTACACCGCTAGGTCTCAGTCATTCAAGACAGCAAAACATTTTCAGCTTAAAATAGCTTTGTATTCAAAATGACTTTTTAGAATAAAAGCTATCACAGTTTTCACATTTCAGGAAAAAAAAATTTTAAAATAAAAATTTTAAAAATTAACAAAATAAATGTGATAAGAATATCAGAACAGCTCAGTTTTTGTGGCTCGTAATTGTGATTTTCATTAAAAAAAGAAAAAGATTTCTGCTATTATAATTTTAGTATGCAGTAGAAAGTTTTGTTTTAAACCTTTTTACTGGAAAGTAGTTTCAAAATTAAAAAAAAAGGAAATGCTATTATTCAATACTGTACTTCAAACCCAATTTCATACTATTGACAGGAAAAAGAGTCTGCTTGTGAATATAAAATATTCTTGTTCTTTATATCATCATCTTGCAGTGATTTGGGGAATACAGAAAAATAGCTACCAATCCCCGAAAAGTTGAAATACCCCAACTGTTGTCCAGTAATAACCTTATCTGTATTTTGACCAATAGGGTTGGGGGCCTTTACGCTTGTGTTTGTTTCCCTGATACAGATACCTATTGTTGAAAATCAATTCCTGTCTCAAATTTTTCTTCTCTCAATTAACACATCATGTGCACCTCAACTCCCATGCCAGTGACCCACAGATGAACTACAGCATTCCAGCAAAACTCTTTTCCTGTTTGCTTTGTTTATTTTTTAACATCCCATAGCCACAAAAATAATTTTTCACTTGCCAAAACCCTTATAAATGGACTCAATAAACTACCTACAAATCAGGTATGTAGGTATCTTATGTACACGTTATAAAAGCTTTGTCAGATCTCTTAACAAAACATGTATTCCTTTTTGCTTTCTTTTTTCCCTCTTTTTTTTTTTGAAAACCCAACATATTCCTTCCATTGTACTTGTGTATCGCTGAATAATAAAGCAGAATTACTGACAATGCTTGAAGCATTTCCATGAGCAGTTTAATAAATAAGGCAGGCTAAAAGCTGCACGCTTAGAAATGGTTTCCATACATTACTGAATAAAGCATGCTGGAATTGAAATATTCGTGTATAATGAGAACTAATTTTTTTTTCCTATAATAGTAGTTCTTATATAAAGATGTTTCCTTTGTGACAGCAATCCCTAGCCTAAAGGAAAAGAACACTATGCAATATCTCTTGCGGCATGTAAGCACCTCCGTTTGCGGTCTCAGAGTTTGTCAGCACCAAGGGAAATCTTTATTGCCTGGTACCTGCACCACTTCAATGTAGTTCTTGTTTAAATAATGAGAAAAAATCGTGACATGAAATCCAAGGGAAACTTTACATCTTGTGTAACAACTCCTCCTGTCACCACTACAACATGAATCTTTACTTAACACTGTTTCAACTTGGAAGTTAGGAAGGAATGTCGACTGAGTAGAGCAGGCAATGTTACAGTAAAACCATTCGTATGTAAAAAGTTTGGGTTTTTTTTTCTTTGAGTATAAGAAAAGCTGTTTGCAGCACAGCATTACTTTCAGTATCACAGTGTTTCTGATCTACAGGACAGGAGAGGGTAAATTCATCCCTGGAGCATCACTAATCAGCACTCTTAACTCTGGGGTTTCTGTTAGACTAGTTGGTAGTAAAACACGTAATACTAATTGATTTCCTCATCAAAATCAAGATAAGATTTTTATTCCTGCTATATAAATCTGTATTTCAGACAGTCTGGTGGGGGAATTTAAAAATAAGACCTTAATTACTTTCCCCAGTAGAGCAGCTGTGTTAATTCAGGACAACACACCCATGTATTTATACAGATGGCCCTGGTGATCAGATTTGCCATGTGAAATCTCTACAGGGAAGCCGGGGAAAGGCAGAACTCCTAGGATATGTGCTCATCTGCCAGTTTCACACTTTGAAATCCTTGGCAAACCCTGATTTATATACCGCCAACTGTTTTCCTATCTGATTAGGTAGTTTTCTACTCCAGTAAGCACGTAAAATGGATGTAGCCAAATTTCCACACTGAGGAGCAAAAAAACAATATTTATAGTTTAGAAATAAAATAAGTGAGAGGAATCAGGCCTGTTGGGATCATAAAGAGTTTCATAGGGGGTAAATTTCTGATAAATCTGGATTGTAGGAATGGGAGGTGAAAGCCTAGTTTTAATGGATAGTCTGGTGTAGGGTATATTTATATAACAAACACACAGACTTAAGAAACATGTTTATAATAAATTATCTTGAAGGCAGGCTGTTGTCACTTTTCATTGTTTTATGCCTCAACCAGGAGGTAAGGTTTGAATCAAACTGGCTTCTTACGTGAATATTTCAGTTAACACTTTCAACAAGTGGATGCAACTTTTTCTTTAAAGGTCCAATTAAGATAAGCACGTACAGGAAGTTTCAATCAATTTGTCCACTAAAAATGAGAGAAAACCTACACTAACTGGTTGTGTTAATTGCAGCATTACAAATAGCAGAGCATGGAGAAAGTCACTCTTTCAGCCATATATCAAGTTAAGCATTTTAAACAAACTCCAGGAGAAAAATTGCTATACAATTTCTGTATTTTTCATCAGCTTGACAAATACATGCTGGCAACTGAGGGGGGGGGGGAAAAACAGAAAGAAATAAATCAGTATGCCAGTCCTGAAATAAACTAAAATATAGCTAAGTGTAGCTCTTCACCTTCCTCTTTAAATAGATCAAAATATAGTCAGCATCCGACACTTTGTGTTTTTAACAAATAAGGGTCTTTCAAATTTTCTGTTGGCTTTGAAAGCCATAACTAATTTAAATAGATTCTCAATGAGTACAAGCTATGGCAAAATCTCAAGAGTATTACATGTAACATTTTAAGACGGAAACCTAGATTTTTTTTTTTCAACAGAGAGCAGTATCTCTAACTTACCTCCACATTAACATGGTATCCTTTTGTTATTATATTAACCTTATTTGACAAATGAGTTGCTTAGATTGTTTTGCAGGATGCAGAATGTACTGAAATGTGTTGCATCTCTAAGGAACTCATTTCATTTATATCTTGATAATGCTCCAAAGACATAATAGAAACAAGTGGCCGAAATAAAACTCCTGAAATACGTTTTGTAGTTTTAGGGTTTCTGCAGGCAGATTAGCAATAGGCAGGCCCACTGCTGCTGAAGTAAACATTTCTCAGCTGTCTCTTGCAAGAAGATTGTTTGGTGCAAGGACAAGAAACCAACACTCGAACTCAAGAACTTAATTATTAGGATGAAAAGTCAAGTTCCTACTTATGGTCCTTGTCCCATAATCTTTTCACTTCTGGCCTCACCAGTGACCCAGCTTCCAACGGGAAAGGGAAGGATTCCTCTGCCTGGATTGCTGCCCATCAAATGCCAGTCCCCAACATAAGCCAATTACCGTGGAGCAGACACTTTTTGAATGAAAAAGGTCACAGCTCCCGCGGTGTATGTTGAACTCAGAGCTACTGGGTGCAGAGCACTACTCAGTTCATTTAAATGACTTACGTATTTTTTAAATATCTCTCTATTCTGCAGTTCAGTTGAAAGAGAAGCTAGATAAGAATTAAATACTTAACTCACCACATCAAGGCACTTCAGGGTAGACTCAGATACTTAAAAGTGCCAAGAAGCACTTAGGTTTAAAATAGGAGGCTTGTCCTGGGGCTACTAAGGTGTGAAGTCAGTACTCCCAATCATCATTGAGGTCCTAGGTGCCAAGGAAGGAATTCCAAACCTCATCCCACTATGTTTTTCACAATTAAGCTGTGTTCAAGTGCAGCCTACACTTAGCAGGAGAGGAACAGTGTGCTCCCTCATTAATGTTTTATTTTCTCTCTCTTTTTTTATTCTTCTTATTTAAAACAAAGAGCAGAGTTACATGCTTTATATATCTATAAAGACAGTATCTATAAAGCCAGCAATTTTCTCCCCTTGTGGGGGGAGTGAAACATGGAAAAGTGGAACACGCTGTTATTGCTAGCATTTCTGCTTAGTGATAGTATAGTTAGCTTTGCTATTTTCCACGCTCTGGCAAGTGCAACGATGACAAGACTTTCATCCTGCATGTTGGTCAAAAAATCTAATAAGCCATTTTGGCAGACAGGCTGGATTGAAGCAGTGAGGTCTCCCTGGTTCTTGGAATCATGTTTGAGCTTCATTGTTTATATTGTATATATACATCCTATCTGGACCTACAAAGGCACTGTCTGCATTAAAGAAAGTATTTTTATCTCCCTGGTATTTATTGATTTATCTGTTCTCCATCTCTCCACGGTAAATGCTTGAGTTGACAGTTTGTGGCACGCAAACAGAGTTTTTGGAATGATAAAAGCATCAGCTCTCAGGAGTGAGACCAGAACTTTCTTTTGTAAACCAAAATTTCGTTCTTTATGCAAATCAGCAATTAGTTCATTCCCCACTGGTTTTAGAATAGTTTCTTGGATCTTTGTAACAGCGAGAAAATCTAGCTTCTAAAAGCTGTTGGACGATGTGACCTGTTTCTACGAATTCCACTTAATTCATTTGCGTCACTGAGAGCTGTCAGACAGTCTCAAACATCAGACTGGGAGAATGGCTGTAATCACCTCTAATTACATTCATCTTTTTGATGACTTTTAGCAAAAGTCTCGTGAATGGTAAGTTTTTAGACTGATCCCTTGTAACCTGACGAGGACAGATGTGCCTGTTTCTAATTTGAAAGGGCACATCAGACAGACCCATGTCTATTTTTGGCTATAGTGGCTGAATTAAAGTAAATAGGCTTGTTCTTTCATTAAATGAACCAATGTATTAGAATACAGAAAATGAAATGACTATTTGAATTCAAAATGAGTTTCCACCATCAAATTCAAGACAGACTGCAATTTCACAATTATACTCAATACAATGGATTATTACTGATTTTAGCTCTTACTGGTGATGCTCTTTATTAAAACAAAAAAACAAAACAAAAAACAAAACAAAAAAACCCAACCCAAACCACATTTCTCATCTCGACTAGGAAATTAGATCAGTCCATCATACTCTGTTTCCACTGTGATCCATTCAATACCAGTTGTATACCAATTTGACTCATTGCTCACTGACCTTACAGGAACTATCCACAGTACATTAAATTAAGCAGAAATATATGCCTTTGTAAACAAGGCCTCAAGATTTTTTTACTTACCAGCAGATCAATTCCATTTTTCATTTGCAAAATATTGAAGATTTTAGCTCACTACCAAAAATCTTTCTCCAACTCCACAAAACAACCACAAAACCAAACCCACCTTTTTCCCACTGCAAACACTCAAAAACATTATAGTCAACTAAGTTCTGTTAAAATGCTTTTTAAATATAAAATCTCATTTCTTGATCAAATTTACCTTTCAGTTTTAAGAAATGGATTAATAAATTGCTTCTAAATTACTAAACTACTGAAAGTACTTTAAATAAACCTTGTCACACTTGTTTACTCCTGCATTCCTTTCTTTCTTTAAATAAGAGTACAGCACACAGTGTGGAAAAGGTAGGTCCAAGAAAATGGAAAATGAAATTGCAAAAAAACACAGGACCACTCTCAATTGTTAGGGCATGGGAATTAATAACTGAATATTTTATCTATTGTCTCATGCTGTCACTTATTATTGTCACATTGTCCTAAAGATTTTATGATTATTTTATCTGCCATCCAACAGAGTTTTGTCTCAAATACTTTCTGCTTAAAAAGCCACATATAGATTTTCTAGAGTTTCAAGAATAGTTTTTGCTATTGATCTGGTAATCCCAGGTGTACTGCTACTTAAAAGAAATATGCACATTTTTATGTATTTGACTTCATTTTATTCAGTCCTTTAATCTGCTTGTTTAATTTCCTTATTGACCCTATGCTCATATTTGGAAAATAAAACAAAACATAGAAGATTTTTTCTGAAACTGGCCATTCTCTTAAGTCAGAGCTGATTGATGTATGGGCTTCAGGAGTGGGCCACAACAGCTCACCTGTACTCAGGGAGCACCGGTGGGCTGTGCGTGGCTTCCTGCCAGGAAGAGAATTCCTTTCCATGAAAGCATGAAGCCTCCACAATCTCTCTCTCTTTCAAAGTTTTTCATTAAAGAAAACTGAGCGGAAGTCACAGCTAAAGAAAGCCATTGACAGAAACTCAGATCAGCACACACTGCATATAAGTGCAAAATATTTTCTGACAAATACAATACGCGTTCACAGCAAGATTCAGTTTTACTGAATTGGTGTTCTCTGACAAAAACAAACTTATTTTGGCCTTCATCTGTATCAATTTCATTTCTCTTTTTCCAGCCTGCATGAGGCATTGCCAAAATTTTTGCCATTCCTTGCCTGTTTTCATCCATGTTACTCCTGGTTAATACTAGTGGCTCACCTTTTTCTGCTCCCAGAGTTTGATGAGGTAGGAAGACTTAAACAAGGGAAAAAGAGATGCCTTAAGAAACCTGACTTCCGTAAGTATGGTAAAGGGCAGATTACAGTCTTTCCTTAAATTAGAAAATTAAACAGAAACTAATGCATGTCAAAGATCAAACAGGCAAGGAATAATCTGCTGCTGCAATTACTACCAACAGGGATTGATTCAGTTGATACTTTCCAAATACAATTTGACATCTCATAAAAATTACAGCTAAACCAACAGAAACTAATTTCTGTTTTTTCACAGGTGTCTATCAGGTTATAAACACACCTAACTTATTGGTTGTAATAAATGCATAACGGAAGGATATAGTTTAATATGAGCCATAGACCTTCCGAATCACCTGTGAAAATAAACTGAAATGGAGTATTTCTGTCTGTCAGTAACAGTCCTGAAACATTTTGTGGCTTTTGAAAAATTAGATTTTTAGTGCTCTTTGACCAAAGTATTTTTTTTTAACTCCCCTTATGATCTAGATGAGAATGGTCTAGTCACAGAAACATTTTCCCAGGCCATTTAACAGCAGATCTACTGACTAAGTTATTCCATTGACCTAAATAGTATTGGATAGGACCAGAAATTGTTTCCTCTTGATTTATTGAGCTCCTATCTTTATGCACCATTACAGAAAAGTGTTTTCTTCAGTTGGTTTTGGGTTGGATACTTTTTTTAATTATTATTTTTCATTTAAACCATTATGAGTTTACTTCTATACCTTGGTGCTACTCAGAGATTTTTACAAGATCTTTAGAAAAAATTTTATATCCTTTCAGATCACTAACGCACAGAAGTAGTGAGAAAAAAAAAGTGGCCTTCAGACAGCAAAAATTGTTGTAACGGAAGCATATAGTTAAATGCAAATGCACAACTGAAGTCAAAAAGTTGTGTTTTCACTCTAGCACACCCAACCTTCCTTTGTTAATTACAGAAATGCCTTTCCTGTATCAACAGCCTATTCTGATTTTAGTAATAACAGAAGATCTCTAGCACCAAAAGAATGGTATAGTATAATAATTATATAAGATTTACAGTGTTTAAAATGCTGTACTATTTTATATAAAAGGCCAAGTATGCAGGAAATAAAGAAGTCTGACATAGAACGAGTGGGTACTTTTGATCTTTATGATTTGGTATACTGTCTTCACAGGAATATATGAGCCACTTGAGTCAAAATAAAATAGACCATGTCTGATCTGCTGGCAGGAAAGCTGGACAAAAACTGACGTAACAAATATTGAAGAAGGTCAAAGTTATAACACAGGAAACTTCTCGGTAGCATTGTTTGAAACAACACTGGACACATTCAAAATTAAAGCATAGGCAAATATCAGGGATCATACTTCAGCTGTAAACTTTTGCTCTAGGCTGAAACATGGCATAGAAAGTTTCAGCACAGAATGATCATTTTCTTGTAATTACTTAATTAAATTTAAATTACTCCCAAAACAAACACTCTTCCCTCAGAAACTTTCACATATTTTTTGTTCTTTCCTATTACTTATGACTTATTTTTTTATTTTATAAAACAGTAAATTGTGTTTATTCAGCTTTTCACTGCTATGAAAAAAAATTGCCTATTAAAGAAATTTTTTTCCCTGTATCTTACTACATTTTCTTTTTCTGAAGGAGAAGATGTGTAATCAAAAGCTGTGAACTTACAATTTCCAAAAATAATACGGGGCCAAATCTTGTCTAAGGAAAATCGACACTGATTGAAAGAAACAGAAATCTGAGGACAAACTGCATTTTAGAAGCAAACTATTACATCTTGCATTAGCAGAATAGAAATAATGACACTTAGCTCCCCTAGACACCTAATGGAGCACCCTGTAACAGCACCCATCATGGGCTCCCAGAGGACACCAAAGCAGCTGGGGGATGATGAATCTCAGCTCTCAGAGCAAGGGCTACCAGCAGTGACTGAGACAGGATGCCTTTTTCTATCTAATCCCAGGCCTGCAGCCCCAAACGAACCTCACATGTTGGGAAACTCCTGGAAACTGAGACCTACAGAAAGGATTTTCATTTTACTATAACCTGTGTAACATAATTAGAACTGTTAAAATTCACGAAAAGGACTGTTAGAAAAAATATTAGAGAAGTCACAGCTTAAAACAGTTAAATTGTAATAGTTATTGCAAAAAAAACCCAGTATAATGGTGAAGCATCATATTAACTTCACCAAAAAAATCAGCTAATTATAAACCTGTGTGGCTGCAATAGCTACTACTATTTCCCTTCCTTTCCCTTCTCTTTTCTGTTATACCCTTGCCCTTAAGATTAGGAAATCTGCTTATACATGGTGTAACCCTATTTCTATTTTGACATCATTTTTGACCTTAAAGCGTGACTTCAACATATTTCAAGTGATTTCAGCTGCGCTACAAAATCAACATTATCAACATTAAGAATAGGCTCCCTTGTAAACAAAGATCTATGACTGCATCAACTGGATCAGTACAAAAGATCCATTGTTTTTCTACTGGCACAATAATTTAACAGTAAGGAGTGCTTATCTTTTCACTGAGACTGAAATTCATTCTTGTTTAGACTAGTGTCTAAACTTGGCATATAGCACATGCGCTATGGAAACTCCTTTTAAGCCCTATGAAGGATTTAGCGCTTTAGAGGGATGTAGGTGATTCATAAGCCTCTGAAATTCACTTTAGAAACTTCAGACGCACCCTGTGGCACCAGTGCTGAGACTCACTGAGTTACCACTACGCGGCAGAACATTAGAAACCTCTCAGCCGAGGAAGAGATGGCTTCAAACAGCAGAGAAGACGTAGATGAGGCATATCATATTTTTCTTAATGGAAAAACACAGTAAAACCTGTTTGGGAAGCCTAAGGCATGGTCAAAGAAACTTTGCTACCATGTGATCCAGAGTATTCATTTGGTTTAATTTCAGAGTGTTCAAATTTTTTCAAAATATTTTGACAAGCTTAATTGTATACTGCTTGAGTTTATGCCAGTTCTGGCGATGTGCGTGACATTTTATTGTCAGCCTTTCCTATTCACTTGGTGTCACAGAGCATCAGACTTATATTAGTGATTTTAGAAATGTTGCCCAATAGAAGTGAAATTTCAACAACAGAAGTTTGCTATTGGGTCACTGTAAGTAGCTTTATTCCTTTTTTTATTTTTTATTTTTCTAAGGAAACACACAGAAAAGAGAAAATAAAAACTGTAATTTGTGCAACAGAATCACCTAAAATAGCAGATAAAGAAAAATAAAAAGGCCTCCCAAAAGAATTGTCCTATATATTGCATAGAAAGTATAGAGGGAAAAGGGCATCTGTATAGTTAGTATAATCAAAGGAGTAAGTGTTGTAGAGATAATTAGACCGCAGCCCACTAGGGACTACTGAGAAATATACTACTGACATGTAACATGGGTTACCTTTAAACACCTCTACTGTAGTGCGAGGGAGAAGGCAGAAGGTTGCTCCAACGATCTGAGAAGTGTGAGAAACTACTTACTCATTACAGTGGGTTACTAAATGTGTATGTATGTAAACTAGATATGCACTCACAAAAGACAAATAAATAGGTGCAGTCATAAACAAATAGCCATCAGATAATCAAAGAGCATTTTTCATCTGAGAATTATCTGCACTAAGAAGGAAACAATATCTGACTTCAGTTGCAACTCTAAATGGTCTTCAGGAAACACTGGGTTTTGGATATTTTTCCCTAAAATATTTATCTTAGAAATGAAATCAGTTTCAGTATCTGCCAGAAATGTTTAATAAGCTGCAAGATAGGAAAATATAGTATTAAAACAGCAAAAAAGTTTTGATTCCTTACAGTTACCTTTTTTAAAAAAATCTAATTGGGACCAACTGGCCTCATTGCTTCTTATAAACTTAGCAATATATATTCAGAAAAAGGAATAAAAATGAACAGATGTTTCTCCTTAAAGAGGTCAGACAAAGATTTTTCTTACACAATAAATCAGCTGCTAGTGGATTTCCAGGACACTGCTCCAGGCTAACTGTTTAGGTATGGCTTAAAAATCTGGTTTACCTCTGTATGTATCCAAAACTGGTAAAGTAGATTAAACTGTAGATGAACAGCAAAAACTGAAGGTGGAATGAAAAGAGCCATGGGCAAGTTGAAACTCTGAAAAATGAGAAAGAAAATATACATTAGATATATAATTCTAAACTTGTGATGATATAACGAAGTACTATCTCAGGAGCTTAAAGCACTGCCAAAGATAATCGCTTTTTCTAATACCTCCATAATGTAGTCATTACATAGAATAGATACTGATTGTTATGTTACTACTAGATGTGCTATAGCAAATGAGACATAAATTGGTCCAAAAGTGATTTCCCAAAAGTCATACTGAGCAAGTAGAAAGATCAAGAAAAGCACTCAGAAATCCTGAGGCTAGATGTTTATTCTGCGTACTGTGTGGAACAGACAGCAGCAAATCCTTGACATAAGGGGTTCACCTATAGGGGAGGATTATCTCAGAGTAAGCAAGGTGTGAATTCATAACACTATAGCTTTTCCGTCTGAACTCCCTACGTGACCACTATAAGGGCAAGGCAGCTTACTTGGCTTTCAAAGTTAATTATAAATTCTCACCCTAACTTCCTCACATCATCTCCCTTGAAGCTCTGATATATTGCTGGGTTCTAGAGATGTGCTAGCATGAGAACAGTTTCAGAAAACTGTTTACTTAGGAAAGATACTGATATCTTACATACAGAGTAAAGTCTCAGGAATTTCACAATTGCTTAACTGGCTGAGCAATAGAATAAGACTTCCAAGACCTTCACGTGTTAAAAGTCAGTCTGCTTTCTTCAGAAAAAGGCTTATCTTTTTTTTTTTTTCCTTCTACCTGACATTATGTTATACCAGCTGCATTAAGAAGTTAATCCTTCCCTAAAATACAGAGTTTTTTTCTAAACCAAACAGTAGCAGAGGTATCTTCAAAACTTTAAATCTCTTTAGCACTCAGGGAAAATCTGGGTAGGAGATAAGAGCTCCCTGTGAAACACAGAGCAAAACTAGCAAACTCCTTTTTCAACTTCCTATCATCCTTCTCACAAAAATCAAATCTTCAAACATCAGAGAAAGCAATCTGACAGCCTTGACAGGCCTCCTGAGCCAGGAATTCCTTTAGTGTAGGTCTGCACATAGCCAATATTCCCCCAGTTTTTGTCGAAAGGCCTACCCAATAGGTAAGATGTCACGCTGGGGCTACGAAACAACTGCACCTCCATCCACTTCGTGTGACTGACACTCTCGAGAAAGCCTCCACAGCTGCCATAATCCAATGGAGGACTAAGGCCCTGCAATCCCAGCTCGGTCTGCTGGCTTCAACACCAGACAACAACTGAAGCGCTAGAAAGAAATCCTTAAGTCACTGCAGCTTCAGCGTCACCTGGTAGGGCTGGGACAGGTGCGATTTCAGGAACTACATACAAAGGCTTCATGGATCACAGCTGCCCCACAGACTACACATGGGGCAGTTCTAGTTGAATGTCTTAGAAGTTCTTTTCCAAGATGTAAAGGAATTCAAAGGTGGCAGAAGGATTATGCTGAGCTTCTGGAACATGGGCAAATAATGTAAACAGGTATTTTGTTTTAATCAGTGTGATCCTCAAAGGCTGAAGTGTTTGAAAATATTCAGAAAACAAAAAAGAAAGAAAAATATATCTGGAAAGTGAGATTTGTACGTTCAGTCCAAGAAGACTCACAAAAATTCACAGCAACTCTTACCTAAGGTAGCAGCTAGTAAATGACATTGGGGTGAGGTGGCATTTAGGCATGAAATTCTGGAGTAGAGGTGGGCATGAGCCTTCTTTAAGAAATAAAAATGCAGATCAGACTGCCTTGTGCAGAAAACTACTAAAGAGAAGAGCAACTTTAAAACCCACAATTCTCCAGGCTCTGAAACAGAAATGCAGCATAACCTTCCCATACATTAGAAGAAATGCCCTAAACACTGGCATGGAGTCAATCTCTTTTCTGAGTTCCTTCTTCCTCTAACCTGGATCCCCTTAGTACTGAATTATTAAAAGTGGGCGAGCTACAAAAACAAGACACTGAGAGATATTTGTCCCACAACAGCCAGAAGGCTGGCATGGTTTTTCTCAAAGGTTATCTTACAAAGAAGCCAACGAAGGAGTAGAACACACGGCCACATTTAAGTAAAGCTACTGCAGTTTTCTCTTATTATTGATAGTACCTGTCTAATGGCATGATAAGAGCAGGAAATATTTTAAAGGGAATGGAGAGGAAGTTGATTTAAAAAAAAAAAAAACAAAACCAGATGGTTTTCAGATTATTCGTGGAAGTGGTTGCAGGATTGAAAGCAGGGTTAAAAATGATATGCTTTTTCCCTAAAAGTATCAGAGGCAATTTGGTGGTATTTACAGATGACTGAGAGGGGAAGGAAGGATCATCTTCATATTTATTTTCTAACCTACTTCTTACAACGAGTACTAGGATCTCCCCGCTAAGTGGTGAGATGAGGGAAATTTTATATAAATCTACAGGTAAATTTGTGATTGACAAAGGAGAATGCTTCCCTAACTGCCTCATGTTTCCTCGCAATGTAAGCTTTATTTTGTACAGAAAGGATTCCAAAGATCATTTACAAAAGTAAAACCCATAGGGAGGAATGAAAACCTCTCCCATACAAAAGATTTGGTTTCTCCTATTTCTCCACTGGAAAAATAAGATCAATGTCAGGAAAAAAAAAATAAAATCATTAAATAGTTTTTCACTGGAAATGCCAATTCACCAAATCAAAACATTTCATGGGAATATAGCAGTTTTCACTAATCTGTAGAGGAAAAGCTCTCCTGACTCCGAGATGGAATTTCTGGTCAAAACTGTAGAAAAATGTTTACCACACTCAGATCTTTTCCCACTTGTGGGTTCAGCAACAGAGATTGAGCACGAGCCACAATAACTGATAACCTGATGGGGAAAGCACTCAGCGAGGAGGTGGAGAGGGATTCCTACCTGGGGCTGCCGCACTGCGGCTGTGTGCCTTCACAATTAAGGCACTGCCTTTTTTGACAGTTGTGGGTCCACTGCACACTCTGAACATGGGCATGCTCTACCATTCTCCCTCCCATGTGCAAGTAACAGCTTATAAACACTTCCACAACATAAAAGGAAAAAAAATTGAAGCTCCTGAGGTGCAGCAGGAGGGCTGAGTTTCCTGCGCTGGGCCCCTCCGTTTCCATGCTGGGACTCTGGGGCCACCTGCCGATGTGGCCACGGAGGGACTGCGGGGCGCAGCGGGGCCGCAAGGCACAGCTAGTTCATGTGGGCTATACTTCCGTGAGGGTTCTGCAGGAGTTAAAGGTAAGGAAAAAAAAAACAACCCAACCAACAAACCATCCCTTACAGATCCCAGACCTGGCAGACTCCTCATTAGATAAGAAGTGAACTTTGTGTCTCTGTGCCGAAAAGAAGTGTTACCTATTCCCTTTCCAGATTTATATAAAGCCGTTTCCACTGCTTTTAAACCAACAAGGCATAATTCAATCCTTTAGGTAAATGTATAGCCTAAAGCTATCAGATTATTCTGGATCTAATATTTGCAATTAAATCTTACCCTTGGAGGAAATTTGAGAACTGGTACTCAGAGAATTAAATCATAGCTTTTCAAGGTGTATATGCAACTCTCTCCTTTCACAATTATACTTTAACTAATTGTTTCATCAGAAGCAAAAATTTGTATAGCATTAGCTTGCTAATTTCTTCTTAAAAATGAATATACATTTTTTTCCACACCTTCTTTTTCCCACAAAATGGGCTTCAAAATGATCTCTCAGTCTGAACAGTAGGTCTGCTTCACTATGGCCCCTCCACTGGTGTAACAGAAACACTGTGTGTGCAAATGACATGAAGCAATACACATTTGGTTCCAAGTTCAGGAGTACATCTCATACCACTGATTGTACTTCAGGCATGTTTTTCTCTTCTCTTTCATTTCACATCTTTTCAATCAGCTCGAGCACAACCCACACAGATTAATATGCTGATTTATTTATCTTATAATGTTTAACTTAAAACACATACAAGCTGGCAGCAGAACAGTCCCACAATCCCATATCATCCACCACAACTTTCCCACAGCCTCCACAAAACTGGATGTCAAACTGCATTCAACAGTACACATTCAGCAACATCAGACCACTCTCAGAGATTAAATAAAGGCTTTGTTGAGTTTCAGCTTTGAGGCGGATGCATCCATGGGGTTCTGGATAAGTCTGGCAGTCCAAAAATATAGCAGTGCTATAAGAATTAACAAGAATTGTGTTCATGCACAGTAAGGCTTTGGAGAAAGAAAACTGGCACACCTCTCAAAAGTTCTAGGGGGAGGTAAACCAATATTTATATTTGTCAAATGTCTTGGCTAATACCAAATACTTGGTGGAAGAAACACTGCACACAAAAGTATTATGGATTCCTACATTCTCTTCCCTTTGGTTGAAGCAAATGAATTTTAAATGTACATATATTATTTTCCAAGTGATAGCAGTGTGGTCCTGAGGATGGTCTTCAGAATCTAAGGCGGCCAGACATCTTGGCTTTCCTGAATATTTTATGCTCTCTGAGGTATCATCCTCAAAACCACGCAGGGAGAAAAAGTGCTCATGCACACACCCATATGTACACACAGGCTTTTTGTCTTTTTTGAATTATTGTTTTTGTTAAGCATTTGCACATATGGTCCCAATGGGTAAATGTGCAAAGGTTAAATCTTTAACATGGCAGTATTTACATAGGAAGCAGAGTTGTGACAGAGATGCATCACTTCCGCTATTGTTCATTATGGCCATTTAAATCTGAGACACTCCTACTAACATCAGATGACTATTTTATGAATTAAGAAAGTAACAAGAATTTACAGAGAAGACTTTTAGAAACAAAAGGAATCATATCTGTTTCACAGTTTCCAGAAGAACGAGTCATTTTTTTGGAACGTAGCACTCATCTAATGTCATGGGCTTGAAACAGCTATGAACAACAGGCTAAGTCCGTGCTCATTTATGTCAGCATAAATCCAGACTAACTTTTCTGAATTTAATGGAGTTACACTGGATTTGTATTTGTGAGCACACACTCTTGGCTTTGAGTCATTTGCTCATAGACTAGAGGACTGTCAGTTTTCTCCACCACCGGTATTATACCTCATTGGAGACGAGCATTTATATATTTTATATATATGAAAATACATTGGATATTGATTTTGAACTCTAATGCTGAAAATTAAAATTTTGAGGTTGTTATTCCTTAAAAAAAAAAAAGAAAGAAACTGCAACCGGAGTTAAAAAATAGAGTCAAAAGAAAACATGAGAGCACAACTGAGGAAATCAGCAGTTAACCTGGGCGCAAAACTAAACACTGAATAGTATGTTACATTTATGAATGTATTTGGAAATATACATTTTTAAAATCTGCATATGAGTACTCCTCTTAATTTATATTGCACGTGTACACAACTCACCATTTAAAATAAATTATATCTCAACTAACACTAGGTAAAAGTAGTGGCATACAGCCCTTACTTACTGGAGTACTGACACATGACATGAATGAGCAGAGACAAATAAATACATCTGCATGTCCAAAGCAATCTTTCATGATGATTTCTCTGCCTGCTCCTCTCAGTTATACAGACATAGAGTAGTTATGTTATACCCTGATCTTTTCCTGTATTTATGCATGAATAACCAAATGAAAAAAATCGTCCCATTTTACTCAAAAAGTTACGAAAATATAAATGCAGAGTTATTATTAGTGTTCTTAAACTTCACTACTGTATCTCCTTTCAAGTTTGCTTAAAAATAAATTCATTAATGTTTTTACAAGCTTATGATTCTCAGGTTCTTCAGTTTCAACTTCTGTGTTTTCAGTGGCAAACATCTTAAACAATTTACATGTTTTTATTTGAAGGGAAATAAACACTATGTTTTCACTTTTAGGAAATCTTGTTGATATTAATTTGTTTGTCAAACCTTGTGCAACTTACCCAGGAGGTGTATTTCTGCAGCACAGATTGTCTCAAGGCTGTGAATAAATTGTAATCTTCAGAACTGTGATGTACTTGGTGCGCTGCCCACAGTAAATTAACCTCTGCAAAACACATAATTTCTAATGAGGTATGTACTAGAGAACACAGCAACGTTTGTTTCCTAAGGCCTTTTTTTCTTAAGCTAAAAGCAACTAATCCCCTGACTTACACTTTGCTATTTTACCACATTATAGCGGGTAAGAAAATCTAATGCTCAGAGCTGAGTTTGGGCAGGTTGGGTTAAATGTCAGTAAGTGGACACAAGTCAGTGTAACTATCATGCCGAGGAAGGCAAGGCTGTGGCAGGAATGAAAATCACTGCTGGAAGAGAAGGATGTGCGAGATGAGAGTTTAACAGCCAGAAAGCCTGAACTGAGTCCTGATAACATGAGTCAGTAGGAGCTCTGTTATGGGGTTCAAAGGGACAAGGACTGAGGATGCTCTCATGCCTGCATTTCCGTACTGAAGTTACATTTTGAGACTAGAAGGGGACACAAAATGTTCCAAAAATCTTACGATTCAAATTTAAACAGCTTAACTGGTGTTTGGTGTTATGCTTACAGTTTTCTGAAACACATAAATCTTCAAGCCCATTTGTACCACAGACCACAAAACACAGCCAGTGCCTGCCCACTAGTGACAAATGGAAAAACAAATGGTCACTTGCTGGGAACTCTGGACGCAGCCAAAGGAGAGCAGTGGCTCTATTGTGTTACAGTTCAAAAAGAGTTGCTGGAATAAGGGCAAAACCAGTGTCAGCCATGCCATCTGAAGGCATAACACCTCTAATGCACTGCAGTGAAGAAGAATACCTTAAAACCCTGATTGTATTTCAAGGCATTTTCTCATTAAGTGCAGACCTGGAGGGGACCCTCTGCAGTGTATATTGATACCTGGACAGCCTTAAGTGAGAGGTTAAGATAGAAATGTTCATGGTCATCAGATGCATAGCTATGAGGATGACCTTAATTATACCAAAATGAGAAAGTGGGTGGTTAATGCAGCCCAAATAAATTTAGGTTTATGCTAAACAGGTATTAAGGTCACATGCATTTCAAGGGATGAAGTATACATAAAGCCTCAGCTGATTACAGAAATTAAAGTTAACTGGCTGTCTACCAGCTGCACGGTCTCATTGCCACTGACTTGTTTCACCACAGCAAGTAGAGAAGTGTCTTTGGCAGATACTAGAATCGCATTCACAGAATTATCTTATAATGGGTATTTAAAGTCCTGAAATTATCTGGTGCCAAGCTTACATCAAATAGTTTACGTCTGGTGATTAACATGTACTTGCAACATAAAAAAATGCCAAAACATCCTCTTAATGAATCTTAAGGTGTCTTCACCATTTCAGGGGACTAGACAGACTAGACAGGAGGTGACAGTCCTGTATGGTAGAAACTCAGAATTTTAAATCTAATGAATTTTGACAGTTTGGTAATTTACATGACAACATCATTTTTGAACGTCCTCTAGGTCCTTGAAAATCCTTACACTTGCTGAACTAAAACTGTAATTTCAACTATCATAAAACACTTAACACTCAACCTGAGAATTCTTCCCTCTTTAAATGCATTTGTTCCCGAAGGAACAAGTATTCGCTATGTCAAGAATTAGTGATCTCTCTCTCAAAAAAAACCCCAACAACAACATCTTAATGCATCTCTGCCTAATGAGCTCACTAGGAGACGAATTATTCAGGTGAGCTTCAGTACTCAATAATAATTTGTTTCTGAAATGTTTCCCAAGACCTCGTCTGAAGCTAAATGAGTGAACAAAGCATCTGAAAAGGTGGAGGTTAAAGACCTGTCTCCTTAGTTGTTTTAAAAGCATTTACTTCCTATCACAAACTGTGTGTAACACAAGCCTCCACTCAATGAAGTACAGCTGTACAAACAGGGTACAGTAACTGGATCTCGCTTCTTTCCCTCAGTCATTTTTCAGCATTGTGAAAAGTTCAAGGAAGGGAATCTATGATGATTTTTACAGTCTACTTTCATTGTAGTTAAGGTCAAATGGTTTTCAAAATGAATTACTAAAAAGGCATTTCATTAGCATTCATTTCTCAGTTAAACTGCCTCTTACACTAATAAGAATATGGAATAAGGTAACCGAATATCAGTAAAATGTTAATCTTTCAGATGTGCGAGTCAGCTTAAATGATCTGTCATTCAAAAATATACCACAGGAATATTAGGGACATAAACAAACAATTCTGCCACAAGTAATTTAACTGCTAAAGCCATTTCTTACTTCTTCTGTTACAGCTAAGTAAATTAAAGCCTGCTCCTCAATCCTATTCTTGCTGACATCAATGGCACAGACTATGTTAAATTCCTTGGCAAAATAGGCAGAGTTGATGATCGGAAATAATTTTGTCTTAAAAATTTTTCTGAAGAAACCGATCATCAATAACTTTTTATTTGAAGCAAAAGAATAACACCATGAATAAGTGTGAAATAGATCACCCCAAACCTCAGTCTGTAACCATTAGTACATTAAAAATATTACAATCATAACGCCTAAAAGACATCTCACAAATGTAAGAAACAGACCAAGCACTCTTCAAGGAATACAGCTGACTGCTCACCAACTTGCCGTGACAGAAACCAAAATGTATGTGTCTACAGAAGAGTTGTGGTTTCAGTTTTTCGTTCATAATGATGATAACTTGAAGCAAAATGAGAAAAGTTATTTGAATGAGAATGAAATTATAAAAGACACTCTCACATGCACTTTCTCATATGTATTATTACATAATTACCAAAAAAGACAGCAAGATCGAGATATGGCCAATTCCATCACAGTTTTTTTAAAAAAACTATGTAGAAAACAGGAAGTATTACTGCATTTTGTAGATCTCATCAGTCAAATTCTCCCATGAAGCAACAGGAAAAAAGTAGGTGATGGAATTGGAGAAGCCACCCAGACAATGCTCTAATGGAATTTTTTATGTTTTCTAAGTCAAATGTGGTTGGTAAATACAATTTAAAAAATACGTAACTCCAATACACACATGCACAAACACACTATTTTTTATTCAGGAGAGTGAACATCACAGAATCACAGGCTAATTCAGGCTGGAGAGAACTGCAGGAGGTCTGTAGTCCAACCTCCTGCTCACAGCTGGACCAGCTTTAAGTTCCTGAGTACTCCACCCAGGTGGGTCTTGGAAAGCTTCTGCATCTTCCACTATTATGAAGAACTATCTCTAACAGCAGATAAAGGTGGCATTTCTCTTTCATGTAGCTGTGAGTAAAGTTATACAAATTATAACCTAACATAGCTTTCTCCAGGTTCCTGTCAATGGGGGGAGACCTGAAGAGCTGTTCGCATCTGCCGAAGAACAGAACAACTACACCTCGCTACCGCAGTTAATTATTGTTTAATACATTATCATTACCATTGCACAAAATCAATTAATATTTTCTTCCATCATCCAATAAAAATTGTAAAGGAATCAGCATGCAGTCCAAAAAGAGAGTGAATGATGCCATGTAGATAAGCAAGGAAGGAAAGAAAATTGGTACTACACAGGAATTGCTGGGTAGTTATCATCTGGCCCTCAGTTTTCACTCTAGCTCTTTAAATCTCCAAGAAGTTAACTCAGAGTCAGACCTGCAGCTTCAAAAAACAGTGGGCTCCAAGCAGTTAAGATATTTGTATCCTAATACTAATTCTAAAGGCAAACGAAGATTTGACGTTTTTAGCATTAGTCCAATATATGAATTCTACTGATAGAAGAAAGAAAATGAGAGGCTGAGGGAAGCGGCCTGGAGGAGAGGAGGCTTTGGGGGACTTAATAGCAGCCTTGCAGCACCAATGAAGCACCAGTTATCAAGAAGCTAGAGCCAGGCTTTTTGCAGCAGTCCCACTTTATCATATTTTCTGGGTTTTCCAAAAGGAAGAAAGACTAATGATGTTATCCTTCTTTTCCACTTCTTCCCTCCCTCCACCTCCTAGTTAATATATAAAATGTAATGTTTCACACATCATCACCACCATATTGGTATGGCAACCAATGATTCTACTTATACTTACTTTTTTTCCATTTTAAATTCATTTTTTGGCACTAATCAAATCCCTTCCTATGATACCCAAGGACAGATCCAATTTCTCTTTAAGACTATATAATGCAGAGAGTTCAAAATGTCATTGTTTTTCATTTTTGTAGCTTTTGGTGATTTCCACAGCCCAACACATTTTGATTAACAACAGGAGAAAATACGTATGCCAAAAAAAACCTGTAGTCTTTTCAACAAGTGATATCAATGAAAACAACCATTTTTCCCAATCCTCAAAATCAGTGAAATGGTAAAGATTTGATGAATGTTTAGTGAATAAAAAAGATTAGATAGACCTTTAAATTAAAAGGGGGTAATCTCTTTGCACAGAGCTTTATAAGACCTGGATCGAAAGTAAAGTGGAAGAAAAATACAGACAATTTGAAAATATGTCCATACAATGAGTCATGTAAAATCCATTCTCTTTCAATCAATGCTGACTGTAGCTAGGAGAACGGGTGAAAATTTCCCCTCGGCATCTACTGAAACTTAAACAAAACCTTCAGTTGCTTGCCACCTCTTACAAGATTAGATACCTTCAGCGAGGAACTGAACTACAATTTAGCTAGCTAGGAACTTAGAAGATCGCAAAATTACATTTACTGTGCCATGTTACCACATTATGATGAACTCCACAAAGCCAAGCATGTAGCAAGAAAGCACTTGCCCACGGTGTGGTCCCTGCTAACCCCTGTGCAGAAACCGATGCTTCCTGGAGCAGCGCTGCAGAGGCAGGTGCTCTGTGCTGCATTTGCCTACCAGCAATAGAAAAAGCATCATCTCATGGGTCTACTTCTCTCCAGTCAGAATTAGTAGAAACCCCAGGATGACTGAGGAAAGAAAAATGGCTTGGAAGGTAAACCTTCCAGTCATTCCTTTTCCATGCATTTCAACCCTCCCTCCAAAGGTAACACAGAGAAGAATACATAATATTTAAATAACCGTTAGTTTTTCTTATTTATAAAACAACTGTTGTTTGATTACTCACTACCTTCTTGCCTTGTTCTAATTGATCTGTTTTGTTGATGCTTCTGAAACGTTTGAATAAATCTCTTGTTATGCAAGGCTTTTTCAAAGAGTCTTATTCCCTGCTGGATTCTGCACTTGCATCAGATGAACCACCACTGAGACAGAGCAACACTTAAGTTTTGTCACTAGGAAGGACAATTACCAGATTTTTTAAATAAAGTTGGCTAAAAAACTGTATTTTGGGACCCAGAGTGGATGCCTTTATAAAAGTTATGAAGTCACACTAAAAAATCCACCTCACCTGAAAACAGAAATCTGCCTACACAGATCAGTTATCATCTCCACAACAGAAGTAGATAGGATCCATACGTAACTCTCCTGTTGTCTTTGTGATATAGTCCCTCTTTTGTTACTTTTCTGATCCAACTTTGCTTTATGTTTTTGCTTTAGTGTTATTCAATATAAGTTGAATAGGTTATTTGCCAAAGCCTCTGCTTCCTTCTTATTAGGAATACAATTCTTATAGGAACAAATTCTTTCCTCAGTTACATTAGTGTAAGTGTAGAGCTGTGTGGGTTTAATGAGAACAGGATTAGATCCAAGGAATTTATCTGGAAGACTGTATTATATACCACACACAAAGAAATGTGTATAGAGGGAAATATACAAATTTTGGGGTGGGTTTTTTTGTTTTGTTTTTGTTTTTTTTTAATAAGACATTTTTCTTACATTGTGGCCTTGGCTACAGTGAGTGAGCAGTTTGTACTCTCAGGATGATCATATATGTAGAACAAAAGACTAGTTGTAAGGAGACTTAAGTTCACATGGTAAATTAGACTTGATTCACTACAGAGCTTCAAACAATTTTAACTTTCTTCTTTTGCACATTTTTTTTCAGAAGCATCCATCTGTGCATGTACCTGATATAGACCAGTTCTCATCATTTAGAAAGGAGGAGTTCCGCTACTGTTTAGAACAACAGGAAAAACAGACTATGTTTAGAATAACAGGAAAAACAGACTATGTTAGCTTTTGGTCCCAGAGGTTGTGTGTCAGGAGGAAAAGCGGAACAACTCGGAAGCACCTTTTCAGCCTCCGCACTATCTAGTCCTCTTTGGTCATTTTGCAATGAAATATATTGGGGTACCCAGGTAATTCCAGGATAGGCAATCACACAGCATGTCACACAGCCAATGTCAAACAGAAAATAATGCTACCGTGAGACACTCTGTAACACACATAGTTGCAATTGAGCAGCTTAATTAGGAAATGTCACTAGGCATTCAGCATCTGATCCATCTGTGATGCGAGATGTGCTTTTTCTGTGCTTTGTTCAGTATTATCTCTGTTTTTCAGCCCTCTTCTTAAATTACTGTATGTGGTCAGCAAACTATTTAGTGAGTGGGCTAACTTATAATCAAGTAATAGATGGTATATGCTCCCATGGCTTACAAGCCAAAAATTGGAGCAACCTTCTACAAAACCTGCCTCCAGAATCTGTCCACAAGCCAAAACCTCCTGCTTGATCTGCTGCCATACCAGTTGAAAACACAAAACTGCTCCCACACAAAAAATCCACAATAAGATCTGCAAAACTTAAGATGCAGAACGGTCTAGGGAAACGTGGGAAGAATCAAGACAAGCCAAAGTATTACATGTGCTACCCAGAACAAACAACGGGCCAGATCATATCCCCTCTTAGCAACAATCCAGGGGACTGTGAATTATACCCAGATATACTTCTGAATCTGTAAAATATTTAAGATATCACATGGTTAGGAAAGCAGAGCTTGGCCCAGTCAAAAAAAAACGGTCCTCTCAACCCATACATGCCCTGTTGTTATTTCTTGGCATCATAGAATCATAGAATTGTTAAGGTTGGAAGGGACCTTTAAGATCATCAAGTCCAACCACTAACCTAACCTGACAAAACCACTTCTAAACCATATCCCCAAGTACCACATCTACCCTTTTTTTAAAAACTTCCAACCAACCAAAAACCTGGTGAATCCACCACCTCCCTGGGCAGTCTATTCCAATGGTGGATAACCCTTTCAGTGAAAAAATTTTTTCCTAATATCCAACCTAAACCTTGCCTGGCTTAACTTGAACCCATACGCATCCTTGTAAGCATACGATAACAATGGAAAGGTTAGAAAAAGCCAGTGTTCCCCCAAGACTCAGTCTCTTCTAGTTGGAGTAGTTCCCTCACAAGCTAATCTGCATGGATCAAATTTCATGCAACATAGTTATATCAATGTAAACAAGAGTAAGAGTCTCAGTTAATTACATTAGGACAGTCCTAATCCATGGCCTGTAAGGTTTTCATACAGTTGCCGGGAATTGAACAGTCTTTTTCCACACATGCCATGGAAAACCACAAATGAATAAAGTTTATTAGGTAACGATTCAAAAATTAATTCAGAGTGACTCAATCTCTGACTTCACTCATAGTTTTAATAGAAAATGAATGTGAGTTCCTTGTGGGGACAGATATTGAGAAGGTAATTGATCCAAAGCAATTTTAGCATGCAAATGTTGGATTTGGACACTTCCACAGGCGCAAATAGGAAAAATTCAAGAGATGAAGAAACACACAGAAGGAATGAAGTTTTAGAAATGTGCGTATATGTAACATCTGAAAACAGTGGAATATTTGGCGAGTCTTTCAGTACACAGCAGGTCTCACACACAAATTCTGCTATACCAACTTGCCCGACCAACCTGTTTCTCACACCTTCCTGAAGCCAATTGTTCAAGTTCTGTAGCTGCTTGGAGCAGCTCTGCAGCTCGTTAAAGTTTCTTTGTCTGAGCTCTGGGCGATCTCTGGAGCAAAGATCCAAGTCTCTGGGTCATGAGGGACCATGATGGTGGCAGCTGTCACACTGCCACTTGTCTTTTTTTGTGGGTGTATAAGGCTTGATTTGGGTACCCTGTTTTCCAGTTGTTCTGGCTTTCATAACAGATTCTTTAGGTGTAAGAATCTGAAAACAGCTCTGATTTTTCCCAAAAAAAAAAAAAAATGCTGCCATGGCAGTTTCAAGGATAACTAAATCATAGCATATAATTCTGTTTGTGATCCCAGTCCCAAGCCCTGTCAAGCATTTCCCACCAATATTTGGCTCAAGTTTTTCGACTATCTTTTCTTCTGTGAGGGTTCCTACTGGTTATAGCAAGGTTTATCCACCTTACAGCCTCACAACCTCTTGATTGAGTGACACGGTATATGTTAACTTCTGCAGTTCATTGATGTAGCAGTTTCTTGCAGCACTTAACTCTTTGTGCACCTTTTTTACTACAAAGAGGAGCATATGGCTCATTAATTGCACAACTATAAATCATCCTGTTGTTGAAATTAGATTTATATATTAAAATAAAAAACCTGCAACAAATTTCTGTGTAAAGGAGAAGATCCTCAGCAGCTGGTGCAAAGCGACTTCTACAAAACTGTGTCACTTTATACAAGCTGCAGACTTGACTCAAGCTTCTCCAAATACAGCCGATTACAGAACTGGCAATCTTTAGTTCTGAGCATTTGCCAACCTGTATAATATAACTTGGTGTTACTGAATACTGATGTCAAGCTCTGGTATAAATGTGTGAAACACATTAACTGTGACCAAATTAGCACTCTACTCCTTAGCTTGATGATAAAGAGATCTGAGACTAAATTAAATAAATTATTTCTTTCTTTAAAAAAAAGAAAGTTACTTCAGAGAACCTACTTTTTTTTTTTTACTTAATTCTTTTCTGCCCCCCCCCCAAGTATCTCAGCCACTGAAATGTCAGCTAATGCAATTTGAGAACATATTCATCTTTGAGAATCTTAAAAGGAAACTGCTGGAATGAAATAGAAAAAAAAGAGAAGATAATTCTCCTTTTGTTTTTTTGCTGGGGGAGTGGGGCTGAGAGTTCTTATTCTCCTGTATTCTGGGCTGTCTCTACAAAAGATTGATGTCTGGTGTCACCGTTAGGAAGTGCAAACTGTTCAGCTTCATTGCAATCTATGTCCTCATCCTCTTGCTCTGCAGGATACCACATACTTTGGCAGGCAATATTCAGATGGGAAGCACTTTAACGGCAAGAATGGATGCCAGTGAAACCTTTTCCCACAATGTTCAAAACTCTGAATGTGCATACATTAAAGCAACATAAAGCTGCAGGATATTAGGAAGAAAACAATAACTGATACTAACACAGCCACATTAATCTTACTTTTTGCTCTCAGAACAATACATTCAAAGAATGCTAGGGAAATACACACACAAACAAAAAAGAAAAGAAAAAAAGGATGAAATGGAATGAATAAAAGTCTTCTAACTCAAAGGCATAAACATAATTCTTCAAAGGAAATATCCATGGCCCCTTCATGTAACTTTACCTTGTAGGTAGAATTCCTGCATTTATTTATTTGATTCTTCATTTTTCCAAGGCAGATACAGTAAAAATTAATGCTGATAAGTCAATGGACTTATTCTAGTGTAAAACAGGAATTAGCTCTACACAGTTTTCTCTTGCAGACTGTTTTAGATGATTTATTAAGCCAAGTTCCTGAATGATAGATGTGTGGAAATGCAGACTAGATTTGCAAAGGCAGCTGTTGAAATTTACTGAGGTATCAGGAAAGCCTGGGGCACATAAAGACACACCACCCTCCTTAAATAAACTTTTAAAATATTCTAGAAAAAAACATTTCATCCAATTTCTGTCCTACTCCTTTACAGATTTGCAAACCATAGAAAAAAAACATAGACACTTGAGGCAATGCACATGAGGTTTTTTTACTCTTTATGGACCTGATCCAGAACTTAATGAATTCAGTTGAAAAACATCCATTAACTTTAAAAGATTTTGAAACAAGTTCATTATATATTATACAATTCAAAAGAGAGGACAGTTAACCCTTTGATGTCAAGTTCAGGTATTTAGTGAGATTAGCCACCCATATTTATTTATACAATTGTTTTACAGGTGTCAAAATATTTATCTGAGAAATAAAAAGAACCGATATATCAACAGATACTGCGTGCTTATTTAACAGTGATAGATCCATTGTATTTGGTAGTCCTACTGCTTATCCACAGCACATGTGATGCATACAAAAAGAAGCCTGCACTTCCACAGATTTCATCTGGACCACTGTTGTCAGTACTTGCATTATACTCCCTATACTCATTATACAGTCCTAAAAGTACATAGCTAACCATAGATCCACTGTGTCCATCAAGTAGCTACCTGTTGCTGCATCTGTCATACAACAGATTGGCTCTGGACACTATTAAGCATGCTGAAACTTTGATAGCCTTTTCCATTTATCACTCTAACAAGGAGGACGTGGAAGCCATGTAGACAAATAGATTAGATAAAGAGACCAGAACACAGGCAACTGTCAAAGCACACAGCCTGAATTTAAAGGTGAAAAAGAAAGGGGACATATAAGCTTGCCTCCATACCCCAACAAGCTGGGCTCCATCTGGTAGAGCCCACACCTAAGCATAGCAGCTAGGATGACCTAGAGGATGCCTCTAGCACCCAAACACTATCTTCAACATTTTCTCTCTCACCGCTCCCTGCCCTGTCCCTTCAGCAGGGAACAAAGACCCGTGCCTAAATTAGGTCTACACAAATAGGTCTTTCCATCGGAGCAATCCCTGGGAATACAGTACCAGCAGTATGACCAAACACATTTAGCAAAAAGGCTTTCTTAAAAGCCTTGTACTTGAGTGTCCATTCCTACTGATGCTCTCTCTTGAACTTTGACCATCAGTCAGAGGAGTTACTTTATATTCCATTTCTGCTTTCCTCAAAATATTAAGAAACAATTACTAGCTGAAGACTGCTGAAGCCATAGACTGTGGAGTTTTAGGTGCAGAGTGTATTTCAACGTTTTGGCAGTGACGTCTGTGGGGCCAAAGCTGCTCCAGCACTGCCAGCAAACTCTGAAACACATTACAGGTCTGGGAGTGCAAAATGAGGGTTGGCAACAGCAGCAGCTAACAGATGAAGCCGGAGGTGTGGGGGAGCAGGAATACCAACAGGCTCCTGTGATGCTAATTCAGACTGATTTGTCAAAGAATAGCTATAGCACTTGACCTGTAAAGGCACTCCTCCTACATGCTCACTGGTTTTTGCAGCCACATATCTCTTGACTGATGTTGCATTTTCTGATTTTAAAGGCCTACAGCTAGTGGCTGGATAATTAGTAGCAGAGCTAACAGAAAGAAAAGGATTTCAGAGACAGAAAATACCAAGTACGGAAAAGAATGCTTTTTAATGGATTAATTTAACTGATTTTAACTGATTAATGAATCCATTTTAGCATATCCCACTGTAAAGTAATTACTTTTTGCCATTTATCTGTTCACTGTAAATGATAAAATAAGCTAATATTGAAAGGTCAATGCAGGATGCATCTGTTGTACTCTGTGCTTTCCAAACACACAAAAATAAGCATTAAAGCTATGAAGTGCAAGATACTAGACTGCAGACTGACCTCAACCACTAAAATTGCATATAGGAAACAGATCTGCCAAAGAAAAATAGGCTCCTCTGCTTTATAAAGTGTCATTATTATCTGGCAAGGGTAGGGTATTTTATTTTCAATATAAAAATAGAAGTTTTTTTCTGCTTTGAGAACTCTGGTTAAAATCCATTGCTAGACAAAAGAACTCACCCAAATTGAGAGCATGCTGTTGGCCTCTTTAGGCAGACTGTGCCAAACATAACCCTAGTCTACCAAAAAAATCCTCTTCCTCCACAGTCAATCTCCTCCCACAGTTAGCAGGGGAGGAGAGGGAAGCAGAGAATCTTTCTCTTTATCTGCAAAGTGTTGATTTTTTTATGGAAAACATACTTGTAAGTACAAAGTTTTACTGTGTGCTAAGACATATCAAACAGTAAGCATTTATGTATAATTTCATAGGATATTTCATATGCGTGGCAGTACCCATTATCTCTACACCCAACGTGAGAGCTCTCAAAGCTTGTAAGTTAAATGACTACCCTGTATTCATCCCAGCACTAACGTACATTCTTTGATAGAAGGCCCCAGAAATGGATGAAGTCTTTTTTTTTTCAGCTGCTCAGCCAAGAGACACCCAGCAGCAGCTGAACAGTGACCAGAGGGAGGCAGAGCACAACAGTGCCAGTCCAGGCAAAGAATATCCTTTGCTAAAACCCCAGAGGGATCGCTAGGAGCTTACACTAGGGAATCAAGACCCAGGTAATCCAAGCAGTATAATTTACAGCACTTGGTGCCATTATCGCAAAATCTAGGACAGTGGCTATACTGCAGGAACCTTCTTTATTTCACCTCCAGGGAGGGGGAAGAAGAGGAAAAGAAAAAAAAAAGCAAACAACAACCAAAACTGTATGAACACAAGTAAACGTAATTTAGATTTAGTTGCCTAAACACATCAGGACAGTAAATTCACATGTGTTTATAAAGAACTTGAAGGATATGAAGGTTGACATTATTTTGCAGAAACAGATCAAATCATTGTTTAAGTGATTGTTTAAATCATTTTAACCCCATTTAAATAATATTCCCAATTATTTAACCGCTGCCATAGAGAAGCAGCATGTCTGATAAAATAAATGGGAATTGAGAGACATGGGCAGGACTGTAAATTTCTCTGTTCCTTAGTTTATAGAAGGAAAACATTACTTCACAGGGCTGTTGTTTATTTCCCTCTGCTACCAGCAAAAAGAACTGTAGTTTCAGAGTACTAAATACTCTCCTTATTCCCCTCCAAATTACAAGAAAGATAGTACTGCCTTGATAAAAATTGGAGAAAATAATAATAAATGCCTTAGCAGGATGTCAGTAGATTATAAATAGTACAGGTGTCTGTTGTTAAATCTCAAAGCAAAACAAACATCTGCATTTTGTAATTGGTCAAGGCCATCATATCACCACATAGATATTCACTTAATTCTATCAGACCACTCTTCCAATCATCCGCACGTTTTCTTTGAAACTAGATTACAAAACTTTAGATCAGGAACATTTCTTTCTGTCCATTTGCTAAGCATCCAGAACCTACCAGCTCCAACCTCTTCTGAGACATTGGGATCTCCTGTGCCATAAGACCACATAAGGTCTGAATAATCAAAGTTATAAGGAAAGATTTACAAAGGTATACAAGAGACAGATACATTTGTTTCTGGAATAGGATAGTACTGGTGAAGTAGAGCTCAGTGGAAAAGCAGGTGGTTGAGATTATAATGAACCAATCAAACAAACTCAGGCAAGCTGGACCAGATGGCCTTTTTTCTGTTACTAATATTACTTATGTTCCTATTCAGCTGTAAGAAGTTACAAATAGTTTACCTGTTCAGATTTTTCTGACTCAAATTACATAAGATCAATGCTCTCACTTCACCATCACATTAAAAGTTATCATGACACTGTCTGTACTTGTATTTAATAATTTACAATGCTGCCTACCCAGAGGAGAAACTGGTAGGTGTAACAGAAGAAGTTTTGCCTTTTACAACACAAATTATGTAGCAAACCATATAAAAAGGTAAAGGAAAAAAAAAACAACCAAAACTTAATCTAGAGGATTAAGTGCTACTAGATACAAACAAAATCTAAAGTTAAACCACATTTCCTGTATCAAAAGATGAAATTTTGAATGAAAACTAATGGGCATGACTAACATGTAGTCACACAGATTGCATGACGCATTAATCTACAACTGCACCAACCATGTCTAAATCTCCCCTTCATCTAACGTGGGTCACAGTTCAGAGGCCATAAATTTGAATTCGGGAGGGCATTTCACAGGTGCAAGAAAAAAATTTAACATCTCTAAGCTCCCAATTTGCATTAATTTATTTCAAAACTATACAAGGAATTTTCACATATAAGATAAAGCTTATCTTAATGTGATAATGGCTTTTGCATGACAGCAGATCTAAATTACTGTTTGCAAAGCAAACTTATCACCAGTTGTGGGGTATACTCTGATGCTGTAAAGATTCCAGCAATCCAGTGAAAAAGTGAACAAACAGTACAGGAGTGACAAACTTTACAGGATTACAAATGGATGTAAGAGCAATCCACTCAACACCTATCTTTACTTTCCAAAATAGCTCTCTGTACTGTAATTTCATCTCATACATTATATTATTTAAGACAGATTAAACTGTGCCTATCATACACCTTATCAAAGTTTAGAAATTCTTCTGCATTTAGGTCTATTTACATTTTAAATGTTAGTCTAAGCTTTGATTCAGCTCTTCAAGCATTCCAGATGCAGGAGCGTGAAGCCACTAGAAGAACTGCTAAATTCCAGTTCGCATCTATGAAGACCCTTAGAGGAAACTAAAAAATGTATAAACTATCTATACCTATTCTTCATATATGTTTATTAAACAGGCGTAGAACATGGTACTTACTTCAGCTACTAATATTCATAGTTATGGGTTGCTGCTCCTTTTCCTCATAAGTATTCCAGAGGAATACTGGAAGAAGAGTTTGAAACTAAAAATATACTGTGGCTACCAGTATGGATCATATTTCAGGAACAGCTTTAATAACACAGTTCACACATTTTCTTGATCCTGATTCTGCAGATGTGCAAGTATTTTCATTGACAATGTGGTATGGTGTTTTGGCCCGTTTGTTTACCATTTACAGTGACAGTACACAGCACATTTTCTTTAAACTTACTGGGCTGGGCTGGCAATGGAATAACAAGTGGAGTGAGCATAGCCAAAGCTGATGGAAAGAAGGAAACTTTCCAAGGAACACAGAAAAAAAGCTTGCATGGGGATTATCCAAATCAGGATGTCACTGTAAATTTCTTGGTGTTGCACCCCATCCTGGAATGACGTGGTGGGCAGGCAATACATGGGTTTTCACATCTTTTTCCAGCTTGACGCATTTCAAAGTTATTGGGTGTCTGTTTTTAGAGTGTTTTCTTGATCTAGTTTATTCATGTATCTACTGTTGGGGTAAGGCAAAGCTTTAGAGATTGGAAGCCTTCACTATATTCCAGCATTCTCACATTTCAAGGAAAATCAGGTGAGCCGCTGTACCTCAAGGGTCTTGTCAATTTAGGACCTGTTACATAGGGACATGTGATTATTTGTGTGTTCAAGTGTTTTGTTCAACCAGAATCACACAGATTTAAAAATGCTTCTTTTATTTTGCACCATGTACAGACTCGATAGCCTTTGTATAAGTAACTGATCAACTGAAACAAGTTAGTATTTATCCATGTATTACGAGTTAATGCCAGCTTCATTACTTCAGCACAATAAAATAATTGCATTAATGCACAAAGTTCATCTGAAAGAGCTTATTGTGCAGCAAATTATACTGAGAGGTAGTTTTGGGGAGTTCCTCTTGAAAGCCACAGCCATAATCCATATGTGGTCATCTGACTAAATATTATGTTAGTGTACTGTATATACAGATGTTCATTTATGCAGATTTGATTCTGCCTTTGCGTATTTTAATGAAGATATTTATTCTGGACTATTTACTCTCCCTCTGGTTTAATGCAGCAGAGAAGAGCAGAATGCTCATACATAATCAATCTGAATATCAGAAGGACATTTAAAAAGTGGAAAGAATAAAGGGGAAAACCAACACACTCTATGCCAGACACCACAGTATTTTCTATGACTCTTCTAGCATATTTTCAAAGGTATCAATATTCTCCTTGACTCTTAGATCAACAGATGAACAGGCACAAAATGGGAAGTACATAGAAAGCTCATTTCTCAGTGAATTCTCAAGAGCACTGAACAAATAGCATGGTCACAACTTTCTGGTCACACTTAATTCAAGTATCTTCTCCTCCAGCGGGAAATCGAGTGAACAGATAGAGTCAGATTTGGACCTCACGGTTTCATGAGCCTAACCAGGGACAGAGATTTGTTTAAAAAAATTTGAGTGGATTGCTGTGAGCACTGGCATTTTTTATCTGTTTGTAAGATTTTTGGACAGTCTCTTTTTATCAAAATCGCTTAGAAGCTTTAATTTTAATGCAGTTCAAGGATAAAAATAAATTATTCTTTCTACAATTTTGTTTATTATTAAAAAAAATATGAAAAACTCAGAAAGGTCATTTGCTTTTATTATTATGTTCAGTATTTCTGCATTTTGCCTTACATTACTTAAGTAGTAATATATATATTTTGAGATAGATTAAGTATTCTTATCATAAAGTGTTTTATCAAACCAGAGTAGACAAAAATGGCATATAAAATGAGCTCAGGAAAAAAGTCCCACTCACAAGCAGCTTTTCAGATAGGTCTTAAACCTGCAAGGCACTGAGGCCTCAGCAGTGTGTATGGACAGTAGGCGGTGTCAGTCTGATCTTGAGCTGCAGTGCTAGACTAGAGCAACAGGACATAATAAAGCCTGTGAAACAATGGGACTCTCTAGACCATTAATAATCTTTCTCAAACTTAGACTCTATAAGAATTTCACACCTTTGGTGTCCTATGGATGTTAGGAGCTTACATATAAATTGCCAACCTCATGACCCAAGGCGTATGCAGTTTATGACCTCATGCACCATGAAATCTACAGGTGGGGTGGTTTTATTGCAGCTTCAAGAGTGAACCACAAATGACAAACATTTGCATTGAACTCTCAGATAAATCAAGAAGATCACCAACCATAAAGATACAGAAGATTTTTTTATAGTCACTTCCAGAAACGTACTACATTAATTTTTTATTTCTGGGTAGAAAAATTCTGCTCATGGCACAATACTAAAAAAAAAAGTTTTTCTTCATAACATTTTGTTATATGTCAAAATGCTGGAGGAAGTCTCAACAAGAAAAAAATAACCGACTGAACAATCTCTGGTCATACTAGAAAAGATCAATGAGATTATTGTTGAGAAATATAGCTGCTCTGCCCTGAAATTTCCATCTCCCCCCCTCCCCCGCAATCATTTATCCTGAATCTATACAAGTTAATTCTTTCAGAGAGACATCTGATGTTTTGACCTCTGGGTGTCAACCAGGCCTCTGAAATGGCCAAGCTACAGCTCCAGGGCCCATGAGAGCACCTCACCAGCCCCAGCTCATACATTGCTGCCCATTTTCCCAGATATGGCTTTGTCCTCCCTCAACAATATCCTCATGGGAAACTTTGGTTTAGAATTAGGCCAGTTGCTATGACGCCAAGTGATGCTTACAGCAGTCAGAGCACGGTCAAAAAATGCCACCTTGTATTCATGGCCATCCTCTACTGACTAGTAAAGGTCTTGACAAAGAACAAGAACACTCCTTGCCCCTCAGCTATTCACTCTGTCACTTTGCATGTCAAGATGGATTTGATGCATCTTCAGGCCAGAAGATCAGTACAAAATCACTTGAAATATGGATGAGAGGAAGGCTACAGACAACATAAGAGAAGAACAGGTGTCATTTTGAGCTTTTAACAGGACGGCTCCTTTGAAGTTAAAGTTATACAAATGTAAAATTAAGAAAGCTGAGCAACGTGCACATAAGATTTTGAGTCCGTAAACTTACCATACTGTGTATACTTCTGTATAAATATGTTGCTATGTAGTATCTAATGGTATCTCTTCTGTAGTACAGTCACACATTGGTATACAGGTAGAGGTGACTGACTATGAACACGGATCCTACTCATAGCCTATTTGACCAGGCCAGTTTTTCTGCACAACTGAACTTTAAAACTTCAAACGTGCATGTAGGGATTTGCCTGTGGCCACTATTTTGGATTAATGAATGAGCCCCAGAACACACTGCACATCTGATGAGATCTCCAGCTGCAACCCAGAATTACAATTTATCATAGATGAGATCTGCTGGGTTCTATTAGGAAATGGTTTTAGAAGTAGGGGAGTGAAGATGTCATAGGTCACAGTCAAGGGACGGCTGAGAAACCCTGTTGCAATTAAGGCAGCCTTACACAACTGTCATGAAAAATTTTCAGCTCAAAATACAACATCTGTGCAACCAACTCTACCATAGCAATTGCAAGGACAACGACCAAAAAACAAAGAAAATGATACTATATCCTCTCATAAAAAGTACTTCCCACAAGCAAGCAGAATTTTACAAGGCTTGACTGAGTGAAATGTTGAGATCATAAGGGAGAATTTCCAAGGGGTGAGCAGAAGGGATAGGTCAAATGTTTATAAATAAGCATCAGCTATGTATTTGCTATGTGTGGCTTCAGTACTGCTGAGGGAGCCATGAAGGAAAGCCTCCAAGAAAAGAGGCTAGGGGATGTAACTTAAGAACCAAGAAATCACTAATACTAAAATTCCAAGGAGACTTTAACAGTTATAATATTAAGAACATATATTTTATAACTCCATAGGTATAAAGTATGCACTTTAACTACTTACTTACTGAGTCCAAAATGTCTTAATTTCTTTATAGCTGGAGGAAAGTAATAAATGACTTGGTTAAGCAGTTAGTGGATAGAATCAATGCAATGCAAGGCACAAAGGATAGGGTTTTTTTATGAACAGTACTGTTAACAAATTTTAAAATAGATCATGATAAATTTTAATATGTCAATAATTTAAAAAGAATTGCTATTTTAAAATAGGCATATTTCTTTCAGTGGGAATTTGAATTAAAAATAGGAATTGTAACAGGATCAACTGTCAGTAGCACTAATAAGCCGATTAACAACACATAAATTAACAACCTATATTGGTGTTCAGCTGATCAACCATGTGTGTTCATGGACAGCAGGATTGTGCAGGCTTATGCGAAGTACTAAAGCATATATAAGAACCAAATTTTTTAATATATGTATATTTATACACATCAAATGACCCTTTATCACTTAAATAAAATATTAATGCTTCTTCAGTAAAAATGAAGTTTATCATAGATATGTTGTGCGTTTGCTCTAGCTAGTAATCATTAGTTGAAGTCTTGTTCTCAGTTCATTTCATACGAAAGACATTATAACGCAACAGATATCAAAGTTAAGGGCAAAAATCTTTATTTCCTACAAAGTGTTGAAAGTTAATATATACACTGTTTTAGCCAGATGAGATGACTCATGGTCGTGGTACGGGTCTACTTCAGCTCTGCTCTGAATCCATGCACTGAGTTGCACTGATGGTGGGATCTGCCAGGCAGTTGTGCTCTGTAGTACATCTACACAGCTATACTGCACATCAAGGCAGCATGCTCCATACATACAATTTTTTCTGGAAAGCACATGGGGAAAAAGAGCTCTAGTGACACCTGGAGTACTGGGTCCAGCTTTGGAGTCCTTAGCACAGGAAAGACATGGATCAGTTGGAGCGGGTCCAGAGGAGGGCCACAAAATGATCAGAGGGATGGAGCACCTCTCCTACAAGGGCAGGCTGGGAGAGCTGGGGTTATTCAGCCTGGAGAAGGCTCCAGGGAAACCTTACTGCAGCCTTGCAGTACTTAAAAGGGACCTACGAGAAAGATGAGGGCAAACTTTTTAGCAGGGCCTGTTGCAATAGGACAAGGGGTACTGGTTTTAAACTAAAAGAGGGTAGATCTAGACTAGATATAAGGAAGAATTTTTTTACGATGAGAGTGGTGAAACAAACAGGTTGCCCAGAGAAGTGGTAGATACCCCATCCCTGAAAACATTCAAGGTCAGGTTGGACGGGACTCTGAGCAACCTGATCTAGCTGAAGATGTCCCTGCTCACTGCAGGGGGATCGGACTAGATGACCTTTAAAGGTCCCTTTCAACCCAAACCATTCTATGATTCTGTAAGAAAAGAGTCATAGTGAGTTCAGAAGGGTCTTTTAATTAGGCTAGTGACAAAGGCCACAGCATACATAGCACTCGTTAATGTAAATCCGATCCACTTTGCTGGTGTTCCTCACATACAACAAGAAGAGTTTCAATATTTATCTTTAAATAATTCACCCCCCTTTTACCTGAATTTAACTTTCTGTTAAGTAACTTTCTGGTCTGTTCTTCAATCAGCTTTAACATGTTCAGAGGCCTCACTTTCTTACCTTCATGCTGGAGATCCAACAGTTTACTTTTATTCCCATTTTGAAAGTGTCACCTTCCCGTACTCTACTGAACTCAATTTCGATTTTACAGATCAAACTGATGTTCAGATGCTACTGATGTATTTAAAGATGCATGGAAAAAGATAAGGGACTTTGTTCTCTGCCTTCCACTTAGATTTCTTTCCCAGGGACCATGATAACAACAAATTAAACCCTGCACAGGTGCAATCTTTCTCTTAGTGACTAACAGCCACTTTTTGCAGTTTCCAAGAAACTATCTGATTGCATCTGTTCCATTCTCACATCTAATTTTGATTTTTTAATTTCAGAAAAAAAAATCTATCTGAAACATACATTTTTTTGTGTAAAAATTCCTTAGTTTGGAATGCATACATGTAAAAACTTTACAGTTTAAAGGTGTTTAGTATTAACCTTCTTTGCTTGCTAGGACTAGAAATCGAAGGGTTTTTTTTTGTTTTAAGGAAAAGAAAAATTGGAAGGAAGCATATTATTCTAAAACTAACAAACATCAAAATACTTTCATTCTGATTAAAGTTAAAATTCTGAATCCAGTTTTCTACAAGGCAATGACATTGGCTAAATTTATAGAAAAAGTAAATAATCAGTAAAGTATATATGTTCTCTTGTAAATTTTTCTGTATCCAAGAAATCTGATTCTTTTGTTAACCTCATAAAGAACTGTTATAAGTCAATAAAAAATTTGTAGATAACAAAAAGCACCATCTTACTTTTGAGTTTCATGTTATTCTGACACATTAGAAAATAAAACATAGCTATCTTGATTTTTTTAACAACCCATAACTCAAAACAACTCATGACATCAGAGTTCTACTGACTTTATGAAGTTTAGTATCGACTAAAACTTTGTAGAAGCAAGATTTGCTGTAAAAAGTTAAAACTTGATGTTAAACATTTCCAGTGTCTTTCCTCATCACAGAAATTGGCCACAAAATACTGAAATGCCCCCAGCATGACATTGTCATTTTGTATGCTGAACTCAAACTTAAAATCAAGATCAACCAAAAATGAGGAAACACTGTTGTTGCTAAAATAATCCAATTTTTAAGAATAGCAAGGAATGGTGAACATATGACTATATTTCCAAATAAAAGCCAGCGGCAAATTTTGGGCTGTAGCTTTAAGGGTGTTTTTGTAATTTTAATATAAGCCAAAGCTTTCAGTGCTGCAGAAAAGATGACCAATTTTTTTTTTTTTTCTGTGCATGGGGCTCTTTCAAGTTTCCAAAAATTACCCCAAAGGGATTTGCCTAAATGAGGCAAAAATTTCCTTTCATAATTTTAAACAACTTTAAATGATGAAAATTAATGATAATTCAGATGCAATGACTTGGAATTACCCTATGGATATAAACTTGTGACTGTTACAATAAATAAAAGATGAAAAAACCCCACCAAAATGAAATTTAAAAAGATTAATAAAAAACAGCTAGATCAAATCCCTCAGTGTTTGATCTTTACCCATCATCACGAGGTAATCCTTCAGACATTTTAACCCATCCTTGGAGAACAGTCCCTAAGAAATCAGGAACATAGCTCTGGGAAGACCCACAAACATTACACTAAATCAATGAGATTAAAAAGCAACAACAAATGCGGGGTTGTGACAATTTTCCATTTGATTTCAGAATGTGTACAGTACACTCGAGTCACACTTGTTAAGATTTTATTTTTTTTTTACTGAAATGATGAAGTTCTAGAAATTTACTGTTTAAAAATATTTCTATTGAGACTGAAGATTTTTCTTTGGTATTCAGTAGGACCAAGGGGTAAGGCTTAAGTAAGAGTATGATTATTGAGTCAGCTTTAGTAAAATTATGAGATTTAGCAATAGCACAGTATTAGAACCTACTAATAGTAAAATCTGCCTTCTGTGTCGTAACGTAGCACTGCTGCTACACCAGCAGTTACCTCTGAGCAACACTGGTCCAAGCACATCTCAGTTTATTAGCTCCACACCTGAATTCAAACTCAGGGCACACAAACCTAGGAAAACCTTGATAAAGGTTAACAGAAAACTTACTCAGCTCTTTAATTTGGCTAAAACCCAACCAACCAACCAAACAAAACCTTTAAAGAAAGTAATTTTTTAAGGTTCAGTCACACATGTTTAATGTCATGTGTTCTAACGTAAACCAACACATATTCCCTGCAATCAGTCCAGTTGTACATGTTAAATCAAAAATTAAAACTAAAAGCAATCTAACAATGCTACAATCTAAATAATTATCTCAACATTTTGAAAGAGGAAGTATGGTAACTAATAAAATATGAACACTATTTGTACCTTACATATACTAGATGTACGTTAGGAACTGCTTCTGTAAGTCTTATTATGCTTATAACATTTCCTTATGGGACTGCGATCCCTATGCATCCTTCAGGTTCAAAGAATCAATCTAAGTGCTACAAATGTAAAATTTATTCCAGTAATAATTCTGTCCACAAGCTCATGCTAAAGCTAATTAAACATTTGATAGAAGGACAACAGCCACAATGGGTGCAGAGCCTAATCTCATCAGTTTCTGGGAGAAAACTGTTTTTCCACTATGTCAAGCATAACATGAAAATAGACCACAGAAAGTGAAAGTTCTTATTAAGTTTTAGGTAAGCATTTTGGAGATTTCATTTGCTTTTATAAGAAAAGGTACTACCTTTGGCAAAACCCATTTATATTCAAGTATCATCATGTGTAATCTATATCACATTACCTATATATGTATATTTAAACATAGACAGTTATTGATATATCATAATATTATGTCATCAGATCTAAGTTTGTAAAATGGAAAAAAATCTGTAAGTATTAGGGGGTTTGTTTAATTGTTTTGTTATTTTTTTTTGTAAGGCAGCTAATTTCTGCCATCAGGAAAGGGCTGTCAAATATATCGAAAATACCAAGCTTTTAGGACTTGGATTCCTTTGGAGTTTTTAATTCCTGGTTATGGGGGCATACAGAAAGAACATAATGAAATGCTGAAGCTGGTGTTTCAACCCCCACATCACGTGCTTATACTGAACTGGGAAAGACAAATCCTTTTTAGGATTCAGAAGAAGCTTGACTCCTCTTCTGCAGTACACTGGGAAGGTAAGCACAGCCAATATTATTAATAGCTTCCAACCTCTTTGTCAGCACAAACCGCTTTTAGATTTCTAGAAGACGACCACCTGCCTGGAAGTAGTGAAGAGGAAAGCTGATCAAAAGGGAAATGCTTTCATTTCACCATCTTGCTTACAGTTACAACAGATTTGTTTAGATGCCAACTGTCAGATTCAGTACCTGGAGATCAAATTACTTGAAATTTGTACCATTCACAGGCATCTGCTTTGCAGTCAATCATTTTAGGCATCCATGGATGCAATGACTTTCATTTTGGCCAAGTTTATTGCACAGCCAATATTGTCCTTGTTAAATCATTTAGGTGCCTCTGTCCAGTTAAACTGGAACAAAACAGCACCAAGACTATGTCATACACTGCAGACGACACCAAGTTGGGCAGGAGTGTTGATCTGCTTGAGGGTAGAAAGGAGCTACAGAGGGAACTGGACAGGCTGGATCAATGGACCAACAAGGCCAAGTACTGGGTCCTGCACTTGGGTCACAACAATCCCATGCAACACTACAGGCTTGGGGAACAGTGGCTTGAAAGCTGCCTGGCAGAAAAGGACCTGGGAGTACTGGTAGACCGCAGGCTGAATATGAGCCAGCAGTGTGCCCAGGTGGCCAAGAAGGCCAATGGCATCCTGGCCTGTATCATAAATAGGGTGGCCAGCAGGACTAGGCAAGTGATGGTCCTCCTGCACTTGGCACTGCTGAGGCCACACCTTGATTACTGCGTTCAGTTTTGGGCACCTCGCTACAAGCAAGACTTTGACATGACTTTGGAGCATGTCCAAAGAAGGGCAACAAAGCTGGTGAAGGATATAGAGCACAAGCCTTATGAAGAGCAGCTGAGAGAACTGGGGTTGTTTAGCCTGGAGAAAAGGAGGCTGAGGGGAGACCTTATCTCTCTCTACAACGGCCTGAAAGGAGAGCGTAGTGAGGTGGGGGTCGGTCTCTCTTCTCCCAAGTAACAAGTGACAGGACAAGAGGAAATGGCCTCAAGTTGCACCAGGGGAGGTTTAGATTGGATATTAGGAAAAATTTCTTCACCAAATGGGTTATCAAGCATTGGAATAGGCTGCCCAGGCAAGTGGTTGAATCGCCATCCTTGGAGATATTTAAAAGATGGGTAGATGTCGCACTTAGGGACATGGTTTAGTGGTGGGCTTGGCAGTGTTAGGTTAATAGTTGGACGTGATGGTCTTAAAGGCCTTCTCCAACCTAAATTATTCTATGATCCTATAATCATGTATAAAAATCAGTGAGAAAAATCTAGAAACTGAGCTATTAGAAGGAAGCGACAGCCAGGTTAATATAATATATTGCATTCCTTTAGGAGGTTGCTAATAAGCTCAACTTATTTTGAAAAAGATAGTGTTTCTCACCAAAGGGAGTTGTTTGCTGTGAACATCTTTATCCTGAACACCCGATGTTTTTAACTTCAGATGATGAGCAAATTTCAGTGTGTATTTGATATGCTAATCTCATGCCCACCCATATTTTACAGCATTCTCTTACAGATTGGCAATGGGAGCAGATATGGAGAATGGTTCAATCATTCTTAATACTGATCTGATCACTTTGGGAGTGGAAGGATTTAAGCTTTCAGGACAGCATACTCCTGTTTGGGCGCAATTCCATGAATGATGCCTTCATTGCACACATCTGAAAGAAGCGTGCCTAACACATGTTATGCGCCTAGCTGCAGTAGTCAGGAATCTTTCCATTTTTTTACCAAATAACTCATGTAAATTCATCAGCAGTTAATAGAAAGATTAGTCTGTAGCTGTGGAGACCTCATCTGTAATAACTTATTCATCTTCACATTAGTAAGGTCATAAAGCTTTGTCTCTGTATCCCTTAGTGTTCCCTATGGTTTGATATTGATCCATCTCTTCTTTTCCCTTTTCTTGATTATATTTCCCGCTTATAATCCTAATTGTTATATTTATGTAATCAAACCTTTCAGTTAACACCGCCCCAGCTCCTAATATTTGGAAATATGGTGGGTTTCACAGGTTTATTGAATAATAACTTCCTAACAAACTTTTGTTAGGGGATTATAGTGATTTTTTTTCTACTGTTCTACAGCTCCTTAGCAAGCTTTTTGCTTGATTTCTGTCAGCCTCCAGATCTTTCATTTCTTTACTCATGCAGGATGGAGTATACCTCTCGTAAGACCCAAATCACTTGGCAGTATCAGCCTTGAAAACAGAATCATAATCTTATAACTTGGTGGTTATGATCTCACAGACTTTTTATACAATTTTTCCATCCACAACTTTGACCATGGAAAATGGAAATTGGTTCCATTTGATCTTTTTTTTTTAAAAAAAAAGACTGTAAGATTGTTAAATCAGGCTTGGATCATCCTGTAATGGATGTTTATAAACTCTGGTACAGTTTAGCTATTCAAGTAAGCTAGAGAAGATTAGAAAATTACAATTCAACTGTAGACTCACAGTTTTTATACATTCTTGCATAGCTCATGGGAATGTGAACTCACATTTAGACACCTGTAATGAATTACATTTTGTCAATTTGCACAAAATCTATAGATAACCAGGATTTCAGAGACATCAGGTTTGCAAAGGTTTCCATAAATATAATTCTTAATTGTCCAACTAGAAATGATGAAAGGAGAAAATAATCTAAGTACATTTGCTGAGTTCAGTTGAGTTATATCAGGAATACATTAAATCTGTTATTTTGTATGCTGCTGATTTTAGCATACTTTTAAATACATAATTCTAGGTGAAGTATATTGTTTTGACTTTGTTCTTATTTTACTCCATCCAAGTACTACTACAGAAATTCTGAATTATGTCTAATGGAAGATAAAGTTGAAATCTCCAATCCAATACTCCTTTGTCAACCTACCTTTCACTATGCTATTCACTAAATATGAGCTACAAACTATGAGCTGAAAAAATCACCATGTCCCAGATGCAATGTACACATGATTGTTTAAAAGAAGAAGAAAAAAAGACTGGATATATGTGCAAGACAATGTGGAGTACAGTCAGTCCTGATTACAAGCCAGCTGTGTGAGCTTGAGCTCTCATTAGCAGGGTTTTAACTTCCTGGGTTTAGGCTAAAAGTTATCACGTATTTTCTTTTTCTTTTCCTTTAAGAAAAAAGATATGGCTTCATGTAACGAAAAAAAAAAATGTCCTTATCAGGGTCAATTTTGCTCCTCTCCTCATCAAATGCAAACTTTTTAACTTGCTCAACCATAATTCTTGTTATGGTTGAGTTTGCAAGTTACACATTCCAGATGTGAGGCAATAGGAAAATTGCAATGTGGGGGTTGGCTTTGGGATCTGTGTGTGTGTCTGCAGCATTCTTTTCCCACTCAGAACTTTTCCCACATTTATAATAATGAAATTGTGAATAATGAAAAAAAAAAAGTTCCTAAACACAAGGGCCAACATATTCAAATTATAAACAAGAATAAAGTATGTCTTCTTATGATTCATCCATTCATTTTGGAAATCGGTAAGTATAGGTCCCACCATGTATTTCAGAACTCAGAGGGAAAAGCTGGCTGATGACTTCTTTTATTAGAAATATTTTGAATCTTTGGAAATGCAGCCAGCAGGAACTTAGGATGCAACGGAGTTCAAAGTTTGTGTGGGTGTATGTTGTAGTGAAGAATGGTGATCCAGGCCGCTATAACTTGCCAGATACAATTTCCTTTCTCAATGCTGTTTCTATGGACTTGCTTAAAAAACTGGAAAAATTTACTTTTTATCTGCCAAATCGGCTATAGCTGGAATCAATCAAGCAATACTACCAAAACTTTAAGTTTCATGTAAGAGAAAAACAGTGACACTGGCTCAGTGCTGTCTTTCTTATCCTGAAATAGATGCATGCAAATCACAGGAACTATTCATATTATATGTACACAGGTAACAAGAATATATATATGTATTGTGTGGATACTTGCATAAATTACATATATGTAACCCAAGGTCAAGCCCAAGATTTTCTGATGCGATCAGTCTATAAATCCACACATTGGCAAACAAAAACATCCTGTTCCTGTGAAGTACTATGCTCTTGGGGCTCCTCTAGAAAGTACTTGGTGTGGCTGGAAACACCCTGGAAATAGGGCTGGGCACGCACTGTCCTCTCCAAAGTCACAGATAATCCACCACATATGGAATGAAGCCTGAATCTCTTTTTTTCCCTTCTGCTGCAGCCTTTCCCCTAATCAGGCAATGAAAAAAAGTTTATACCTGGAGTCAACTGGGAAGAAACTTTGGAAACATGGGCTCCTCTAAACGGGTACCCTTGGCAGTGGGAAAAGCCCTCTGGTCCCAGAGGGGCCCAACACTGCCGTTCCCAGAGACCTTCCTTGTCCTAACAGCCTGTTCCTCTAGCATCTTTCCAGGGTAGTGGGATCTTGTGCTCAAGTCCTCCAGCCCTTCTGTGAGGACACATGCAATCCCAGAGGTTCCCAGGAAAATGAAAGTAGATGGAATTTTTAGCTTTCTGGCTCAGCAGATTGAGCAGTACAAACTTCCTCCACCAAAACACAAAATAGCAAAAATAGCCCTGGATATCTCGTGTGGAAAAGTAAAACCAGCCTGGATTAGCAATTAAACGCTTGGTCATTTTTCTGGGAGTACAAAGGTTACAAACTGAAATTTCACACTACTCTGAAGAGAGGACACTTTGTGTATTACCTGAACAGCCACAGTTCTGGAGATGGCACAGGCCGGCTCTGCTGACTGACATAAGGATGCACAATGTCGGCTTTCTTCTCAAATCTGAATAGCTCAAACAGCTTTTTGCAAGATTTTCTCTAGCCTGACCCATAGGACACCATGATGTCCTGCCTGTCTCCAAAATCCACCAGTCAGCACCAAACAACATTCATTAATTCATGACTTTAGCAGCACAGATTAGAGTGATCTAAAAGCAAGCAAAGGCTTGAAACAGAAGACCTTTCAATGCTTATATTTGGCTACACCAGAGACCCTGTCTTCCTAGGAAGGATATTCCTCAAGTCTCTGGTTTTGGACTACTCAGAAATAACAAATATCTGGTTGTAAAGGAAAGGTTTTTGTTATGTTTTGTATAAATTGTATTTTATGATGTACTGTGTTTTGGAAGAGTTATTGAATACAAAATTGAAAGATAAGTGCAAAAGAATCCATGTTTCCTTCTAGGAAATCTGAATTTATTACAGACAGAAAAAGCTTCACTTTCCTTTTCAACTTTAAATTAGAAAGAAATAGATAAAATAAAATATTCATTTCCCTTCTGAGTGTCTTTATATTATGAATTTTTTCAAGCAGCTAGTAGATACATTGCTAACAAAAAGCAGATATATTTATTCTACCCTGCTGAGGCACTAGAAAGACATATTCTAAGTTTACGGGGAGGCTTTTCTCATATGTTATGGGAATGAACGTAGTAACAGGACATACTAGAAATCTGAAGTTCAGCACTTATTGTGCTTAACTGATTGGGGATTTTTTTAACCACAATCTGCTGAAAAAAAAGGTTTCTGTCGAAACAAAGTAATATTCATTTCACAGTTCTTTAATTTTTCACTGATGTATTTTAGATGTGCAATGATTTTGGCTACTTCATAGAACAGAATCGTTAAGGTTGGAAGGGACCTTTAAGATCACCGAGTCCAACCATTAACCTAACCTGACAAAAACCACTTCTAAACCATATCCCAAAGTACCATGTCTACCCTTTTTTTAAAAACCTCCAAGGATGGCGAATCCACCACCTCCCTGGGCAGCCTGTTCCAATGTTGGATAACCCTTTCAGTAAAAGAATTTTTCCTAATATCCAACCTAAACCTTGCCTGGCTTAACTTGAACTCATAACCATATGAACCATACTTACATATCTTCTAAGTCCTATTCGAGGTTACATTCTGCATTCTGTCTAGGATTTTAAATACAAACAAAGGATTTTAAATACAAATATTCAGCAAAGAAACTAAGTGCCTCTGCTACTTTGAGAAGTAAAGCAAAAAACAATTTTAAAAAATGAAATGGTGACAATGTATGAAGGTACCAGTATCTGATGATCTTTTCCAGGCCTGGCCAGAGGCTATTCCTTCCACTCCTAAAATTTTAGACTGGATGAAATGGCAAGTCAACATTCTGCCTCCTACAGAATTAAAATTATTTGTTTGTTACCTAGGACAAGCTGTTGTCCCAGGGTATCATGCTCTGTTATTTTATTTCAGATTCACATAGACTCCTAAAAAAGTAATGGACCAGTCTAGTTCAGAGTGGTTTCAAGCTAAAAGTGATTTTAAGCCAGGACAGAAATCTGACTTGAACACATTTTATGTAGCTGATGTATTAAAAATCATCTTGTCCAAAAGTTTCACATGAACTTACAACAGTCAAACATCATTAAAACTGCTGACTCTGCAGGAACGTACTAAGGATAAGAGAAAATGGCAACACACTATCAGAGCTGCCATTTATCAGTGTAGCTGCTATTCCAAATTCCGCTGTCTTCCCCTCTGGTAGGATGCCAGGGAATTAAAGCCCAAGTGGCATGTTTTTGATGGAGTAACAGGACAGTCACAGAAGTTTTTTTCTGACAGAAAACAAACAACAGAAAAACCCCACCCAACACACCCCCCTACTTCCTCACTCAAAAGCCAAATAATAAAAAAGCAAATTAAATTGTGTGGACAATGCTTAGCAATCAGTGAAAACGCATCTTGGAAGAAATGTCAAGCACAAGAAAAACTAGAAAGACATTTGGGTGCCTGGGAAACTCTTGCCTCTCCTAGAGCTCCTGCCAGCCACTACTTTCACCTCCTCTTCCTACCAGTCCTGAGGATTGGCAGCTTCTTCTCTTCAATTATCAGCTTTGGTTCAGCTACAGACTTGCCAGTCTCAAAAGCCTGAGACAGATTTCCCTCTGACCTTGCCTCCTCCAAAGCCCTGGAAGGAGATGGTGATGTTTCACCTCTGCCAGTGCCACCTGGGGTTAGCCCTCGCCTGTTGCAGCAATGGAAAGCTGAGAGCTCTCTCTGCAGACCTGGTGATTCCCCTGGCAGTGCTGAAATCATCCATCAAAAATAATGGAAACATAGGCATTTACAGAGACACATGCAGATCTGCCAAACCCCCAGAGGGATTTCCCTTGTGCCACGTTGGCTGCGCTGGATTCACCCTAAGCAGAAAGGCCTTAAAGTCCTGCTTCAGTTTGCATCTGGAGACATGGAAAGGAAACGTTTTCTGGGGGACGGGGAAGGGAACTCCAGGGAGAAGTCAGACCACAATGCAAAGCCCATCTGGTAGTTTGCTCTAACCAAAGCAGCGATCACACGTCCTTCTTCAGCTGCTCTTCCCCCCTCTCCTCCTGTACACCCACACACACGCCTGCTCACTCTGGTACTCACGACAACACTCAGCAGGGCAATTCAGCTCACTGGATTAGGTTTTGGCTCGGATCATAAGCTGAGAGGAGAAGTGGGACTGTCATCCTTGGCTGTGTCATCTGTTTAGTCTTCCTTTTAACCCCTGCTTTTCCCAGCATGGAGGTCATTTGGACCCAGTTATAAAAATACGGTCACGACAACAGTGAGCACGGAAGCACGTAAAAGTCACACATGAGGTTCAGAGAGTGCTTCTATCCTTCATGATGTGCGTAGGGAAAGGTATGGGGGTCCAGAAGGGGAGCTACTGTTCTGCACTTGAGACAAGTAAAAAGTAAACTTCAAACAAGTAGTTTTCAAACCCTGCCTACCTCATGCTTTAGCATTCCCCTGCAATCCTAAGATCCGTGGCTTGTTTGTGAAAGTAGGATTCATCGCCTGAAAAGGTGCTGCTTAAAGCACTGAAATCATGCTCTTGGATACAGACGACTAACCTGCTCTTCTCTGGTGCAATGGCAAGAGGTGTTGCAGTGCAAACAGTAACAGCTGCGTAGGTGCAGCAATCTGCAGCAATCTGGACTGTGAATCCTATCCAGTCCTGGGTAGGACTGTGAATCCAGACTCCCTCCAAAATGCATCTCAAGATTTTCATTGCTTGCCATTGTAGAAGAACGAATAACTTCAGCATTTTGCATACACATACTTAAAGACCAACAAAAACAATAATAGAACCACCTCTTGAAACTCATCACAGAAGTGCAGCCAAAGATCTTATAAAAAGGAGAAAGAAAGATAGATTGGACAATACATAATTTGACTGAAAGTCATGAAGAAAAGCTTTTTAGAGATGTGTATATATATTCACATTAAAGGCATCCTGCTCTCTGGCATGCCTTTTTTTTTTTTTAATTCCTTTAACATACATTTGTTTATGCACGTGTCTGTCCTTTGGTGACCACTCTCACCTCATTTATCATCTGTACAAAGTGTCAGACTGTTAAAAGTCAACCTAACCACCTGAAAAATCTGCATGTAGATACACACTTCTCCCTTTGAATATTACTATGGGCTTACTCATAGCCAAGTGTTCCTTATGCAGAAACCAACCATGAGTAATTATAAGTGTTCCTACAAATTATTTATATGTTGAGTCAGTGGAAGAGAGGATAAAAGAAATGAATGGATGGGGGGGGGGGGTTATTGGGGAAGGGGTGAGTGGGAGGAGAAGATTAACTCCCAGCAGTTGTTTGCTGCTTCCCACCACAGACGGTAAATACGTTAAGAGAAAAGCTTTCTTTGTTTCCCACAGAAAAGTGTGTTTTGGAAAACAGTTGAGTTGTGCAAGATTTAAAGGTGACTGTAACGTGCTACTGATACACACATGTCACCAAAACATATCAACACAAAGACAGTCTGGGCCTTCTACGGCAAGAAAACTCTTGACATTCTTTGTCATTGACAAGTCAAGCTGGTCGTTTTTGAGTGGCATTCATGAATTACTGCTTACTGAAAAAACACCTTCAGTCTAACTGGTATATATATCCCCTCTCTTGACAGCATCTTTTAATACATAAATTAAAATAAGGATCAGACAATGTCATCCAATGGTACTTTAAAATGTTTCTCAGTTTCCTAATAGAACACTATTTGTTAATAAAGACAGAACATATAATGAAATTGCTTTTGTCTGTCAAAATTCTTTCAACAAAACACAGAAATGAAAAACGTATTTAAATATATATCATTTTCTTTCTATGCTCCTGTTTGCAAATGGTGCTGTGAAAAAAAAAAAATCCCCTTGGGAGGAAATATTTAATATAATTTGTGAGGTAATGAGATATTCTAGTTGTAAGGGTCATACAAAAACATTGCATACGAATCACTGTACAGCTCAAAAAGGAATTTCCTTCACTAATGGGTGAGAATTCAACTCCAGTTCTCTGTCTCTTTTTCACAGGTGCACACACAGAAGCTCCAGTACATGCAATTGGAAATTATTTTCAAGAAACACAGGTACTTGAGCTTTTTTTTCCAAATACTGAGAAACAAACAGTATGCCAACTTTTGCCAGTAAAGAAGAAAAAGGAAATCTCTCATTTTACAGTGTAATCTGAACAACTAACTGACATGCTTTAGGGAGGAAATTTCACATTGGAATTGCAACCTTTTTTTTAAAAAAAAATCCAAGATGAGCTGTTGAAAACTCATTAAAATCAATGCAACTCAATAAACTGTCATGTGCTTCTACTTTTAAACACAGTTAAAACTGTAAAAAGCAGCACAGAATCACTTTTTATGGCTTTCTAAACTTGTTCTGGATCAGAAAGTGCAATGCTTACTACAAAAAATAATGAAAGCAGCTAATAAACCTTACAGAAAACAGTAGAGTCAAGCACATGCAAGCAATATGCTGAATAGCTGTTGATTTTCTGTCTGCTGAGTGACTTCAGATCTTGTCACCAGCACAGTCAATGGGGGACAAAATCCTATGGAATTTTCTGTGAGACGCTGGCCAAGCAAAACAACCATTGGATCCTAGGACACTGGACATGTCACGTGCTGTCATCACAGATCACACCGCTGTTCTCACTCCCATGTCAGCAGAAAAGCCTGCTTTTTATATTAAATGCAGACTCTCTCAAATCAGTTTTAATAAAAAATTACTTGTGTGTCACAGTATTTAAATCTCCAGCAATTACTCTGATTAACTCAAGATGGTCTCTTTCTTCATGCAACTCTTTATACTGACTACCTAACAGACAGAAAGCATACCAAAAGTCATTTTATTCTGCATTTGTTATGGTTCCTCCTTCTAACCTCATTGCTTTAGTCATAAACAAAGTATTGAGCATCACCAAGAAACTTGTTGCCAAAACAAGATTTGACCTATCTGGTATTTTCTGAACACTTACTAAATGAATGTGTCCTTGAAAGCCAATAATGGGCCATGCCCGATTTTTGCAGGATTTAAAGAGTCAATGTATTTTGCAGAATCACATGCACAGTATATGCATTCATGTCTGGTATCTACAGCCTACAACATAAACTAGGGGCTTGTGCGTTGAATCCCTTCTTAACTAAAAAAAAAAAAAAAAAACAAAACTTTATATAAAAAATTTTTCCTCCTAAATCAGTATAGATATTTCAAGCCTCGGTGTCAAACCATCTAAACTGTTATTGTCAAAAGCACCTTTGACTTTTTTTAAGGGACTATGACTCATGAAGATTTCTTACAAGGAAAGCATTTTGTTTATTCTGCACGATTTGCAATTCCTTAATAAGGCCACAGACACTGGGGAAGTAAGAATGTTGGGTAAACAGAGTTTTCTGTTCAATGCCTTGCTTTGTTCCCCTTTGGTCAAAGGAAGTAATCTTTTTGTTGTCGCAATTACTATGAATTGGAAAACAACTCTTCCTAACCTGGCTTTGAGAACTGAACAGGTACAGTTCAGTATAATAAAACATGGGGACCCTCTACCCTTTCTGGGTATTGAAACACAGAAATATGATGTGATACACAGAACAGTTGTTACTAGCACACAATTTATTGATTACTTTCCTCATAATACAAAAGGTCTGTAGCTGGCTAAAATAAAGATCTCCTGGTATGGCAGCAACACACATGCCGATACGTAGGACCTTGATTTTCTCCTATTTACTATAAGCTATTCTTTGCCCAGTCTATTGGGATCATACATTCGGCATATTTCAAATTTAATTACAATTGTGAAATACCTGCAAAAAATATAAAATAGCTTCAAACACATTAAAGGCTCACACCCCCAAAGGGGAACTGATTAGTTGTCCCACTAATAACACGCTCCTAGTGAAATTATCTGGGTTTATTTTCCGTTTTAAAAATCCATAATTAAGTTCAAAATTTTTGGTGAACATTGGCTATCAAGAATACAGACCTTGCTCATTTTGTGTCTTGCTGACCTACATGAATCCACACACTGGAAACGGTAGATTTTTTTTCATTCAGTAAAGACTAGAAAGCACAGGAATGTCAGGGCATCTACAATGAGAATTATTGGGACAAATTCTTTTCAGATCTACACCTTTGTGAAATTTGCTATAAAATAGGTGGCTCAGGCCACAATAATAAAACACCAACAATGACCAGCATAAATAATGCAATCTTCACTTGTGAAATAATGAAGTTCTTTTCCTGATGTGCTATCTTTCATTTTAAAAATCACATTTCTCCAGTCTGCTAAGCTGTAAAAGACTGCGTAAAAGAATGTGACTGGCTAAATGTTTAATGCAGAGAATCTTTCTCTCAAATCAGCATTAACTCTTTTCAATTTTTTCCTATTTTCTCTATTTTTTACTTCCATTCTGAACTTACTGGACTACTTTTCCATGTCTTTCCTGGTATGTAATTAAAATGCACTGCAATGTACAACTTCCATTCCTGATGATGGATAATGTGAATGATAACTCAGCCATACGGAGAATAAGACAGTCTGATTTTGTTTAGGTATAATGTGTTGCCTAAAAATTTCCAACACGTACAGTAAGAATTTCCTGAACTATTGAACAAAAGAGCATAGGTTATAACATAAGAAGATAAAGTCCAGGCAGATTTGCTGCATAGAAACATTAAGCCCACCCCTTATCAGCTGTTAGGGTTTCCCTAATTATTCCCACCCCATGTCATGATGCTGCACCCACAAAGGTGGTACCCCTCCCTGCCAACCAGATCAGGCTGTGTCTTCCACTGGGTAGTATTGGGTCAAGCTCACAGCTCTACAGCGTGCATCATTTCTGATATTTTCTAGGAGTATGCTGATGTACATACATTAATTACACCTCAACTGCCCATTATGCTCTATTTTCCATTCCTTTCTCCCTGCCTTGATATAAACACACAAAATTAGGTCTTGCTGACAATTCTGGTTTCTGTAAGGGAATCTTGAGCAGCCTTTTTATAGGATTTTAATTTCTTTTTGATTAAGCCTGTGTGAATTTAAACTCTTAATCAAAGCTCTTGCCAACATTTTACATAAATTGCAAAGCCAATCAAGACTTGCTCGTTTGTTTTCATTATGTTTCACCTCATGTAAATTTTCCACTTGGGGGAATTATGGTATGCTGAAATGTTAAAAAAGCAAATAAAGAAAGAAAAACTTGCCCTAGAAACACTACAGCACATAAACTCTACCAACATACATTCTGCTCCTGTCCCAGCTCCAAGCAGAAAAACCAAAGAGTCTCCCTATTCAATTCAAATGGCCTTAAAGCTGGCCCTGCATACTTGTCTAAATATTATACTTTCACTTCTCTGCCTTTCCCTTTCTTCTTGCACAAGAAATATGGATGCCAGGGTAACACAACTAATTTCTAACTGTTTACACACAACTGCACAGAGGGCTAAAAGAAAAGCTTCAGCTACAGCCCAGAATTAGGGATTATGTCATCTCTGATACCTGCTGCAAACCAAAACCACCTAACTCCTACTGTAAGCCCAGTTAGCTCAAATGGCAGAAGCCTTGTGATTTTTGGACCAGAAAAGTGTCTCTTCCATTTGCAGGGTCACCACTACACAGCTGGCAAATACCAAGACCTGCGGCTTCAGTGCTAGTGGAGTAAGAGGGGCTATGTATATTCCATATACATATATCATGTTTGAACAGGTGCAGGTATTAACCACAAAGAAAGTTTCTCAGTTTCATTCTGGACTGTGAGACTGGCATGTCATCAGTATGCTCCAAGGAGGCTTCTTCAGTCAGCTTTGAGAAGGTCCTGTACTGCAAAGCATCTAACTCAAATGATTAGCAGATGATAACAAAATAAAAAATGTCTTCTGTAGGTTGATGGATAATACATTAGATAAAGTTCTTTTCATCACAGCACAGCAAATACATGAAAAGTCAAAGTAAATCAAACATTTATATTCTAGCCACTTTATCTTTCATGTTTTCTATTCTAACAACCATATTTAATTATTACTGTATTGCTAAGAGAGAAATGAGATAGTTTTCTAAGCTGGGATTTCAATGGTATTAAAAAAAAGAAAAAATTAAAGAATTGTTACGGCTTTAAGATTTTATACAGAAGGCTGTGAGGAATCTAAAATTAAAACTGTTATTAGAAGCAGTTGAAAGCAGGCAGTGAACTGAAGCTGTGCCTTGCAATCTTGGCTATTGTTGTATTATTGCAGAGTCCCATAGGCAGCCCTCACATGTACAGTACAGAGACTTCACATCCTGGCTCTTTTGATTCTTTTGTCTGCCCTCCAACCTGCGTGGCCAGGAACTTTCACTTGAGAAAGATTTATGAAGCCTCCGCTAACAGGGTCAGCCCTGTTATATCACCAGAGGGCTTCTTCTTAAAAATAATAACATCTATCCGCAGCTCTGCAGGGCGGTCTCTCTTGGCACTCGCTTTCCCTGTTTGTCTTAACAACCGGCGCACACAAAGCGCTGGGCTCTAGCGAGGGCGGCCAGCAATTCCCCTAGGCACGGTAGCCCTGTCCCCTGCTATCTGCCAGAGCTGTGTCAGCCGAGATAACCCACACCTCCAAGAACCACTCCCGGTTTCTAAAGGCTCGACTCCGGTAGCCGGTGGGGTTATACCTTTACTTATTCAGAAAAGTTCGCAGATCTGCAAAATCTGTAAAAAGTTTGCAAGGTGAACTAATAAAAGCATTATAGAGGCTCTAATTATACTGAATTACAGTGCAAGACCCTTTATTTTTATGTGCCAGTCACTAATATTATTTGAGTATGTAGAGCGGTCACCCTGACTGAAAAACTCCTGTCATTTCTAATAACTAAGATATTCTTTGCTACCATGCTAAAAGATACTTCCAAGGCCCTTATGACCTTTATAGTGCAAGTGGTTTGGCTATTTATTGCATATATCTTTTGGAAGAGGGAGAAAAATGACTTTTTTTCTTTTTTCCACTGAAGTTATCAAATATTAAAAATAGGTAGGGAAAATTATTTTTACAGTCATTTTCCCCAAAGCAGTTCATGCTTAGAAGCTTGGACAAATCCTCAGATAATCTGTCCTATTCTGTATATTTCTTAATAACATAAAAAGTTGAACCTGTTCCCATTCCTCCCCTCCTGCTTAAGAAAACGCTCTTAAATTTATTTTATTTATTAAGATTACATAAAGTGTTTCTTTCACAGTAAGCATTCCTAACAAGCTTAGTCCCCTGTTCTGGGAGGAGAAAGGCTCTTTTCATGGATACTCAGCCAAGGGTTCCTGAGAGTTAATACTCCCACTCTTCTTCTTTGAGTGTCAAGGGATTTTTAACATCCGCAAAACAGACAGGAACTTGGTTTTATGCCTTAGGAAAAGAATGGATTTTTTTTCACCACATAATAATCTGCTGTGCAATTACCAATAAAAAAGTAATATTCTCTGCTATAAACCGAATAATGTGCAAGAAGCATTTATTGGTAATGTACTGCAAAGGCATAAGGAATTTAAATTAAGTTGTAAAGTGAATATAGAAATCAACAACATAGAGCATCCATGAGCACTATACAAAGCAAATTATTTAAACAATAAATAGAAGTTTGTAATACGACAGGGTATTGAGACATCACAGACTAAATTGTTCACTTTTATAAAAGTATAAATACTGATGACTAGTAGATTGCATTCACTCTATCAAGTGCCATAAGGTCTAGATAGGTATAATATATTCATATAAAAGAAGCATTAGTTCCAATCAGCTCTGTGTGGGAGCATTTCCCTTAGCAAATCCAGCTGGAGGACAGAGTCTTTACTGAACTGAAGGCTACTGCTTCCAAAGTCTAATGAGACAGATATAGAGAATGAAGGTTTTGTCCCTGCCATGTCTGTTTACCGTGTATAGAAGTGGGGGTTAACCTGTCTTAAATTAGAATTCACTGCTTTTTTTTTTTTGGCCAGTAGGAGAGTAGATCAATGAAACAAAAGGGCAATTTTAAGAGTAAGGAAACAAGTTGAATCAACACTGACCCCCCACAAAAGCTGCTGTTTTGCTCAAATAGAACATTAATCGCACTTAAATATTTTATAATAAATTCAACCTGAACCCTGAGCAACTGGAAGTCTTTCATTCAAAAATATATGCACGTGTTGCTATCAAGTCAGAACGTGTCAGTAGTAAAATAAAATTCATGCTGTACAAACCCATATTTTTCTCTCTTTTGAGCCATTTCACACATGCAAAAATGTTTTTATAAAACTATAAATTTTTGAATCATGCTTACCTTTACAAAAAGAATATTTGCAATGATGGCGATCTGCCATCATTAATTAAAACCATTCCCAAAAACTTCAACACAAATTTTGAAAGTTGCTTTAAGGTATGTTCTTCTCCTGCTCTTCCATAGGTAGTGAAACAGCAGCCAGCACAATGTGCTTTCAGAGGGTGCATGCGTTCTATGTGTCCTTGGTGGATAGAACAATTCCTGCTTAAAGCAATATGAGATAAAAGCCACCAAGTGTGAAGACTTTCCCAGGTGACTACAAGTTGGGTAGAATTACCCAGGCTAACTTGCCACTAGTTCTTTTCCATACTGCAAACCAAGGCAGCAAAATATAACACAAACTATTTTTTCAGAACAGTCTTAGAGCTTGCAATGAGCTCTGTTTTTTCATGACTATTAGAAATAAACCAGGTAGATTAAGCACATCCCCACGAGCAACAGTTAATTCCACAAGAGCAATTACTACAGAACACAGCTATTCTGGAAGAGATAACGTTCTTCAGTCTCTCAGGGGAGAAAGTATTCCTTTGATTATTCCCTTCAGAGATGAGAAAGTAGTAGTGTTCTCCCTTAAATCCAAGCTTTTTAAAAAAATGTCAGAAATTGGAGCTCAGGTCAAACACAGATCTATACATTTTTAATTCCCATATTGACTCAGGATCACAGCATGAATCAATCCAATGAATCAGAAAATTATATTCATCATATTTTGGCTTATCTCAGTGAACTGATCTGTGTCATCTTACAGGTTATCACACCGAAAAGCAGAGCCTAGTGATTCAGAAGTCCACGACTGTCCAAGATATGACCTGAAAATATGACTGACAATTCACTTTGGGCTGGCAAATGGAAAGCTCTGGTTCTGGTTCTAGATATCTCCATAGTGAGGATATCATCAACATAATTTTAAATAATGTTTTGTATTTTATAATTAAATACAGTTAAAAATGTATAGAGCATGGCATTAAAAGCTACAGCAAGAATATTATCTACTAGCATCTTTAGACGTTATTTATGGTTATATTTTACATGTACAACTAAACAGTTGAATAATTTAGTAACAGTTAAAGAAGTTAAGAGATACACAGAAAATCACAGGGATGCTCTCAAGCTTTCAGGACATTGACTATCAGAAGTTGTCATTCAACAGCTGCATGACTCAATTTTAAAGATGTATTTATAAGAAGCAATATATTTTTTTACCCTAGCGGCCTCACCCCTCATAGCGTGTAAAGTTTTTCATGTCTCAGGTAAACTTTTTAAAGTAGAAAATACTCCATATATTTATAATGTTATGAACATATAAAAATAGCCATCCATTAAATGTGCACAGGTTCAAAAACATGTCTTCCTGCAAAAATGACTTTTCCATACTTCCTCCACTACGGTTGGATGTAAAGTACATTACGAGTCACGGCACAGTAAGGGAAAGGCCCTCCCTTCTATGCCAACAGGGAAATGCTAGAGCCTCAGTACATCCCCAGTAACATTTCCGCTGACCTTTTCCACATGTAAAGGAGGCCCCAACCCAAATGATCACCTAATTTCTCAGGCAACAGCAGCAACTGTCCTCGGTCCTTTTCTTGCAACAGTTCACAGTCTCTTACCCAATGAAGTAAGGCAAACTAAAACCTTAAAAATTTCAGCCCTTCCTCTACCGTGCCCATTTCTTTCTCCACCACAAGGTCAGCTATGTTTGTACATTTTCCTTAGGTCACTCAGTCTTCCAAAGGGATGGGAACTCTGAACAATGGAAACAGTTTTCACTTAATCTATAGAGTTAGTGGAGAGAGACTCCAATATGGTCCTAATGTACCAGAATCTCAAATAGACATGAATTGCAATCTTTGCCAACACACACACATACACACAAACACACACTCAGCTAGCTTAGAAATGTTTAAATACCAGCTTTGTGGTGTCACCTCTCAAAATGATGTTATTTCCATACACTTACATACCTTGATAATTAATTTTGATACCTAGAATTTTAAAATCTAGTACTTGCTACTGTATTGCTATTGAGTGATTACTCATTATTTAAAATAAACATATGATTGAACATTACATAAACTGTATGTTAAACAAAATTTGAGTTCTACACATGTTCTTTTAAAATGTCAGTGCCCATCACCATATTCAAGACACTGCAAAATAACCATTTGCTGTAGTAATTACTCCCTGCACCGTGCTACAGAATTAATGTTTCCAGCAACCAAATGAGTGACTTCTGAGATACTATTTTTATTTATGCTGTTACCCATACCCACTAAAAAAAGTGTTAAGTGAATTCCCCAGTCCTTCATTTCTTCAGCTTCTTAAAGATGAAAAATAATCTTATTTTCTGCACCCTGCATTCTGTATGGAATTTATACCATTGCAAATCATGCTTATACAAAACCTTAGCACATTGCTTCAGTCAACTAGAAAATTAAAGTTTCTGATTCACTTATCAAATGAAAACAATGAAAACACTTTGATCTAAAAAAAAAAAAAAAACCCACCACCTTACAGTCCTAAAAGCAATTAATTTTATTTCATTAAAAAAATATGCCTTCAATTGCCAGGACTATCTTATTTAATTGGGAATCTGAAATTGTAATAAAACTTTGGTTCTTTACTCTATCATATTTCTAGAATACAAATGAGGAAGGGACTTCTTTAAGAAGTCAGATATGCATTTTTACCAGATGCTCTGAAAAAATTAAAACACAACAGTAACAGAGGTACAGAATATTTTTTTCACAAATCTTAAGAGCAAATATATTAACAAGTAATGAAATAAGAGCATTAAACTTTGTTGCAGGTTTTTATTTAGAACTTTCAGCAACAGGAAGTCTTTAAATTATCTAAAAGAGTAAACTGAGTAATACTTTGTTCTATTTAATGTGTAAGTAAAAGTCTAAACACAAACATAGACACGCTATCTGAGTACAATAAGGTTCACTTTTTAAGATCTAAGAATCTTTGGGAGGGGAAATAGCATTAATAAACAGAATATCACAACGACATGGAGGCTGACAGCATTTGGAATCTAAAAATTTTACCTGTTTCCCAGCTAACTCCAATGCTAGTCAGAGCAGCAGTCTTGCAACTCACAGTAGCAGTGAAGTTGCAACTCTTCTCCTATATATTATACCTGGAGACTGCCTGTGGCAATTCAGTTTTTAAATTCATTCTATATGATAATATTACAATTTTGAAAAGGTTTCTCGTTTCTCTCTCCCTTTCAATTTTTAAGTATTTTTCTTCTTAGAGGGTTTTACAAAAGTGTTTTATTTTATTTTGATAGTTGTTCACTCGGGTTACAACACTGCAGTTCAGGGTACCAATGTGAGGAAAGACTGGCTTTTGAGAACTCCAAAGCCAACATACTATTGTTTTTTAATGTACTTAATCTGGATTGTAACTTCATGAGTCTTCACCTCATATACAGTGAATCACCCTGTTCAATCCTCAATAATTTAGTAGCATTATACCTCACATACATACCAAATTAAACATGGCCAGGTCAGCTGGAGTACTATCAACACAATCTGCTTTGAAAACATAACCCTCAGATTACTATTGTTATGAAATTTTACTATCCATGTCACACCACCAGATTTATTTGGCACTTGCAGTCATGACTTGTTCTTCCGGAGGAATTCCTCTATAATTGAGCATTAGTTATTGTACCATTAAACTACAGCATTTCCGTAAATTTTAAACAGATAACAGCACTTTCTAGCAAGTGTTTTTTTAGATACAAGTTTATTACCTAGTTACAGGGAGAAAAAAAAAGAAAAATTGGCTAGAAAAGGTTTTCCTTTTCTAGTTAAAAAAAAAAATGAGGTTAACAGAAAACATCCTGCCATTGCTCCCAAAGGAATATTCCCCAACTACAAAATGAGAAGGCCATTTCTGAGTGTAAATATTTTAAAACCTCATGTAATAATAAACAGTTACCCTATGTATTTTTTCTAACGCGATCTTTGGTATATTTATACTGTAAGCATTGATCTTTTATAAGTATTTTTATCTGTTTCTTTCATTTGTGGATGCTGGGTTTAGGTTCAACATTATTAACAATGGCAACAGTCCAGCATCCTGGTAGAAATATGCAGTGGGCACAGATTGCTCTGGCTCCAGGGCTTACTCATATTTCAGATGAGGAGTGGGCCTGTGCAGATGAACTATTATTTTTCCACGAAAACGCCGAGAGACCGGGATGAATAGGCTCCTTTCATTATTCTCTGAAGGAAGAGGAAGACTAAAAGGTTCATGGCGAATTGTGTCCTCACATAAATGTCAGGACAAAGTAAGACTCCCTGCAAAAACATTTTCTTTACAGTCTTGGCAAGTCTTTCCCCAAGAAATACCACAAAATTGTGCTCATGATGTCAGACATACTTTAGTGAGTAAAAAGGATTAATGTTTTGTATCTCTCTGCTGATCTGCTCACCACTATGGGAAGCCAAAAAGGCAGAAGCAAGCTTTTGGTTAGCTCTCCTTAAAGCAAGTTACAGAACTGTCACACCTCAGCCCTTGAGTTCAGGATGCTATTTGATGAGAAAGCCTGGCACTTAGGCATCTAATGTAAACAATACTGCTTACTGAAATCTCATTTCCATACAAATATACATGTCAAAAGCAGAACAAATGTCTTAAAATCATCAAGAGGGCAGAGGATTTATTGTGATTTTACCCTGTAGACTAACTCAGTCAATGCAGTAAAATTAGGTGTAGAATGAGCAATTTTAGTTTGCATTGAGAATAATGCTCTTGAAGTGTCAAACTGTAGTATTATAAACAACTATTTTACACTAAATTGTAATCAGTATAACATGATGCTCCTCTACAAAACAATGTATTTAATGGTTATCATATTGTAAATGTAGTGTATCAATCTAGTAGATTATAGGCTCCATATTAATGGAGTTATTCGTAGTTATGGAAAAAGAAATTTAGAAGAAAAAAATGAATTTTTACTTTAAAATAAATCCCAATCTCAAAATAGCTACCAACTTGTTTCAAAGATTAACATAGCAGTCAGCAATTTAATTTTAAAATCCTTAAAAGTTGCAAACACGATTTTAAAAACAAATAATAAATAAATAAAATAATCAAAGGTTGAATTCATTACTTGCCTGAAGAATAACCCCAGGCTTACAATTCAAGTTGTTCTGGCTAGTGTATGGGAATTGATAGCGTACAGTAGGACTACATTGTGGCTCATTTGACCTTGTTAATATTTAGCATTCAAAGCCACTGCCAATACAGCATTCACCTGAGTCACACTTGGGGCCGCAATACTTTGGTTTCAATTAGCATTCCAAAGTTCTCTTTAGAGCAAATCACAGGTACACTGAATTTCTTCCTGAACTAAATATCACTCCCTGTTTTTGTATTTTAATTGACAATACTTAGTAGCTACTTCTGTTTTCTATTTCTTCTGGCATAGTTTGATTCTGACTGTACCTTCATTGTGCTACTTCTGAGCCACATGGCAAACACTTTCATCAATGATACAGGTTATACAAACAATTTCTACTAAAGTTAGGAGGGGTCTTGTAATCCTTTGAAAGTTATAGATGACTGCGCATTTCACTATTGAACCAGTATCTGCCACAATGAACTTTCCTGTATCAGTGTCTGACACAAGATAGAATATGCACTTTTGGGTGTTTTTCTAAAATAAACCAGTTTTACTCAGTCATTTCCAATTTGACTTTACTTTGGATATACTGCAATCAAATTAGTCCTGACAAACTAATAAAGATTGGGGCAATGTTTGGATGTGACACCGTTAAGGAAATCCATCTTGCAAGAAGGACATTTAACAGCTGCTTCTGGAGGAAGCATCTTTATCACTGAGTCAGAGAGGAACCAACTGCTTAGCATAATTTTAAAGGCAGCTCCTCTGTCACAGGCATCATCATTCAGTTGATGTGTAAAAACCATTTATAAATATTAGCAATCATCTGGCATTTTTCAAAAGAACAGGAAAGTTAATCCTGTTTCCTGACTGAGTTCTGCCTTGCATAATTACATTCTGACTACCTAAGTTCCCCTGCAATTTCAGTTAATTACAGTATTATTCTTACTTCCTGTCCTAAAGTTATTTGTGTAGTAACCATATCCTACTGGAGTGGAAGATGAAGTAAGCTCTGTGAATTATTTTGATTAATGTGTAAAATGTTGTGCTATCACCTCACACAAAAGACACTACATTATTCCCAACTAAAAAAAATGTGTGAAACTTTTCAGCAATTATATTAACACTCAGTAGCACATATCTCAAGGGATGCTTGTATTACTCAACTAATAGATATAAATCTATATGTAACTAAAAAATATTAATACAGCCTTTTATTGAACATAAGCAAATGGAAAATCTTAGATATCTCTAAAGGGATGAAAAATATATACATAATGTACATAAAAATATATTCCTGTCGCACCTGCCATTGCCTTTTCCTTTATAACAGAGAGTACGGGATAATTTTACTCAACTCATCCACTAAAAACTACTATTGCCAGTTCTACACATTGAAAAATCATTATATTCATTTGGCAATCATAAGCTTTTGGAGCCTAGGCTAATTGGGAAGTGACTAGAGCATTTTCAGCAGACTAGAGAGGGCTGCCCAAACTTCACGGCAAAAAAAAAATTAGTTGTATACATTTCATTTTAGCTGTCGACAAAAATACAGGATTTCTTAATTCCTGATATAAAAAGAGGACTTTATTTTTGGTGCAAACTCTCATTTTGCAATTAACAGTAAAAGTTCTGTGGACTTCTATAGGACAGGGCTTTATCCCTCAACTTTGTTATGCAGTGGCCATAAATCTATCCATCATAAATTTCCTCCCTTAGCCACAGACCACTCCTCCTAAACTCACCCTGACTCCACGTACATTCCTCCATACTGCCCCAATGCCTACTGTTTTCTGTCACATTCCTCTGCTCCACCCAGACCTCCCCATGTTCTCCCCCGCATCCAGCAGTACTTCAATGTATCACCCTTTCCATTACTATAAAAATGATTTTACTCCTCCAAGATGCAGAAAAAAAACCAAAGTAAATGTGTCCTATAGGCACAAAAATCAAAGCCAAATTAAAAATAGCCTCAGAATTATTTCAAAACCAACATCACAAATATAGTTCTTGAGACAGGCGATAATACTGCAAGACCTGGCAACACCAGCAACACCCGCAGATAAGCCACCACAACATGCTTGAAAAACAAATAGTTTGACTAGCAAATCTGAGCTATGTGTTTTGTCACTTCACTCTCCCGTGCCTCCACCTGCATAAGGAATCCGCAGCCACGAGTGGGAAGAGCAGGTGGGTGGCATGGTCCAGACCCCCTGCTCACCTGGGGGTTATGCTTGCAATGGCCAATCTTGAGGTCATGCTCGACTATTTGTTCTCATACACGACTGGGGAGAAATGAGTAAGTCATTGAAGAAATGTGGGGTTGAACAGCCTGTATCTTTGAGATAAGCATTTCTGGAAGCTCTTTTTTCTAAGAAGGAAGAGACTGGACTTCTGTAATTACACGGTTATTATGTTTTCTAATGTTTACACACTGGCAGAATGGGAACACAAAAACAAGTCTACATAAGCACAATAAACGAAAAACCTTTCAAAGATCTTTCCATTTAAAATCACAGGCTATGCCATTTAAGTGAGTTTGCAGTGCTGGACGGAACATGCTGCAACACTGCCTGCCCAAGAGAAGGATAACCCCATTTAAAGTGTGGGGTTTAGGTTTTTTTTTTTTTAAAAAAGTTTCACTTTTGACATGTTTATTTTGGAGCTCCTAAAGGAGTGGGGAGTTCACATAAATGAGTTCATCACCTCCCATGCACTGGGGCAGGCTCCAGCCCTCGCCCGCCTCTCCGGGGCCCTGAGGGCCATGGGAGATCTTTAGCCCGAGGAAGGAGAGAAAGATTTGGCCAGTAACAACATCTACGTGCTGGAAGGGGCCTCCTCTGCCTCACTGCTAGTCTGGTGGCAAGACCCTCTTATCCCTCATCAGCAGAGGAAAATCCCGTCCACATTAAGTACAATTATAGGTGAAAATTGGCTGCCAATTTTTGAAAATCTGTCCCTTTAAGTTTTAAGGGAGCTGGTTTCCTTTTCAATTTTAAATATATCTCACCCATATGGGAATAATACACAATCAAATCCAATATTTTTCCTACTGCTTAGCAGCTAAGTTATTTACTTGACTTTAACAAGACTTTTCTTTCCTCTTCCCAAGTTTGAGAGCAAGCACAAGCTGAGATGAGCTGTGCTGCTGTTTGAGCAGGCAGCCGCTTCCAACAATTTATTTGAAAAGAAGCAGATCTGTATGTTAGGTGGGAAAGGGAGAGACTTAGCGTAGGCGGGGGAAAGAGGGGAAAAAGTCAAGGTTTAAATTTTTTGTTGTCGTAAATAAGCGGCTTGAAACATGGGAACAGAAAATAGGAAACTTTCAAAGACTCGACACACCTATTTCCTACTGCTGTAAAATTAAGACAGTTCCATAAGCTGCATCTCCCCTAAATCAAAAACAATGCACAAAGGGTGTTAAGTTAGCCACGCAGACATAATGGCCATTAAAAAAAAACCACTTGTATGCTGTGCAAATTTGCATGCACAACCTGCATCTGTTCTTAAGACACTAGATTGAAGGCAAAACAGAGTTTTACTTTGAACCTCTTTTCTCCCCTCAAACTGTAGAAATAAAAATTTAGTATGTTTACTATTTACAACTTCCTTCTCAGAAGACACAGGTAGAGCATTCATGCCTTCCAAAATGTAACCTTACACATCTGGCCAGCAAACATCTGGATATTTATCTTCACTCATCATTTCCTTCAGTAAGTCCAAAAACTGTCAGTTATTTCAGCTGAGATTCAGCCCAAGGGAGTACAAAAAAAAGTTACATCCTTCTTTTGTCCAGGTTTTATAAACTGCTTTTTACCTTTTTCCCTGGGATATCAGTAAGTATAAAAATAAGCAGCCTGGATTCCTTTGACTGTGGTTTTTATTCTGTGAATATGTACTCTGTAGCCACAGGGAGCATACATATGCAATTGTATTTATTACCCAGTCATACCTGCAATGCATGCAAAAATACCCTACATCTTTAAACAGGCTTTTTTATTTTCAGTGTTACATACATTCAGAAGAAACCACTCAAATCACAAGTAAGAATACGACCGATTTGTGAATAAACTACATAGCAAAACATGCCAATTAAACTTCAGATTTGGGATAGTCACAAAACAGGAAATATGAGTATCAATTCACTGAAAAAGTAATAAAATAAAATTTAAAAACCCCCAAAACTTGACTTGCAGAATTGCAGTGGAAGCACTGCCTTTAGACTGGAGGCACCAGACCGAGGACCTCACCCCTGAGTTTGTCCCTTGCCCTGCCACTGTTCTAGGAAAGTCTCTTCATCTGCCTATGCCGTCCTTCCCCTACTTTACAGAGGGGCATAATGAAACTCATCTCCTTTGCAAAACACTTTGCAGCTTAACCATGAAAAAAACACTCTAAACCACCCAAATGTTATTACCAAAGATACCTATTTAGCAAAGGAAAATGTCAATCATTTTTGAATCTACCTATTTATGCGCTTAGCTTTTCTTGTTATTTAGTAATTTAAAGCTACTGCTGGTTTTAAATTTTCCAAATCACCACCCTGGTATCCAGACTGAAATTGCTTAGCAAAAGGTTTTGGACAAGAAAAAGAATTCCAACTATGCAATGAGGTTTTCCCAAAGTCTGTTGTTTACCTGAGGTTACACTCCTCCTTTGTTATTTCTTTGAACCAGCTTCATGTTCGCCCACTTAACTCTGCTTGGTGAAGTTGAAGTGCTCTCAGAAGAGAGGTTAACTTAAAAATCATACCCATATTTTAAAACAAAAGAGAAAAAATTAATATTAAGGCTTCTTAAAATTATATCATTTAGTATGAATTTATCTTAGATGTGTACTGTGGGCACTTTACTCACTGCCATTTGTCCCATAGGAATGCTGTAAAGCATTCATGAGTCATATTCTTTTTACCCATATGGTACAAGTAAAGCTGCTAATGATAGAGCAAGCTTAGGTACCTAACTCTGCATTTCTCCATAATACTTTAGATTTATTTTTCAACTTTAAAATAATAAATAAAATATATGTTTAAGTACCACAACAACATTTATAATTAAAAAAAATAAAATTTCATGTTAGAATGAATGGAGAGGAGACATCAGGAGAAAAGCAAAGCCACGAATAGTGGGGAAGACTTAAGAGTTGGCTTTGGCAGGTTTGCTCATTCCTGCCTCGCATCACTTCTAGGCAACAAACAACTCAGGAACAGTTCCTCTCTTTTTTTTTTTTTATTTTATTTTTTTTTTAAACAGAAGGTAATTTCCAGTCAAAAGTATATTAAATTAAAAGACGGTTTCAGGTGAAAAACTTTTATTTTTATTTCTGTAACACACTATAGGTTACCTTACTGAAAAGAAGGTAAGATTTTACTTTTATGACTACAAACTTTTTAGGATCTCAGCATCCATATGTGTTAATAGTGACTATAATTTACAAGAAAAAAGGAAAACATAAAAGCATGTAAAACATATGGCGCACATATAAAGCATATACTTTTCTTACACCACTGTGCTGTAAAATCAAAAAAATCATACTTTTTTCTGTCTCAATTTAATAGGCCAGTTTCCAGTTAATGGAAAGCATGAACATGACGTCACTGATTTCTGAAATGATTCCTCGTGAAAACATGTCACGTGCCATAATGTTATTACAATCTGAGAGTCTGCACTTCCCTTTTTTTACATAGCAATAGCTGTGCCACTGCTGAACTTACAACTATAACACAACAAGTCACGGCAGTGATATTAGTGATATACATTCATTAAATAGAAATTCTCTTTAGAAATAGAAATTAAAAGAAATAGAAATTTAATAGAAATTAAATTATCCTAATTTTATCAAAGTTAAAAGTAACAACGGAAAATCTCACCCATGTTTTATGAGCTCACATGCCCAGGTTGCTCTGCATTGTCTGAAGCAATGCCCCGTCCATTTTACTGATAGTCTGTGTAATGACTGCCACTTACTTGTCCTCATCAGAAACGCTGAGTATGATCATGTTTCTTTCCAGAAAAGTTTATAAGAGTTTCTGGAAAGTTAAAAACTAGGTAGAATCAAGGGTCCTTCTCCTGGACCCTACAAAACCTTGCACTTCCCCATGCATAAAGCCCAATATGACTTGATTATTGACAATTTTTGTTTATCAGAAACAGAAATATTTTTTTTAATACTTCGGTTCCCATTTAGCCATCAAAATAAGTTGCCAAGAGGCCAACATCCAGCGTTAAAATCCAAGTGCTTTGTGGAATCCAACAATAAATACCATAACAGCTGAGTGATTCTTATTTGGGATGTTTGTCTTTCATACAGATTTATACAGGAAAAAGTTGTAGATATCTTCTTGCAATAGTATGTTTATGTTCCATTTAGAGTATGTCTTCATTTTTAAGATAAAAAAAAAGGCATTTTTACTTTTAAAATATTTAACCTTGCTGAATTTATTCAGGTTTGACAGTTACTGATTCTTGAGAAACACTGATTGAGAAATGCTGTAGGTTATTTAAATATCTTTCGTTAAAAAGAAGTTATGCCAAAAAAAGATTTACTGACAATTTTAGCTATTAAAAAGAGAAATAAAGGCTAAAAAACCCTGGTAAGTAAATTTTATTAAGTTACACCTTCCACCAGTATGCTATCAATTTAGATAAAGCGTGATGTGGAAAAGATTGCCATTCCTACACTCAAAAAGCATTTTTGGCAGCTTCAATACTTTAATTAAGGCAATAAAGATGCATTGAAGGAAACATACAGGCAAAGAACATTGTCCAGATACAATAATGTTTTGTCTGCTCCAAACGCACTTTAAATGTTAATTGCCAATCTTGCAATGTATAATAAAGTATTTTAAATGGTAGTGGCCTCACTAGATTTTTAGCAAGCAAGGAAAACTATTACAGACATCCAGCTTCTAGAAATCCAAGTAATATCCTGAAAGGAATAGCTTGCCATTTGGGAGTTGGGGTGGAATGCACTTTTAGTCTGCTTTAAAAAGTCATTTTAAATTTCTTACTCCTAGCAAAAAACCAATACCCTTTTCAAATTTGCAAATAATCATGCACCTATTCTTTGTAATGACTGCACATCAGTCAGTAAAACTGAGTGTGCAATTAGCAATGAACAATCTTTTTCTCTTTCTTTTTTTTTTTATTTTAGCTAATTCTGAAATGATCGATTGTATGCACTTGGAAATATTTCAGTCACATAAGCTGATACCAAATATAATAAAAAACCCTTTATGCATACATGCATAAAATACGCATGTATTGATGGAAACACATTGGAAAACTGTATTTAAATTACAGAAAAATTTGGATCAAGAGCACGTGTCCTTGGAAGAAATGGAAATAACAATGATATTTCTGATATGTCCTTGCGTCCTAATACTCCAGAAATTGAAGTTTTCAGCAATGTCCCGCTGAGGAACAGAAGTACGAGCCCAAGCCCTTCAGAGTGGCCCATCTCCCCAGGAGGAGAGCAGGGTCCATACCCGTGCTCTGCATCCCTCAGCCATAGAGCCACATACACACCGCAGGAGCCACCTTACCTTTCCCTGCAGCAGGTAGACTGTGAAGGTGTCTCAAAGCGAAATTCTGCAGAGTTTGAAAAGTGTTTGAAAAGAGATTTCGAAAGAGCTATTTGAAATTGCAAAGTTCCATAGATCTTCATAGTGCCTATTAGCTAAAGTGGTGCTTCAGAGCAGGGATGCGGGAGATAGCATTCTGTGCTTTCCTTTCTCCAGGCTAAAACTATACAGACTGACAAACAGAGCAATAATGACCAGGCAATTTTTACTAGCACAGCAGGAGAAAAACAACTTCTTTTTGTAACAGAAAAAGCACAAGCATCTCAATGGGCCATCTGTTTTAACAATGCCTTTTATTTTTCTAGGCCTCTGCTTCTACTTTAAAACTTAGTGACAAGAAATAGTTACCACTGCTGCTGTTCGATGAATTATATGACGTGTGTTTTTACTCTAATACCTTACAATCACATTTTCATATCACAAATTAAAAACTGTTATTACATTTGGTACCTTTTATTGCTGATCTGCTGATTTCAATAGACTGGCAAAATAGAAAGGACATAAAAGTGAACCTTGCCTCTCTTTAAGCTCTGGGTCAAAGCCCTCTAGCAAGACAGGGTACAAAGTTGCTGTATCAGAAACCGAGAGCTAGCATCTCCAAAGTCATTGCAATGGGTTTAGGAAAGAAATGTGTTTAAAATGAGCCTGAATCTAGTGATTTATGTGCAACTTATTCAGGAAATAGATACTAGTGACCATTTTTACGTTTCTCTCTGATTTAGTAAGAAACCATTAGCTGAAATAAGTAACAAGGCTTAAAATTAGATCAAGGGAAATTATATATTCTCAGGTGGGTTTTCACTTACTCTAAATATAAGTTTTAGCATAAGATACATATTCAAAGTTTAAGACAGAAACTAAAAAGGAAGAAAAGACTCAAACAAGTAGCTGAACTTCCAAATACAATCTCTCTCTTCAGCTTATGAAGTCACCTGATTTAAGGTGGTTCTGTAACATTTAGGAGGTCAAATAGTGAATACAATAGAACTACTTTAAACCTTTTTTTCATCTAAACCCCCATAAAAATAAAATCTTCAAAGTATTGCAGAAGAACTAGCTTCTCCTCTTCCACACTAACTGCAAAAAGGTTCACTTCAAATCTTGGATAACTCACATTTTACTGTAAAACCTGTAACACCTTAAGAAGTAGAAGCGTTATGCACCATTTCATCGGTTTTCAGCAGCACACTTGGAAAAGTATATCAAATGAACTGTTTCTCTGCACAGTGAGTTAGATGCTTTCATACTCATGTCTCCACTCAGACAAAAAAGGGCTTAATTTTTTTCCCTGTTTAAAATGCACATGCACAGACTAGGTGGCAGCACTAGTCAAGGATACAAATATGTGAAGACAGCTGTCTTTTTTAATGGTCAATCCATGCGAATTTATAGCAAATTTCATTTTCCCACTTCATCCCACAAGATACTGTTTTAAGTTGCTCATGCGCAATGACACTTTCATCAGGTTTGATTCATAATCAGGAGTAATCACAACAGCCACATATGCAATGTATCAGTTTCTTCATTATACCTCTTGTTTAATCCACACACTGTGCACATTTCACGGGGACCTCAGAAGAGAGTCATTTCACAAACGACTTGGAATTCATTTTGAGCTCCAGAAAGTTTAGGTTTTACCATCTTAAAGAAAAATTTAGATGAAAAAGAACAGATTTTTTTTCCCCATGGCTTTGAATATTTATTTCTTTTACATTTTCTAGTGTTTTGTTGTAAAAGCATGTTGCAAACTTGCTTTTGTGCAAGCAGATCCAGAGCTTTTTCCCCAGTCTGTGCACTCCGGGACAACCGAGGCGCTGCAGGTAGGAAAAAGATGAGATTCTACCCTCCAGACACCCATAGGTACTCTTAGTTAGTGCATGTGTCTATAGAGAGCCTGGAGAAGGTCAATGTATTATGTAAATCCTCAAAGCAGGATTTGAGTGATATTTAAGAGGAGTATTAACCTTGTGCTGGCCCCTTTCCCAACCATAAGAAAAGACTACTAACAAGGAAAATGGAGGAATATGGTTTCTTCTTCATTTTGTACTGGGGAGCTTGCCAGATCTCTTCACGGTGGGAGCTTGAGAAAAGATAAACAGTGCTGAGAGGAGATGGAATTACCACCTGAATTTTTGGTATTAAAACTGTATCATAATAGTGTCAGCTCACGCTTTCATGAATATTTAAAAATTCATGACATTTCATAATATTTAAAAGACACATTGTCTCTGGCTCCATCAAAAAATGTAAGAAAAGATTGCTTTTATACTCATATCAAGGCCTAATTCATTACAACCACAGAGATCCATCTCTCCCAGTATCGTGTGGCAAAGAAAAGAAATTACCAGATATTTACAGAAAACCTACAAAAATCATAGCAAGCGTACAGTGACTTTTCTCCTGATTCCCTTCCATCATCCGAAGATAAGTCATTTATATCTTCTTGGATTAGATGTTGAACCCAGACCATGGAGTTTGGTTCCTCACCTATAGCAATGAGCCATGTCCTACCCTCTGCTACATCATATTCCCACTCCAGAGCAGTTCTAAAGAGCATAAAATCCATGGCTGATCACTTTGCCTGACGTCCAACCTGTTGGTGGATTTGTTATTACCATCATTCTTGATAATCTCTGTTATATCACATATTTAGAAAATCTATTTACCCATAAATATCTTGGTAATATTTACCCATTAATATCTTCTAGATATTCAGAAATTAAAATTAAGTAAAAACTCTCTAGTGCATTTCCTCTTACTCCCATCTTCTATACTCTTCAGGTTACAGAGATTTTTCATAAGGTCTGTTATCTCACAGCTTCTAAAGTAAAACAGGAAGGGGCTTGTGATATCTGCATTTGCTACAATAAATTTAACAGCCTAAATAAGTCAACCTTACCTCTTATCAGGACATAATTCTTGCCGATATACAAGAAATCAGTCTTTCAAACAACAGGAACTTATTATGAACAATAATAACCTGAAAACAATACAAGCAGGCTGCTATGATTTTATGGGACCCTAGACCACTCCACGTCAGTAAGCCTCACTGCAGCTGAAGTAGTTTTCAGTTGAACTTTTTCAACCAAAATATACATTTAAATGTCAGAAGGAATGGCAACATTTTGGTTTGCTAAGATTGACTGTGGTCTTCTACAAATTGAGTGTCCGCTCAGAAAATTAAATGGCACATGGTAAAGGAGAACCTCTTATTTCTGAAAAGTAAGAGAAAGCTAAAAGATATAGAACCAAGCGTACAGAAATAACAAATGATGTAGGTTATTTACAGTGGAGTTGGAAGGCAGGGAATGAATCATAATCGCATGAACTCTCTATTTATTTTCAGTTCATGTTATGCTGTCTGCAGGTATTAGACCAGAATCAATCAGAAGATAGAGCAGAAAATATGACAACCAGCTATTGCTTTTGCTATTTTTGTGAGGCAAGCAGAGTCAGCATTTTAATATCCTGCTTTCCCAAGCCTGTTTAAAATATAAGAAAAAACAACTGACGGAATGGCAAAAGATGTTTTCTCTAAAATTCACAAGAAGCGAATATTTTTCTCTTAATCACTGGGTATCAATTCCCTTCGCAATCAGCACAAGCTGTGACAAGAAAAAGAGCAGAGCTTCATCCAGTCACTTGACAGTTCCCAAAGTTTTCTATCTTTCACTAGGGTGGAATTAAATTTGTTCCATGCTGAATAATCAATATGGTACTGAACTTCTAGTCAGGTAAACTGTGGCATTTTCCCAAACGCAAGGACAAGCCTAAAAAAACACCACCACCCAACCCTCTGCCCCTGCCCACCAAATGGAGCCTTTGCCATATAAAAGAACATCGTCATTTACTGTATTTCTAGGGGAATACAGACTTCCCTGAAATAAAACCTTGTGTCTCTGACCATGTTTCCAATAACAAAAGTCAGACATCATTTTATTATAATGAATTTCCCATAAAGCTGAAATCCTTTAAATCCAAAATCATTTCAATATACTATCAATTCTTAATATAAAAATCTACTTAACAAGTCCATTCTAATATACTGACTTCAGACAAGTACATTATAAAATGCAGACGAAAGGACCACTTCAAAGGCAGGAACGGGTCAGATAAATAAAGATAGCATGATCATATGATTCCAATACACCCTCCAAAAATAAGCGCTAAATGTAGACACTGAAGAGACTTTGAGCCCTGCTATCTTTTCCTTTAGCAAGCTCGCTTGCAAGGTCAAACTTGCCTTCTCTTTCAACAGTGAACTGGTGTCCAAAGTGAAAACGTATTAGGATTATTATTGCAGACTATATATACAATTAGCAGAAAGAACAGGACTAGGTTTTACTGTTGCCCGTTCCAGTCATTTTAATGGCATGAATCTTGAGACACTCCCTGCCCCAATTTATCCACTCTGGTTTATAAAAGAATGAGTTACCTGCCTGTGCACTACTGACCCAGAAAATCCTCTCCTCTCTCTCTGAAGTCTCCAGTTATCTCATAGATTCTGTGCTAGCAAATCTGGCTTACGTTGCTTATGTCCTTGACCACTAGCTAAGTTGACCCCATGACTACTGAACTGAGTTGAATTGTTTAAGAAAGAAACCCAACACAACCCATTTTTTTTAACATGGACTATTCCAGTGATCTTATGCACATAGTCTCTGTGCATGAGGTTTTTCTCAGAAGTGAGTGGGTGGCGAACTGCAGCATGGTGTAGGAAAGAGTGGCCAGAAACTTCTAAAGTCAGAAATTGTTCTATGAAACTGTAACAGAATATGCTTACTGGGAGAAGAGGCAGAAGTCATGACTGAGAGAACCCCCTTTTTAAAAAAAACGCTACAAAACAGGAGATGAAACATTCACAAGGCTTCCAATTCTTACAAATCTTAGAAAGAAAACCTCCTCAACATCCTCAGTTGAAACATTTGCCACAGATCTGAGGCATTGCCTTTTGAGGGACAAAGCTGAAGAGAGTTTTCCGGGTTTCTCCTTTGTCCTCTGACCCTTCAGAAGCTGGTCTTGGCCAGGAGGTCAGTCCTGTGGGGTGGGAGAATCTGAGAAGCTCAGAGTTTATTGCTCCAGAATAAGCCTGCTGTAGTAGAAGGCTTATTTCTCATCCACCATAAATAAACTCAGAATTATTAAGAGACACGCCATTAACTCAAAATTTTATGTAGCAGCTGGGGAATCCGTCGAGGGTATACTTATCAGTTGAGGTCTATTTTACAAACTCTGCACATAACTCAAACCACCAGCTCATATTGGCTCAGCCTTTTGCTGACAGGGACTGTGTCACGTATCCCACAGGGCGGCTGGAAGCCGCCAGCGGACAATGGGAGCGAGCGGCTGACACGGGCGGCCGCGGCCCTGGCAGAACAATGCAGCTGCTGGGGAGGTTGGCCCCGCCGAAGGAAACTCACTTCTCCCAGGTTGTCTGAGGGGAGGGATACTGAAGCAATGGAAATTCCCCAGCAGTAAAGGAGAACAAAAGAAGAGGTGTTGGAAGCTGTTGTTAAAAAGAGACAGGCCCTCGAAACCTGCTGGCTGCCAGACTTGGACAGCTTCTTCCAAGGCCTGAAAGAGGAGAGCAGGGTCCCCTGGCTGACAGAAAACCACACTGCTCTGCAGGACGCAACCTCCCGGGACATGTACTTTAAAAATTACTCCCTTACGCAGAGGACCGGAGTTTTACAGTTCCCTGCTATCCCCCATTGGAGCATGGGGTTGAGAGCGCAGCCCCTGCCAAGGGCCCATCTCAGACTGGGGGTGCCCCTGGGCTCAGCAGAGCCCTCCGCACCAGAGCCGGCCATGAAACCCCCCGCTGCCCCACAGCCGGCACCTGGGCTCCGCACAAGCACGTCCCTCTTGTTTTTGCCTGGGTCTGGAAGCCTCTAGATTTCCTTCCCTGATTAAAAGGTGTGGCTGCTGAAGAAATTAGTTTACAGAGCCTCCAAATTCCTTACTGCCGTTGTCATATGTCTGCAACAGGAGTATCTGCGAGGCCAGGGTGCGGGGAGGGCTGTGCTGCACCACGGCTGGGGCTCGGCGCTGTGACTGCTGAAACCCCCTTTCTAGCAGGACTAACTAACTCTGCAAGGACTCTGCACCTGGAGAGGAAACTTGAGGAGTAATCCATATATGCTAGATTAAAATATCTGGTAAAAATCCCCTCAAACCCACACATATCCTTCCCTGAAAAAAGTTAAAATAAACCCTGTGATTTTACAGCTTAGTGTCCTTAGTAGTACAGCCTTAATGGGTGTTTTTACTGAAACAAAGGGAAAAGTTACATTGATTTATAAATTCATTAAAATGCCAGGAGAAAAAGCAGTGGCTAACCTAAGTTCTCCCATTGACTGCCATGGCTTTTGGATCAGGCCCAGAAGAATGCTGGAAGAAGTGGTGAAACATTCTATTTTCTAACTTTTTAGTGGCTACTGCAAACAATGGAAAATACAAGCACATACCTAGAATAACTCTATCCTTTGCAAAATGAGATCACACCTAAAAAATACTTCCTCTTGTTGCTGTATAACTTCAGTTTATGATAATAGCTATTACACACATATAGTGAAGAGGAAAAAATAGCTTCCCAAGTGCTGGGTAAAAACTTGATATTGTATAGTAGAGTTTCTGCTACAGAAGAAACTTTAAAATCTGTAATGATTCAGACTATATTCAAACAGCAGAATGGACAAACCAATTATTGCATGGACCACAAAAATCCGGGGGGGTCGAGTTATCAAATTATTGCTTGGAGACAGGAAAATTTATGAAATGATAATGATTCTTTGTATCAAAATTATACCAAGTATTAAGAAACAACTGCAAAATGTATCTGAATTTTAGTTTGCCAGTTTGAAACAATTAGTGCTATTATTTACATCACCACACATAAGGCCACACAGCTTGAATTTCCTGGGATATACATGTGCTATTAATTTTTAACTTTGCTTTAGGATCCAAGCCTGAATGACCAGGCCCTGTCACTGTCTAGTGCAAGAGTGTGTTTTGCCCGCTTGTTCCAGAGACTGTTTCAGTGCCCTGGCTTCTCAGAGTGCAAAGGTATTTTTCAGGAGTTTACATTTTACTTTTTAAAACCATCTCCTACACTTAAATTTCCTTAGCAATTTCCGAAGCAGCCGACTTTCGCAGCTGTGTTGCCATGCTACGGATTTCATCATTGCTTGACCAGAGAAAAGAGTGTTGGTTAAGCTTCATTTAGAATGATTTTCTACAATGTTGTATCAGTTCCCTGCTGAGTAACACAGATGTAACAGCAAACAATATTTCTGTTACCTGAAGAAGAGTAAATTAACATTTACAGACCAGCTCAGAGCTGACCTTCTCAAGACAAGAGCAGCATTTTCTTACCCAGTTTCCTCAACTACATTAGACAGAATTGGTTTGGATTTTAATTCTAATACTGCTAGCGAGATTAATTTCAAAGTGTGCAATCCCCTCAAAACATAGAAAAACAGAGCAGAGTAAATGCAAAGTTGCTGCAGGAACAGAAATACATGCAATTGCTTTAGAGAGCACGGAGCTGACCCCGCTCCCTTCTCTGCCAGTGGGAATTTTACCACTGACTCCAGTGAAAGCACAGCCAGGCTAGTGATTTTCTAACACTTGAAGGCAATTATTTTTATTTTAAAATGCAGGAATAGCATCCCGCTCTGGTCCTGTTCTCAGCCTGAGGCTGTAGCCCTGCCAGCACTGTTAATGTCATTGTTTGCGAAGCGTATTCCCAGTCTCGCGTACACCCACGCAGAGCTCCCAGCTCCCGGCCGTGATGTCCCCCCCCGCCGCATTGTTCCAGCTCCCCCTGCTTCCTCACNTCAGGCTCCTTTCTTACCTACTTCCATATATTCCGCTGACCTATTGGCATCAAAACATTTTCCCTTTCTGAAAGCGCATTACATAAACTATCGTTACCAGATCTCACAGCTTTTGTGAGCTGTGGGCGCTCTGCCGTGAGAAGCCCAGTCCAAACTCTCTTACAAGAAGATTCTTATTTCCTTGCTACGAACTTTAGATCAGGCCCAAAATTAGGATTGATAGAAAGTGTTGCTGCATTTTCAGATAGGATGTAAAAGGCTAGAGCAAAAATGTTGCCACTATAGAACAGAAATATATAATGAAACAGTTACAAAGGGATTGATATTATTACATCTTCGCAATACATACATACAGAAATGACTGGCATGATTTACATGAGCTCCATTCTTACAGTAAATAAAGGTTAAATCCTTTCTAAGCCGTGCTTTTTCTCTTTCATGTATAAAAGCAAGCAGGGTTAAAAATGTACTTCTAGACAAAAACGAGGCAAGGCTTGCATTTATGTAGTCAAGTGTTAATTGCAGACAGGATTTCTAAAATACCATATTCATACATGTATATCTATGTCCATATATATAAAGTATAGAAACGTTTTTATTCATTTATGAATTAAGCAATGATTGAATGTTTAAAAATATTTTTAAAACCACACAGAAACAGATGAAGCTAGGCAGCTGTCCTGTCATTATTTTGACCACCTTGCTTTTTACCGCGCACCATTTTGTACATCCACGCAGTTCTTCTGAAATAGCTATCTGTACTGTGCTGTGTTTTTCATACAGGCATATAGAGATACTAATCATAAATTTTTATGTACTTCCTATTTTTTTCATATGATACTTCACTTTCACTGTGGTACTGCTTTCAAAATGATACTCCCTCTTTTAACAAAACCATGTTTATTATACAGAGTATGACGTATAAACTCTTTTCCATGCTCAAAGTAAAAGTAAGTCTTTGCTAATCCTTGGGAAGAAGAGCAGCTATATATGCTTACAGTAGATTAAGTATAGAAACAAAAACAAATACCTCATTTTATTAATAAATAATTAATATATTTTGTATTTTAATACATGAAAAACTTGTTAATTCTTACCGTGGCTTATGCGATGGAACCAGTAGTACGCAAAGTCCACTCCCAGGAATGTCAGATACCACGTCCATGGCGAGTCCCAGGGCAGTTCGAAGAGTCTGTAGTTATTCCATACGTAGATATAACTAATTAAGTCAACACTTCTGAATAAAACACTGAAATGGAGATCCAAAAAATTTTATCAATAACTTTAGTTACAGAACCTTTCTACTATATATTTACCATTTATCAGACAGGAGTCTTTGTAACACATAAAACCAGCCTCCAAGTTCTGTAACCTCTGTCAAGTAACAGACTATTGACTTCGGTGGAACCTTTGCTTAAGGTCTACGAGATTTTTCAAACCAACCCTCACCCACTCACCACCCTTGTTGTGGCATTAGGCATGCTCAAAGGCTGAAGCACTCCTGTGCTCTGCAGGTGCTATGGTGTTCCTGTTCTCCCAAATCTGGAAGAAACCCATCTCTGCTAACTCACAAGTCAGAAATGACTGAAGTATAGCAGCAATTACGCTCAAGCACTAATGTATGACATTAAAATACCTTGACTATTTCCAGAAGAAGGGCACAGAAGACGACAGGACTTTGGAGAGCAGTGAGATATTCAATCTACTCAGCATATCACTTAACTTCACCTTAAAAGAGGATAAATGCAACAGGAGGAGACAAAACTCAGTACCTTTGAAAATCATGAATTTGTAAAGGCAGGAAAGCCACCAGACAGCAGCTTTTATTGCTGCCGAGTTCCTGGACTACAGGCAGGGAGCAGCTACCCCTGACCTAACGCAGGTCAGTGCTGAGACCCGGAGAAAGAGAAAGAAAGTAGCTCTGGGACGGGCAGGACAGATCCAGCTGTAACTCAACACAGCTGTTCAGGTTAATACAAATTTGGGTTGCCACAGTCACAGCCTCCCTTCAGTGCCCCACCACCTTCCCACCTCATTTCACTGATTCCGATGCTCAGCTGTCTCCAAATTGCTTTGGGTTTTCTGCATGAGTTTTTGGACAGATAGAGAAGCTTTAACCCCAGCCCGTAGGCACTGGGGTGGCCCAGGCAACAACTGGCTTAGGTAGCTGTGAAACGGTGCCTCAGCTGCAGACTGATGTATATTTAAACTGGTATTTTTGTAGAAGAGAGTAGTCCACAGCATGATTTGCAGCAGCTTCCTCACACCCCCTCCTGCTACCCTTGTTTGCTGTGTTGCTGAAAACATTTGTGGGACTGTGCTGAACTGAACCGGGGCAGCCCCTGAAAACCAGCAAGTAGAAAAAACAGGGAAAAGATACCAATTGTAGCAAAGTCACACATATCCTTTTTAGTGTATTGACGGATTAAATGCACCTCAATTTAGGGCCTAAGAGTCAGAAATAAGGTTATCATTAGGACCATCATCTACACACAGAAAAAAAATAATCTAATTCTCAGATGTTTTGCTGCTGGTATATTTTGGG
>VZSZ01009262.1:260244-278711 GCA_013398815.1 Ibidorhyncha struthersii
TTTGATTTTGTTGGGGGGGGGGGGGGGAATTATCAGCAGAACAACATCTTTGTGCAAAGTTGTACAAGATTTTAGAAATCTATAAATCGTGTTCGTGGCTGAAGGAAGACTGAGGATTCAAATTCAGGGAACTTTACATGGAGATTGCAAATGACATACCTGCAAGACGCTACTTGAACAGAGGTGGTAACAAACCGCATAAATGTCACAGCTTTGCAAACCTTAGGTGCAAGACTGTCACAGACCAACATCTCTCATTTTAGTCTCACCTGGAACTTCACCTTACACTGAAACCAGCTAAAAGAATCTCCATGCAACTCTGTCCATGTCTGCTCATTCTTGTCTCAGTGCCACTTCTCAATGGTACTTCTTCCCAAACCCTGCTTTCCCCCCCCCCTTTTTTCAGCTAGATTATTTTTGATATATTTTACAGCACAGCCCCAAAAATACTTGAATCTGCAAAACTAAAAAAGGACATACTATATTCCTTCTCCTCTAAAGCCTTGTTTCACACGCCTGGAAAACATCTCTGAAAGCAGTCCAGCCATGCCCTGTCCTTTTGGGTAGCTGCACTGAAACTCGAGGGAACCTCAGCAAAGGTGGCCTTGTGAACCATCCCACATGCTATGCCTGAACTTCGCAGTCACCTCCATATTTTTGCAGAGACATCCATTCAGAGCTTTTTTACCTCTGTCATTAGCACCTCGTCCCATAACAGTGTTTTGGATAAAGCTAGAAGGAACCATCTTGAGCTTCTGTGCTGCTAGTTTCTCTATTAACAAGGAACAAAGTCAGCTGAAAATCCCAAGCTCCCAATACTACCCTGCAAGCAGAATGGTATCACACCCACCATTTTAACCCAAGAAGCTGAAGCATTACAAGTTGTTGTTGCTCCAGAAGAAGAGAACTAATATTTTTTCTACAGCCAGCTGCCGCATCTTACCTGCAACCCTTTCCTACCATTACTACAATCATCCCAGTTTTTCTCTTGGACAAAACCAAAACAAAACAAAACCCATGAAGTTTCATTTCAGCAGCTGGCAGATGAAGAATTTCTCTTCACTAGCAATGACAGGTGTATCTACCACTTCAAAAACAACTTAGCTATGCCCAGAAGTTGGACCATACACACCTGGAACATGTTTAATTTTCATAAGAGCTGTGTTCTATAAATATTTTTAAAGCAGATTATAAGTGTCCAACCATATTTTTGCAATTCACCTCATGAGGCATCTGTAAAGTTCAGTATAAATTCTCAATCCCTTTCACAACAGGTCAGAAGGGAGCTGATATTATTCAAACACAAAGAAACGGGCATTTCTTAACATCTTTTCAATGACCAGGAAATTTAAAACACCTCTTGCAACATAGAGTATCAGTTATTATTAGGTACTGTTTTCTTACTTTATTCTTTCGCTTTTATTAACGTACAATGCCTTTGCAGTACATCCAAAGATATGTGAACTGGTACATTTCCTCCATTTTTGATCAGCTTTCAGTATTTCCCCTTGAGTTTTTGTGTTTTTTTTTCCACAGGCTGAGGCCAAGGTGTAAAACTTGAGCTAACCCTGCAACACATTTTTTATATATGTAATTTGCTGTACATTCTTTCCTTCATGCTTGAATCAACTCTACAGCACATATACACTAGCTGATTACTGTAATTAATTTAGAGTAATCCATCATATCACTACGCAATGCTAGAGAAAGAAGAGTTGCTTAGCTAAGTATTTTTTAAAAATTTACAGTGTGATAGATAGGAAAGTCCAGAGCTTGCATTCAATTACGATTCTGAAAGTTCACTTGGAGTTTTAAAGGTTTACATTGCCCCTTTTTTTTCTCCCTCAAGTTCCATTTTCACTTCTAGAAAATACTGAAGAGAACTTAAGAAAACTTTTTCCTCATTTAAATGTTAGGTTTTAACCATAAATATGACAGAAGTGGATAGGTAAAGCTTTTGTCATCTAGTCCAATCCTCTGCATAAGGAGTAATAAATCCTAGAACAGACAGATTGTATAGAAAACCTTATTATATACATTGCATAGATTTATCTTCTTGGATTTTGAACATTTCTGCTGAAAATTTTCTTATTATGTGCAAAGTATGCACTTAGGCAACCATTTTCACTTTGAGAGTTCTTGTCTCCTTGTTTCTAAAATTCATACATACGTTACTTAAAGGTGATAATATTTGGTTTTAATAAACCATTTCCCCCCTCTCCTTCCACTGGGTCACATTATCAGCTCCTCTAATTAAAAAAGTCCAAGAAGGAAGTTCTGGGAGATGAACTCTCCACGTGGAAATGAAGATCTACTTACGGTAGATCCCTATGGGATAATGAAGGAGGGAAAAGGTGGAGGAAATTCAACTGGAATAAAGGCAGCTGCCCATTTCAAAGAATACAAGGTCCCATCTTCCTTCCTCCAACTCACAGATCAGTCTCAGAGACTGAAACCAAAGTTTTAGGAAACCTCTTCCACGGTGCACAGGACAGTCACCAAATCGGAAAATGGTCAGAGACAGTAACTGTTGTCTCTCTTCTGAGCATGGAGGAAGATCCATGTATCAAAAGCGAAGACCCCAAAGAAACCGCCTCAGCTCTCACCACTATTGCAGTCCCCACCTCGTGTCACGCTGGGAACCGACCTGGGGCCCCTGAGCTAAAAACACAACTCTACAGCTGCACCTACAAAAGCTCGGCTCTCAAGGGCTCTAACAGACTTGCATCCTTGGAGGTCAGACACAGAGGGAAACATGTTAAGACACCCTGGTCACAAGGTTATATTATCATTAAAAATAGCGATATATTACTAATACAGTTTCCCTGGGTTAAATAAATTCAGTTCTCCTAGCCTGATTCAAACTACATGAATGTAAAGTTTCACAATACTGAACAAAGGCAGTTTCTCCTCAATAATTTGAAATTATTCAGACCATATATGTAACAGCAGGATACATGAATAATTAAATGCTCTGTAAGCCTTTGTTTCAGAGTGGAAAGCGTAAGGATTTCCATTTCCAAGGATACTCATAGAGCTTTCTTTTCCAGATGAAAAACTGGCTCCAGTCACAATTGAAATAAACATTTTGATAACATGATTTCAGTAAAGACGAGAAGGGGGGTGGAGGTAGAGGAGCCTTGAGAAAACGTCCATTTGCAAAACAAAGCAAACCTCCTGCAACTGAAATCCCCTTTTATTTCCTGTACAGGTGCCAGGTCTTAAACAGACACCCAATTTATTACCTTGTCAGCTGACTTATTAGGGTTGACACAAATCGAGCTGAAATATGCCTGACATACTGCAGTCAAGGCTTTTTTCACGCTTTAGCACAAAGCCAAACTTTCCACAAGGTGGAGGGAAAGGGAGAGGGAGCTGTGGGAGTTCTATTCCCTGTTTTCTATCATCAAGATGAATATGATCCTCTCCCATTCTTAATATGCAAAACCAGTCATGAAATAACCCAAGGCTAAAAAATAATTCACCAAAATGATACAGCTGGGAAATTATTATCAGGCTCTGGAAAGCCCTTGATTACAGGAAATAGCACCTACATTTTGAGAAAATGTTCCCACCAGACACAAAAGCCGAATCAAAGCCTCTCCTCTTCCTCAGTATGGCTTTCTTCTCCAGCATTTTAGCCTAAATAATGCAAATCCCCACTTTTCCTCAAGGAGAAAAGAAAATATCAAATGCAAAATGAAGTAAAATGGAGGTGAGTTTGCTATCCCTTCCGGCTGTATTGTAGGCAGTATTGCGTAACAGTTAGTCTGACAGAGCTGACCTTTTCTTTATCAAACCTATTCCTGTTGCACTCCACGTTTTATCCCCTAATTTAAGACACTAATATTAATTTACAGTAGTGGGTGGAATAAAACATGAAACAACAGGGTTTGGAAGGAAAGGAACAAAAGTCAGTGTTATGCTTTTTTATTAAGTCCAAGTCCTGTCTATATAATTCAAGTCACTTGTTTATCTTTGCTCTTTCATATATAAATAAACAATCAATTAAAAATTCAGCACAAGTTAAATATTTTCATGAGAAGTTCCACTGCCTTTAGTGATATATAATCTGTAGTAGTAACACATTTTGTCCTAAGTTTATTTAAGGTCTTTGGTAAATTTAATTACATGTGATCTTTAAGAGATTATAAATCCTAGTTTAAAAACTTCAGTACAGCTGAGCTTCTGGCATTGTAGCTTACTCTTCTTCCTTTACAAGAGCAGAAGTCATATTTCTTTAGACCTATTTATACCTGCCCAGCACACTGGGTAGTAAATTCTGTTCCAGTAAATTCAGTACACACAATACTGGGAGATTCTAGAATGCCATCTTCTGCAGGGCAATGGACCTGACTTTTTAATATTTATAGAAATACCACCATATAAGTGTAATACAAATGGTTACTTAATACCTTTTTCCAATAGAGGATCTAACCTTGATCTCTGCTGCTTGGCTGTTCCACTTAAATCAGCAAATTTGCATTACAGTTTAAGTTAGATTAGAACAAGCCCACAATATTCTCAAAGGTCAGATAAAAACAGAAGTAATGATAAAAGAAAAAAAAGGCTATTCTATTCAACTCAGATTAGTTCTTCTAAATTTATCTAGAACAAAGAAACTGGTAACAGATGACTGTTCCTATGGTCTATAAAAATATAGTGAGATAACCTCAATGAGACATCATAGCACATCAAATGATGAAATGAGGAAAAATATTTACATGAGTTTCTGTTGAACTGCTTTGGTCATACTTCTGAAATTTTAAAATGGTACTCTGTTTTTGTCCGTGATGTACACAGTGGTGAAAGTCTATTCTTTTCAGATCTGATTTACAGAATCATTAAGAAACGTTTTTCCCCCATTTCCGTAACTTCTAGGTGTTGACCCAGGAAATTAGGTTGGCCAGCTCTAAAAACGCTACCCCTGTGCTCCATCTAGTGGAATCCTGGTTTAAGCTTACTGCATCTTTTAGCAGAGAAGTGCTTCAGTCTGAAGGGTACTCTACACAGAAGCAGTTTGTTAAGAGTTTTTTCAAAATGCGTGCAAACTGACACAATTTATCTTAGAGAAAAATACAGAAACATGAAATAGAAATATACCCAACATTTAACGGGTTTGAGAAATTGGTATATTTTGTGAGCAACAGAGACTACTGAACTTAATTAATAACATATTTCCAATAAGGGTAAACTCAGTTCAAAGTCTGTAGTTTCCCAGAAGGGCACACATATATTTGAGAACAAACACTTCACAGCTCGTCTTTGTTTCTGAAAGCACGGCAGGTGCAAAGCTGAGCTCCGAGATTCACAAACAGGCCATCACCGAGCCACTTACTGGCCCCACTGTATAAGAAAGGCAATGACGCAATACTAAGGATGCAGACAAATACGCATTCTGCAAACAGCTGTGTCTGTGTAAGAGGTTACAACCTAAAGGAGTAATTGGCTCCCTGACAGGCTTGTGTGAAATACAGCAAACTCTAGAACATTATGGTAGGTAGGGACTACCAGCTGTTTCAGTGAATTAGTTTGAGAACATCCCGACTCTCCCAAGTCTCTCTCCCAAATCCTTCTTTTTAATGTGTAGTAGCTTATATGTCATTTCATTAGAAACCGGAGAGTTTTAAACTCTGGCTCAGAGTTTCCTTAGTCATCACCAAAAAGTAGCACTCCATGCATGCCAGGCTGTCTAGAGCTGCTCATTGGTACTCCTGTGCGCTGCCAGCAGCTCTGCCCACATGGGTGCTCTCCAGCCTGCTTCAAACAAAACGAACCAGGTAAACAAAATTCCGCAACTTAAGCCGCTGAAGGTAATGCTGCTGCTATGCCTAGGAAGGACTCATCACTGAGAGAAGTGGAGACAGTAACAGGGGATTGGGGAGGTGGTGATGAGCACCTGACAGCAGGCAGGAAGCACTAGAATCATTACTGGGCACAGCTGGATTTGGACACGCCTGAGGTCACAGTGTGATTTACACCAAATTTAGAAAACTGTGTTAAACTGATGCAGTGAGAAGACAGCAACTCCTGTGTGGATTAATTATCCTCACTTTTACTGATTTAGCTCCACTCAGTTCATCAATGACAAACCAGATCAAAAAAAAAAACCAAAAAACTAAGATTGTTCACGTAGACAGTCACTGCCGTGAGCTTAACCGAACTGATTTAGAAAATCCCCTTTCCAGAGTCAGCTTTGTCTGCTGAAAACGCTACCAGCTCCTGCTGTACAGCACTACCCCCTTATTGAAACTGTTTATCCTACTGCTTTACCTACAGAAGATTAGTGAGTTATTTCAAAACTTGTTCTTCTGACAGAGCGGTGAGGGCTGTGACCTTTGACAAAATGTGGGAACGATTAGCGGTATATATGGGACAGTGCAGCCAGGAGGGTGCTCTTATGAAATATGTAACTACCTAGTGCTACTTGGAGAGTGGGAGGAATGGGGAGGCGAGTAGATTTTGTCTCTTCAGGGTTATTACCTATCAAAATCCTATTTTTTGGAAACATCTATTGACAGATAGTGTCTTAAATTGCCATAGCTAGCTGCTGCAGGCATGGTTGTAACTGCAGGTTCAGGAGAGCCTGAGCCTAGTGCCTGACAACTCTTGGCTGCCACATTCCCACTCGATTGCCTGTCTCTCTGCCTCAGGCAAATACCTTTTTGGTCCCACAGTGAACTGAAATATCTCCACACGGGATCAGATGAGCACCTGAACCAACACAAGAGAAAGGGAGGACTACGTGAATGCGTACAGGAAGGATAGAAGTGCAGTAGCCAGAAGCTAGGTTGGTTTAGGGGCATGGCATGGCACAGCAGCTTTACTTGCCACTTAAACAGGTTAAGTGATTGCCTTTCCAGTTTGGCCCCATCTGCTCATCACTGCCCTAAGTGTGGTGGTTACCAGCCCTCGGACCTGCCAGCATAATTGCACACATAACTGCTCCCTGACCTGGCTCTGTCAAACTGAATGCAGCTGAGCTTAAACACCTCTTTTATAGTTCTTGGGGGGCTTTTGTTTCTGCTTTTAGCTGGATCCCTTTGTCAGGACCAGGTTAGGGAACAATTAAATGTGCAGTTATGTTGGCAGATCTGAGGGGGCAGCTGGATCAGAAGCAACACATCTGACCATGCTCTAAATAAACATCTGTCCAAAGCCTAAGTAAAACAGATGTGGAGAAAAAAATGTACCTAATAAGTCTTGAAGTGAAAATATAATTTATGAGAAACCGCATGTATCAAATTTTCTTCTAAGAGATGCAGTCACTAATTTATGAGATTATAATTTTCTATAGTCATACATGAAGTATCTACTAGACATTTCAGGAAAACAGGACATACTGTAAATGGATAAATCTGCGCAGGCAAGTATCTTGTGTTCTGTCAGAACACTGCCAGCTCCACTGGGTTGTGAACTGCTTGCACCAACTCGAACCAAGTGTATTCTAATCAGCTCCGCATATTGCTACTATTGAGAATTGAAAACCTCTGGTTTCAGATTGCAATTTTACATACATTTTAAAGCAGATAACCCAGTAATGCTACAAAAGAATTATTTCTTGTCCTGCAATCCCAACTGCTTTTTTCCAAGCCCATTCCTTGTGCTAGCACAAGATTTTGCAAAGCCATAGTAAGAATTGATGCAGGTTAATATGATGGGGGCGGGGGCTGGACCTGCTTCTTGGGCCACTTCACCACAAGGCACACAAATGCTGATGCTGGCAAAAGGGAAAAGAAGGTGCAGAGGCAGGAATGAGCAACCAGAAGTACACGTGAGTCAAAGGTGCTTCAGTTGGCAGCAGTGCTGGTCTAAAATGTACACAAAACTGCCTCCTCAATCTAACTTCTGAAAAAAGATTATTTAAAATCTAGATGACATACAAAACTGTGAATACACTGGTCTTTAGCAGAAACAGGATTTGTACTCCATTCAATTATTGCTGATGTGCAGATATCTTAATATGCATAATAGCATGAACTAATAAAACAGCATTTTCTCGTTCCTTTCTGATGTTCAACACTTCAGAGAACTCTATTGTCCTCTGTTTCAAAAACCAAAGTAAATAATGTATACAAATTGTAATGCTCTCTTTAGAAATGGACAAGTAGACTTGACTGACAAAACTCTGTTAGACATATATACACTTACACACTGTATGACTGTGTTGCAGAGTTGAACACTAAAAATTGGCAATTGAGCATGACCATAAAGGAGACTTTCCCAACTAGTTTGAAAATGTACCTACCTCAGTTATCCCCCAAACACTTTTTGATTTGATTTATGTTCTGCTGCTTTAAAAGAAAAAACGGGCCAATATGAAATAATGCACATACTTGTATAGTGGATATTTATACCCAAAATAAACTTTCTCTTGGGAGAATATTTTTAAAGCAGCATTTCAAGTCTCCTGGCAATGGTTAGTTAGAAAAGTTATTTATTTATTTAGAATAAAAGTTCTCAGAAATTTTTTAACCACCAACATTTAGGATGCTGGGAGTAAGCTTAGTAATTCAAGTTTCTCCCTTTCCCCCAAATTACTTTTCATTGCATATAACGTTTAGTATTCATACATGCAGAGGAATGCATAGTATGCATTAAGGCAGAGAAAATTATATTTAAGAAATGTATGGGCTATTTTACCAGAGACGATATGTACGCACAAAGCAATTCAACTTAGTACATGCTGTTGAGTCTAATAAGCCTAAAGACAAAACACATTGCCTTGTCCAATTAGACTTTTCCTCTTGCACCTACATTTTTAATATTTGGCATATGAAAATCAACAATTTATGATTTGCATTTTCTCCAACAATGAAGTAAGAAACATTGAATAAATACTGTTTTCCCTCAAGATACACAGTACTTCTGTTATACAGACTGTGAAATGGAAAAACATACTTAGAGGCTGAATATGGTCTGTGACTCCTAATTTTTTCATTAAATGTAAAGACCCCTTTGCAGTGATGCATCTGAAGCTTTATTCTAACTAATAGACTGAAGCCCACCATTTTAGATTCAACCACAGGTTTTTTTAAGGAAGTGGCAAACCATTGCTGCTAGTTGAGAAAACGAAAATTAGTCCCTGGGAGAGGATACAATCAATGGTGTGTTAATCTAACCTTCAGCTGTTAATGATTTGCACTACTATTTCCCCTGATGCTGTGGGTTCTGCTGAAATATTGTTTTAGCAGTTTCTGTCAGCTTTCCCTACCTTTTTTCTGCCTGAAAGGGAAAGACTGAAGTGAAAGTCTTAGCAACAGATTTTGCATGTGCTTTTTTTTTTTTTCCTGACCCGGTTGTTTCACACCATGGAAGCAGAAGACAGAAGGGTAAACGGTTCTTTTTTCTCAGTTCAAGGCTTTTTAGCCAGTCTATTACTCACAACTCTTCTTACTTACAAAAGAGGTGTTACACTAAGCAGTCACTGTTAGAACTGTGATATTAGCATGCAATTAAATTTTTTAGGAAGTCTGCATTTTGCCTGCTTCTTTCACATTCATCCAGAAAGTTAAAAGCTTTATGGAACTCTTTTCTGGAAAGAACGGCTGAGGAGGGTCTTGTATTTCCAGCCACAGGAGCTTCACAAGTGACCTGGAAGAGACTTCTTCTGGCGGTGTAGCAATGAATAAGCATACCGATCCTGCAGATTTGCCTGATCCTGCAAAGTTTCTGTCCTTAAAGATCATTCGGTTCACTCAGTTGAAACAACCTTGCAAAATAATCCCTATCTGAAAGAAAACTGCGTAGCCCGCAAGCCAAATTCTGCAGCAAAGTACTGAGTGCCAAAATAATAAAAGTACTCAGCACCTTGCAAAGCTGTGGTCCACACACGCGATGCTAGCTTTCTTAGCAGGCCTTCCTTCCAGGAATAAGTGCATCTGAAGCATTTTACTAGTCTTAAAATTAAGCCAAAAGGCCTCGCAAAACCATTGAAACTTACTTTACATGTATCTCAGTCCCCTTGTTTAACTTAATCAGTCCTGAATACCTCAGATTAAAAAAATAAGTAATTAACATGGCAAACCTGTGAAGTGCACGACTAGAAAATTTGGGTTAAGTTGAAGAAGCAACATTTGAACTACTTCAATATCAGCTGCATGCAAATTAGAGTAATCTTTATCAGGATTGTGCTTTGGTGCACACAAGTCTAATGTGTTGATAAATATTTAATTTGTTACAGCTTTATTTTATAATAATTATGTAATTATATAATAAAAAATTGAATGTTTATCTTTCAAGATCATGCTCACAAGTCATATTAAAAGCAACAAAATGGTTTGAATATAGGTTGTATAATAGCTGCACAAATAGCTTCACGAAATTCTCAAATAACAGACATTACTTTATGCTTGAAGACAATACTTTATGTTTCAGTATTTCTCATGCTGAAAGCTCATGCCTCTTATTTGCAGATATATGAAGGGTTTGGGAGAGCATCTCTAAGTGATATTATTTATCTATGAAACTCCTTAAAAGGCTTCATCCATGATATTTGCTGTTAACATAATCCACCAGAAATTGTCTTTGTACCTAATTTAAAGGCACAGACATAGACCCTGTCAAATCTTTACTTGATTAGAAAGTTAAAAAAAGAAAAAAAAAAAAATCAAGCAAATGTCAAATGTTCAATAGATTACAAAGTGGGTGATTTACCTATTTCACGAAATGGGTGCTACTCGCCAAAAGGGATGATTTTTTGTTACTGTGTTCTTTTAATGTATTTTATCAATAATCTGGATTGAAAGAGAAGATTTCTAGTAAAATTTGCAATGACAAAAAACAGGGATCTCTAAGTAACAAAGACAATACTTCATGGATTCAAACTATTTCAGGACAACCAAATATACAATCCGTGCATTTCTACATGGCCAAATATATGAATGTATTGCCTATGAATGAGGAATGTAAGACAGAATCTAAAAAAAAATATTTGGGGATGAAGGATGGCTCAAAGGACCTGAGATATATAAACGGAGGAACAACAAGTAGAAATAGAGAACAAATGACTTCATTATTTGGCACTGATGTAGCAATTTCTGAAATATGGACTGCACTTGAGACATCAACACTAAGAAGGCTGAAAAACTGCAGAGGATTCAGAAAAAGGACTGTGGGAGTAATGGAAAGACTTGAAAATACACCATATAGTCAAATTCAAAAAATAGAAACTTTTCTTCATGTAATAAGGAGATTATATGCAATTTGATGGTAATCTGTAAATTCATATATGGGGAATAGAAATGTAATCCCATTCTAACAGAAAGATGTAATAAAATCTATCATCTGGAAGCTCGTGTCAGGCAAAGACAGATCTTACAAGTAATTAGAGCTCCTGAAAAACACTTAGGGCAACTTATATAAACAACTTCCTGGATTCCCTCTTACTGGATATTTAGTAATCCACAGTGGATATTTCTTTAAAACACAACTCTGTTCACCATGAACTAATTCAGGTAAATCACCAGGGAGTAAATTAGATTATCATATTTACAACAATTCTCTCGGGTATTAAAATCCACTGAGGTCAAACACAAGATTATGACCGAGTTCAAAGAACTTTAGATCATGTGCATATTCACAATTCTGTCAATCTGGTTACAAACACACAATTTTATTTTTAAAGGCTAATGAAAATAATGGACTTGTTTGGGTTTGTTTTCTTTTTTCTGAAGTTTAATGAAAGCAAACTCGGATTTTAACATATAGTCCAAGATAAAATATGGTCAAGTCGGCTGAAGTCCCAGAATGGGCAAAAGGTGACAGCCAAGATCAAATATAGATGAATATAATTGGAGCTGGAAAACATCCTGCAAGTATCGTATTTGCCTTACAAATTAAAAAGACATTTACACTCTTTATGCAACTTCGTTTTAGCAAAGTAAGATCCAGATGCCTTATTTAATCATTTTGGGTTAGCAATAACAACTTCAATATAGAATTCTCTTTTCTTTCTTCTTAGGGATTAAAAACCAATCTTAAGATAAGAGAACACTTATACTTACTCTGGCAGTCGAGACAGGATACCTAAAGAAAGAGAACTTATGCCATCATTGATCCGACCTGGCAGTTTACTCTTCTGAACCCAACTGACAGCAAACTCCAGCCCAATAAAAGCAATGAAGAATGGAATACTCTGAAAAATAGTTTGAAGAAAAGAAGTCACAACACAAACATAATTAGATCCACCTTTCCGAACAGCAGCTTATGCAGCCAGACACTTCTTGGGTTGGCTGGCACTCTACTTGCTACTACCATGATAAAGCTCCACGTGGACCTTAAGAATCAGAACAACCAAGGCTACCATTTAATCCACAACACTACCACAAATCCAGTGCACTAACCTCTTCCCATATTATTTTCTTTTGTATATTCTGCGCATAAATTGTTAAATGGCATCAAAACAAAATACAAAAGTATTTCCAAACTCACATTTCTCATATTCAAGTAAATCAGTGAGAGCCGCAACATTTGTGGACTCCTCTAACCACAAGGTAAAACAGAATCTGCTTTCGATTTGATATGTAAGCGATTTTTGAGTGCGTTCAGCCACTGAATTTGGCATCTAACAATATTATCTGAAAGACGTAATAAAGTGAGTTTCTTTCTACTCGGCATTTCTGTTGCCATGCTTTTTGCCGCAGATAGCAACAGCTATTCTGTATGTGTACAGAAGAGAACCCAGTAACTATGCAGGCCATTCCAATTTGGGCCATACAATACCTTCTCTTTCCAGACCAAGTAGCAACGATACCATGTTCCCTTTTTTCTGTAAAATAATTTTCTGCCTTTCTGAAGAAAAGTATAATGATGAGTGAGACTGAAACACTTCTCACTCACAACACTGCTTCAGTCTAGGATTCAATTCACAGTCCATCTTGCGTCCCAGATCAATTGGCAAGTTGATAACACCCAGCAGAGCAAGATTATGGCTGTGACTAGTAGTAGGACTGGTAACATTATCGTGACATCACCATTTTTCATCAGTGGAGAAAGATTGCTACAGCTGTTCTCAAATTTTCATCAACACGGGCAAGAAAAAAGGATTTAATAATGGCAATTGGTAGACCATACACTTTTTTACTGATGCTGGAGTCCTAACAGCTCCTATACTTGACAGGTGGAAGGAATGACAAGGCAGTGGCAGCATATCAGCCACTGCCACCAAAATCTGGAAGGCCTGTGGCAAGGAAAATAAGAAGGAGCTATTTTACTTGCATCAGATCTCTGCGCACATGAATGTTTCTTCAATTGCCTCTGTCGCTCTGTAGAAAACTTTGCAGTGACCTTGGAGACATTCAGAGAACTCCTCCTCGGTGGTACTGGCATAACATTCCCACCATGTTTTGCAGGGCAAGAGAAACGCAAGACCAGTGAGACTTTCTTTACCATTATGAAAGGCATCACACTGCCAGACTTGCCCTGTTAGTCATCTTCTGCTGCCCCCCTGAAGTGACCTGCAAACACTTATAGATTCACAGACTGAAACCCTCCAAACTGCGCTGCTGTAGAAGAGAGGCTGCTCCTGCCTATACAACATTTTAATGGAAGAAGCATGTTGCCTCTGCAAATGCCATTGCATTTTGGAGGGCACTCATTTTTGTTGCCAAGTGAGATATGATCCAGGAATTCCTACCAGGCTGGGACACTAAAGAGACTAAGATGGATATAGACCAGATTGCTCAGTCGAAGAAGAATTGGATGATTCAAACCATACAAGCAGCAAGAGATTTATAGCGTCTAGGAAATGTGAAAGTTCATAAACTTCAGCAGCTCAGGGTTAGGTTACAATAACAGATGAACAGAGATTAATATCAACATGGCACTTTTTAATTTAGATGCCTAGCTTGCTCTTTAACAGCATTTTAGGTATCTAAAAGGCTGTTTGGGATACACACTAACCGATGATATAAAAAAACTCTGAAAGCAAAGGAAGACCTAGGGATAAAGCCTAAACAACACCCAAGATAACCGATGTAGTAAATCTTTGGATATTGGAAATCAATACTAAAGAAAGGAAAAAAAAAAAACCCACAACCTTCCATTTGAAATCACTGAAACATTCCAGGAAAATACAAATCCTCCTTGTTTTGCTCTTGCTGCTTCGTTTCTAAGTAGATGAGACTTTTAATGTACTTTTCTTAATTGAAACAATTAAAGAACAGATTCCTAACTTATCAAAGGTTGATGACCCCAGCTGTACATTCCAACAGAGATTAAAAGGGTCTTACTAAGAACAACTAAGAAACACTTGACCACAGTGTCAGGAGCGAGGTCTAGCACAGACCACAGGCAGGTTGAAGTTATGGAACAGTAGAAGCTGCACAGCAAATTGAACGGGCTCAGGACAGGAAAAGTGGGATGCTTTATTCATGAAATCAAAATAGTGAATCAGAAATACATGATGCTTGTATTGTATGTGGCGATTCACTTTACCTAACAACCTCTGAAACAGTTAAAATACTTGACTTTATACTAATATGGATTAATATAACTTCTTTCCCATTGACTTCATTAAATATTTTTTTCCCCACTGTGAAGCTGTGAGACAGCCAAGCATTTGACAACACTTTTTGACTCACAAATAGGGAGTGTGATAGCAAGGAGGATAGAGAAACATTCAGACAGCCTTAACCTCCTGCCCATCAAGGAGTTTGGGAAATGAAAGATTTATGGCATACCTCTTAGTATCTAAGAAATTACTGCCTCTCTCCCACACGCCCACATTAAGCTTTGTCCAAAGCAGATCACGGGGATCAACTATGTCAAAACTAGTATGTATTATTTATGTGACCGTAACACCTAACAGCTATTGTCATGGAACAGGATCGTACCATGTTAGATGTCGTACAAGGAGAAGGAAAAGGCACTCCCTGTCCCAAACAGCCTACAGTCTAAGGATGAGATGTAAGACAGCAGAAGGATAATACAAATAATTCAGGAAAAAAGGAGACAGTCAGTAAGACAGACAAGAGTCCCACGAGCCTAACCATAACTTTTTTTTTTTTTCACCTTTTAGTTTAAGTTAAAAGGACAATGAAGACATTTAAGGAACCCACTGACGATAGGTAGCTCTGCAAAAGTTTTCAAGGATCTCCCCTACAAACAAAATGGCACAAAGCTAAGAAATAGCCACTGTTGGCATCACAGGCCAGAGACAGAAGCTGGATCCTTTTGATATCTTCTGGTCTATAAATGTTTTTCTCTCTCTGTTTCCAGTTTCTTTCTGTTCACCCATCTCCAGAAATACTTAATGGAGATTTGCAGTAGCTTGTGGTTTACCTGAATAACTGATCCATAACTTGAAAGTCTTACTCTGAGCACTGAGCAAGAGCAATCAACGTCTAAGTAATCAACTCTTACAGAATGCAAGGGACCTTTTAAAATCCGTTTCTGCTTTATACAATTGCAAAAAATAATATTCTGTGTTGAAACTCAGCATAAACTCAGGGTTTTATTGCAAGTCTTGAAACAGTTTCTGTTTTCTTAAAGTCCCAGGTCCTTATAACATAGGAATCTCAACTTTCATGTACAACTAAATACGAACGTTTTATGCCTCATTATTTAGAAGCAAAGCCTAAAATGTGAATTGAGTTTAAATGTGAACTTAGTCTTTAGGCTCTCAAAAGCAGAGAGTAAATAGGAAAGAAAAACAGCGATTATTAAATTTAAAGCTTTGGTTTTGGGGGTCTCAGCAGAAGGAACAGTGCACACTCTTCCTGAGTCTGATTCATGGAAGTCTTTACTGAGTGAGCACAAGTGATAATTTCAGAACGTAGCAAGGAGCAAAGTGAAATTGTTGTTATTCGTAAGAACTATATTTGGCAAGCAAAAAGCAGCACTCCATCTGCCCATCTGTAGGTTATGAGAGAATCAAAAAAACAGAGGATTCAAAGCATAATCTTTTATCCATAGCAAAGAGGATGCTTGTGAAAGGACAGGGCAAGCATCAGTATGCATTGTAAGAGTTAGGCTGTTCTGCCCTGGAGAAGGAAAACTGACTTCTAACTTCTCTTCTCTTCCTAGAAATAAGGGAAAAATCAAGGGTTTCAAATTCTACATGACAAAAGCTCACGTAAAAATAAATTCTGTGATTACGGTCCAGGATTTGGATCCCTTTTACCAAAATTTTGGAGATCAGTTGAAAGGGTGGCTTTTCCCTGGGCACTGCTGCAGAACTTTGCTACTAGTCACTGGTAGCTGATCAGCTCATGTTTTAAACAGGACTTGTGGCCTTCACGTACAGCTCTGCAGATATACAGAGCACAATTCAGGGACCGGGAGCTGTCCTGCCTCTGAAAATGGAAGTAATATAGCCACAGCCAGAATGTGCTGCACACAAGTCAAGCTAAGTTGTTCTGCTCTCAAAATCAGAGCCGCTTCACCCGCTGCTTGTCATTTGCTGCCCAGATGTAACAGCACAGCTGACTCTAGCTCAAAGGAGCTACTCCTATGAAGTGCACATATTTTCTAAATCACCAAAGTGCTCAATTTAGCAGATCACTAAAAACATGAATATTTGAGTGAATTAGGGGGTTCTGCCACCTGCCTAACGTTGGAAGGTGCATATCCCCACAGCTATAGCCACATACTAGAAATATCCTCATCCATCTGACACATGATAGATCGCAGAGCTGAGATCTAAATCCCACTTCTATAAGGTGTTTCAGGAAAAAAAAACAAACAACCTGTTTAGGGGACACTAATGTAATCAGTAGTTCATTTCACACCCGCGTCATCATTACTGTCTTTTAGAGTGAGTTATTTGAGCTGAGGCCTTCATTTATTACCAGCTCCACACAAGAAATTTTTTTGTTCTGTGTTGTGCTGAGCTCAGATATCCACTTCTGTATTTGTACAAACTCATGGCCATAGAGTTAAGACAGTTACACCACTAAAAGACTTTTACACACCCACCTAAGCAAGCATCAAAATATATACTCGGGCAACAAATGTACTGGGGGGGTGAGGGGGGTTCAGGGATTCACTAACCCAAAAGAGCAATTACAGGAAAGTATAACCATAATGGGAAACCTTCTCTTAGCATAGTATTTTTGCGAGGTATATATTCCTTTACAAACTTATCACAATGGTGCTCTACACCAACAGAAGCCTGCAGGCACTTTCACAATGCAAAGAAGTATTAAGAATCGTTCGGCAGACTTTTACAGCTGTGTGCCCAGTAAAAGTTATTGCAGGTTTGGCCAAGGTCTGTGCTGAATATTGCACAGGTCTGCATGGGAAAAGAAAGCCCAGGGATGCTAAGGAATGCTGCTGGCAAGAAGGTGAATGATACTAGTGGGAAATGTGGGAACAGTAAAAGGGATTGAGATAGGCAATAGATAGACCTGGAGGGAGACATCAGCTGACCAGGCAAAACTGTCACGCTCTCGATCATGACGCTGTAGTTTAGTTGCAAAATGCCTCTGAGGAAAGCAGTCCATCGACCAGACACTGCACACACAGGCTGGGTTTGCAGTAGCTGTCTGCTTACCTTGTCCAAAAGGGCAATGTTTGCTGATAACAGCCATCAGCAAGGGGCTGCTGCAGACTACAATTCCCAGAAAGCGGCTGACAGCGCTGCACTGCTCTGCAAAACCCACGACATCCCCATTGCAGCCCAATAGCAGCTGCCGCACCGCAGTCTGAGGTTTACCTGGCAGAGGAGCTAGTAAGGGCTACCAGGACCCACAAAAAAAGTGTGGATCTTCATTGAAGCTGGACTGAATTTACTTTGACAAGGGCAAAATAGTGTTTAGCTGCTGCCTCCACAAAAAACTCGCATTGGTTCCAGGTTCAGCAGGAGCTGGGTGCCGAGATATGTGCAATAAGTAGGACAGAAGGGAGCAAAGGTGCCTTCGTGGAAGTGGATAAGCTGGCAGGGCAGGAAGGGAGGGAGGGATAATGCTGCTGCCTGCTGACAAGGGAGTTCTCACCCCTGACCTCTGTACTCTTGCCTTGGAGCTTTAGGAGACTGCACTGTCCCAACACAAATATTTGTTCTCTTAAACAATCTTTATTTTTTATTTTAAATAGAAATTTTTATTTTTCTTTCTTTGACTGAACTTGAAGCGCTCGCCTTAAGGGCGCAGAGTCCTGACTTTCTGCTTGCTTTAAGAACCATAATAGCCAAACACAGCATCATGTTTTCTGGTTTACTCAGCTCAGTTTGCTGTCACTATATCCAGCAGCACTGACAATCAGAACAATTTTAGCATAAACCCCCAGAAATTCCGGGTGCTTCTCTGAAAACTTTAGCTCCTGGTACCAGGAGAAAGCATCTGAGCCTTCATGTAGAATACATTAAAACAGAGTGCACGGTTACGTAGGCAGCTTACACAAGCCGCCTGCAGACAGAGAGCCCAGGATTGAAACCGGTCAGAGAAAGACAAGATAATTAATCTTAGTTTAGGTGCCCTTTGGCGGACATTGTTTCCTTGGGCCGCCCGTGGCTTTTTTTTTTTTGA
>VZSZ01009262.1:278908-349045 GCA_013398815.1 Ibidorhyncha struthersii
CCACTGACCGGGGGCGCCTCCCGCCCGCCCCGTTCCGCGGGTGCGCTGGTTCCCGGGTGGCGCTGGGTCGTTTCGCTCCGCCCGGAGGGCTTATTTCGTTTCCCCACGGCGCTGCGGGGGCTTGAAGGCCGCTTTGGGGAAAGCCTCCAATTTCTTATTTCTCTTTGCATCGTGCTGCTTTGGAGTTTTTCTTGGGGATTGGGGTTGGTTTTTTTGCATGCGTCCTCACGTGCGTGGCCCACTTCTGGGTGTCAAGAGAAAGCTCTCGCACGCCCACCCCACCGCACGTCCCACTTCTCACCCTCAAAAATCTCTGCACGGCAGAGCTCAAGCTATCCTTTTTTCACTTTTAGACAGGTTTCCATGCACAAAAGGTATCAGGTTTTGACTTGTGCATAAAAAGCAGACTTCTCTAAAATTAAAATGTTACGGGATTTGAGAAACAAGCTGAGATGTGCTTGTTGGCTCCTTGGGTCAGCCCAGCCCTCTCCCCATTAAAAGTGTTTAGTTTTCTAAAACCTTCAGAAGGGCTTATTGTGGCTCAATTATATACAGCTCCAATTAAGGTGACTATACTGATGGTGGCCTCTAGAAGCCATCTATTGTGCTGTCATTTACAAACGAATGAAAACTGGGGAAATACAAAAAAACAGTGAAAACATATGTATGCTAGATCCTTGTAGAAAATGACTTAGAGATGGAATAAGGACAGGCGTCGTACACTCAGGCCTTCCACCTTAAGCTCAGGAGCATGCATTTCCCTGTCAGGTGTTTGTCAATCACACTTTATATGTTTGGCCTTAATACAAATTATAAGCTTTGTGATAAAATAGATCAGCCAGAAATAAAATAACACAATGTCTCGACAACCCCTTTATCTCAAACATTCAGTTCCACTTATGGTCTTTGCAGAAGAAATGGACTGCAAATCCTGCTGTAAAAGATTTTGCCACAATTTATTCCTGCCAGTCATTAAATTAAAAAAACAAACAAACAACTTTCTACTTTGAATCAACCCTTAGTTTTAGAAAGAAACTATGACAGCTAATTTTACCTGAAATTTCTGTTTAGAAAAAGAAACATATGTAAAAATTAACATTAAAATAATTGAAGTAACGCACATTTGTGATGTTTGTATTAAATATGTTGCCATTTAAACAACAGCGAGTGGGGTAGATTTAAACTATTCTGCAGTTTGAATAATGTAACAATACTGCAGTGCCTGAATGTCAGAAAATTACTCAAAGTACTAATAAAAATATTTTACTGTAAGCTGGACAAAGCACAAGTGTTTTAAAATGGCATTCATGGTGAAATAGATTTGGGTACTCTCTTAATATGTACAGTTTATACTAGTAGTATGATATTATAAGCAAAAATTAATAAACTTATTAAAAAGCTTTAATATTACATCCTAGTGTTCTCAAGTTCAATGTTGACTTATGCTAATTGGAGGTTCTTACAGAACTCTAGTTATTAACTTCTAAAATCTGAATTTATCTAAATGAAAATTCCAAATTTACTCAAAATCACACAAATCAACAGCATACTGACTAGCCCTTCATTGCAGGAAATGACATATGGTAGAAAATGTTTGCTTTTTCATTTAGATTAACCTAAGTATTTCTATGGCATTATTCTCACATTCAAGCCCCTTGAGCTCACTCTAGCTTCAGCCATGCCATCCCAGCAGGCCACCCTGAGCCCTTCATTGCTCTGGTGCTGATTTTCATCTTGCTCCACTATCAGCTCGCAGGGTTAAAATGACCAAAATTTAATNAACAGTGTCTGGGGACCACTCAGAGGTAAGAACCACCATTAGCAGGGCAAGGGAGCCCACGGCCACACAAGGTGAGATACATTTCAGGTACCATGGAACCACTACCTCATATCACACCCTTTTGGGAAAGGGGAGAACCCATCAGTTCTGGGGGACTGTATGCTTTCTTAAAATTTATTATTTTGGACCCTGGTTTCAGTGTAAATTATCACCCGAGTATCACCATACTGAAATTCTTGTTTTCAAACCTAAAGGAAAGAATTTGGACTTGATAATGCCTCACAGGGGAAACAGATGGGTTGTGTTTTCCAGCTTGCGTGTCCAAGGAAAAACAGATGATAGCACTACAATAGCTACACCTCTGGTGAGGAGAAGAACAATTTTGAATCCTGTCTGGAGCATCTATGAGTTTTAGACAAGCTTCAGTAATCCGGCTCTAGAAACGTAGCTGCTGTTGTCTATTTAAGCCTTGAAACTTAGCATGCAGTTTCCAGTGCTCACTCTTTCCTTTGTTAAGAAAGGAAGAGAAAATAAAGCATCCAGGAACATTGCTTTAGCGGAAGCTCTAACCCTCTACCAGACAATGCTCCATCCATTCAGTGACCTTGCAGAATTTTTTTTTTGCAGGAATTGATTTTTTTATTATTATTATTTTTTGCTAAGAGTTAAATAACCTACTTTTTTATTTTCTTTTTTTACAACAAAAAGTAGAAAAGTAGATATTTCCCATCCTATGCTACCATCAAAAATGCAGAAGGAGGTTCTGCATTTGGAGACTGGGATTTTGCTGTTGACTAGTAGATCGTTCCAGTAACTAAGGCAACAAAAGCCTCTGTTCTACTTAGAGGAAATTGGGGAGCTGGCCTAACGTGATCTGTAGGTGGATCATATTTTGTTTTCTCTAAAGAACTCCATCCCACCCACTTCATGAACAGAGAACGCCCAGACACTTCCTGTTTGGGTCTCTCTGAGCACTAAACCAGCATTAAATAATAAACTCATAAAGGGAATTAGGGCAGGTTGAAATTGGGATGGGCGACACAGTCTGCCTTGGCAATCATTCACAGCAAACTGAATCATGTCCAGAACCGAGCGGGGCTTAGTATGCTCGATTTACTTAGTAGCATCCTTGAATACAGAAACACTTTAAATAAGTACACAGTGATGAGCAGATGTCCGAATTTTTTTCTATCACTACTGCAGGTATTCAGCACCTGTATTCACGCTTGGCAATGGATGTCATTAGGGCAGCACTAAATGCATCAGTGTTAGTATGAAACTGGTATTATGAAATATTTTGAATAATGGCTTTGCCAGTGATAAACCCTACATCATACAGTACCTTTTAAAAAACAGTAAAGTGTTTATTTGTTCATATTTTATAAGCTATATGTATTAATACACAATTCTTAATAACAGCATAATACTGACTCCAGAAACATGAAGACAGGGATGTTCTGCATATTAACCAACGTCATGCCATGCACTTCACCACTTACTGGTAACTTTCCATTTCTTCCATGCAGAACTGCTAACTATAGAAGAGTGCTCTTCTATGATCATTCTAAATTATTTAATTCGGTCCAACTTGTTAGCAAACCCCATTTATTCAAGGGTTGCCAAGATGTCCAGAGAAAATAATACACCCTTCAGGCAGTTTACTGGGAAAACTTACTGTGATAAATGTATATACTAGTCATAGAACTTTATCCTCTATGTTTATTTGTTATTAGCATCTATTCTTGATCCTATAGGAGGTTTTGGTGTAGGTTTTTTGTGTTTTGCATTTTTTTTTTGTTTGGTTGGTTGTTTTAGGGTTTGGTTTGTTGTTTTTTCTTTTTTCTTTTTCTTTTAAAACCCAGTGACATGTCTGATATCTGAATTATTTGACCCTTAGACTCTGGTCCCCTGCTTAGCTGAGCCGGATGCTGACTTCCTGCTGGAAAATGGGTGGGCAGCACTGCTGTCTCCCTCTTTACTTCTAAAAGGCTTCCTCCACCATTTACCTTGCCCTGGCACAGCGACTGACAGGATTCCTCCATGAGTTGATTTACCTCACAGCTCACATAACAAGAAATTAAGCCAAAAAAGAAACAGTTTTACATTTTTCTGCTGCTCTAGTGAGTTCATGAGGGAGCCCAGGGAGCGCAGGAGCTGGCATGAATGCCCAGGAGAAATAGGGCAGGACCACACAGCTACAAACCAGAGATGAGACAACGAGGTGGAGACAGGACTTCATTTCAGCAGCAGCAAGTTATTAGATCAACCAAACAGCTCGTGGAGTCACTGCCTCCTGTGCATTTGCCAAAAATACAGCTTCAGCAGGCTATCATATGTCAGCATGCAACTACATCCAAAGAGTTGATGCTTTCTTTACATCAGCACTTCAGTAATGGCCTTTCTCAAAGTTATCCTTTTTTCTGGAAGGCCATTCTCAAGCAGTATGGAAGTTTTTTTCCTTTTAGCTGCCTATTCACGTAACTATATATGTTATACACTTATAGGGGTGGATTTCAGCTAGACAGGAAAGCTCCCTGGTACTCTGTGTTCTAGCTGCCACACGTGGATGGGAACACGGGGCATCTTCTGGAAGAAGAGGAAGATGGCACTCTCCATGGGATCCACAAGGGACTGTCAAGCTGCAAGGAAGCCAGGAGGTGATAGTTCAAGAGGTGTAGCAGATGAAAGTTGTAGCATGAGATGAGAAGGGTGGGGCCTGATCAGAAAGAGGACAACAGTGGCTCAGAGCTGCAAGAGGGAGCTTCTCCTGGAGACCAGAGGAGCTTTGCAGAGGTTACTGCAACCCAGAAAACCAGACATTCAAGATATGAAGGTCGCTCCATTAGGCCACAGTGAGCAGCAGGGGAATTGGTATTCATGCTCTTTATTTTTATTAGTCTTCAAATGGCAAAATCTCAGGTTTTGGTATTTCAGAAGCTCCTTTCGTTTAGTTTCTATTCTAGTAAAACAATGTTAGAGACAGAAAAGCCTTTTGGTGTGGTTGCTACACTGACTGCAAGGAAGATGGGCAGGGAGGTTTATCCTGAAGCTCTGACTGATTTTGGGGAGCCAATCACAAGCAGAAAGCCCTCTAACATGTTTGCATGTTAGCCTTCTTGAACAATGCTGTAATGGCAATAAGTTCCCAAGAGAGTTTGAGTACTTGTTTCAGCCCTCCCCCACTTCCAGCTGCATGTTGTGCACTCTCGGTGCTTTCCTTGTGCAAACCCTGATGGTCATTAGACACTGCACTGAGCCATTTTAACATGTTCCATCAGCAGAAAAAAATAGCCCAACAGAACAAAATGCTAAAACCGGCTTGAGTTTTTCCTGTACTGAAGTCAAGACAGACATTTGCAACAAAAAGGCTGATCAGCACAACGCAGTAGTCTAGACTCTGCCATGCCGAGGAAAGCTTGGGAATTTCAGAACATCAAACTTATGTCGGTATCTTATGCCTAAGCTCTGTAGAAAGATTTGTCAATAAACAGGCATGCAGTCTGACTAACTGGTTGTTCATCCTCTGTCTGCACACCTCATTGCCCGGGCTGGTCAGCTGCCCGTGGGTGGGCTGCTAGGCTGAACCCATTGGGTGTTCAGCTACCAATCTGCCTAAGAGGTGAACTTTTAATTAGGTCAGTTATTGGCACTCCCTGAAGTTGGCTTCTTGGGCTGCCTATATCTGCATAACCTGAAACAGCTCCAAGAAGCTGCTTTTAAGCCACAAGCAGCCCCACACCAGCTGACTCACTCATGCCCAGCTCTGATGCAGATGACACAGCTGCCTAATAAGTTAGGGAGCAGTCATCAGGGTACTCAGGCAGGCGGAAGAATAAGGCGGAAAGTTTTTAAGGGTATTTTTGTATTATTTTTCCAGCATTTTCTGCTCTTGAAGTACTTTAACCTTTTGTTCCTACAGAGGAAAAAATGTGTTTTGTTTTTTTGGTGGGAGAGGGGATGGGAGTTACTGGAAAAATAAATTCCATCTTCGAGGCAGGCCTATCAAGTAACTTCAGAAGAACAGCCTGCCCACCTGTTGCGAGTGTTTCCAAATTTTATTTGGCATGCTCTGCTGTGCAATTTCTTGCACTTTTACTTCTGAAAACCTTATTTGAGTTTAATTTATTAGGAACACCCGGGTTCAAGTTGCCGCATGCTGTAACCTACATGGTATGTCAACATTATATAGCTTGCAACCTCAGATTCAGGATAGATATCTTATACATCAAGATCATTTGATCAGACATGTTATAACCTATTTAATAGGTCTTTGTACTATCTGACCAGTGATTATAACTGTTTATTTGTTATCACCAGAATAGTCTTTTTCATGGTTTTGAATTAGGAGCATATGAATATCAACACTAGGTACATCCAAAATTATGAAACGTCTCACAACATGAGCACATGCTGACATTTTACTGCAGGTGCACAGGCAGGAATCATTTGGGTCATTTCTGAGTGGAATCATAGGAAGTACCACCTGTCAAGCAAGACTAACCAAAGCACTGATTTTTTATTTCTTTAAAGCATAAAGAACAGTCCTAGAGAATTCTAAGGATTATGCACATATATCTGAACTTCAACAGAAAGACAGTTGTCATAAGGTGATGCTGAACATCTTTCAAGTTATATTCTAGCACAAGCAGATGTACTTGATAAGAATCACTGGATAATATTTTAAAGCTTGAAGTCTTCAAGCATCATCTGGCCTTAAATCAACTATTTCTTTAGCATGAGAAATAGGGAAAAAATTCTTTTTCCTAGGAAAGTCACATAGTTTCTATCTCTTCCTAGCCTGCAAATCTCTAGTCCTTGAGGGAGACATTATTTTCTGTGGATGACTCCCTTAAACAATCTGCAGTGAGTTACAAACACTAAGTGCAATTAATGTGTTTGAACAAAATAGAAAGAGTAAAATGCTTAGCTACCAAAGGTGGTAGAAAACCTTTGGAAAGGTGGAAATCCCCTTTTCTTTTAATGAATGTTACCCGGGCCTCTAGCAGGCAACAAGCCTCCTATGACAGTAAGCCAGTAAGGAGATGGCCACTACCACCCCCTACCCCCCAGATGGAATCTACAGCCACTGTCCCCTGCCACTCCAGAGCTAATGCTCACCTCTGGTCCAGTTGCCCCTGCACTCCCCCTTAGCAGGGTTTTTTCCCCTTCCTTGCCTTTGAGCTGCTGCATCAATGCTGCAAATTCAGGTCTGAGGGCAAAGAAGGAGCCTCTCTCCTGCTGCCTGGACTCACAAGCTGCCAGCCTCCTCCACCGCTCAGCCACAAATAACCTCTCACTCTCCTTCCTTTGTTACATCCTGCAGCTGATGCTCATGCTGCTCCAGAGGCTCTGCGAAGACCCTGTCCATCACCTGCATGCCATTATTGAAGCTACATAGTCACACGCTTCTTCCCATTGCTCCCTTACCCAGTGCTTAAGTACCTCTGCCAAAGCACATCTCCCACTGTGAGACCACCCCAGGAAGAAGCACCAAGTGCTCCTCACAGCCCATACCTGCATAAGGGCATCCTTTGTTGCTCCAGTACTTTTGATGCACTCCAGGTAATTTATCTGTCACGCGCTGAGGACCAAACCTTACAATATCATATGATCCCATCCTACCTGGAGACATTCCAGCACGCTCTTCACACCCCAGCTGGCTCCCTAATTGCCAAAATACCAACTAGCTGAACTCCTGCTGACCTAAATAGGTTCTTTCCTAATCAGCAATCAGATAAAGACAAAAGTTGCCAGGCCCTTCTTAATCAACAGTCTTCATTTCAGAAGGTAACTAACTGAAGCTATTAGCTCCAGAAGGCCCTGGAAGCTTTCAGAAACAACTAAAAGCTGAAATTTGGACTGAAAAAAAATTAAAACTAGAGCAAAAACTAGTTAATAAATACACCAAAATCTGCAAATACTTGTTAGGGGGAAAAATGTTGTGGAAAAAAAAAAATTAAAGGAAACCAAGCAAGTGAAAATTCATAGAAACCCCAAAGTTTCTGGAATATTTGAAATCTACAGCAGAAATCTAGTTAGAAGTCCCAGTACAAGGTAGCACATGATGAGGTAATTAAAGACTACTGTAATGCATAAGCACTGGAATTGTCTGTTAATGATAAATGTTTTCAGTCTTTGAGTGCTTTTCATTTTGCAAGGTTGAAGTTCATTTCATGCCCCACACTGTTTACTACAGTATAAAAACCAAGAATAGCTCTAAAAGTTATTCGATAAAATAAATTATTCAAATGAGTATGATCAATCAAATTACAAGTGATATATATGTCACATTTTACCATAGCAAAATTTTTTTTTTCTTTATTTTTTTGGTCCTTGTATTAACTGATTAATATAAATGAAAAAAATAAATGAAATTTCATTTATGCATGCACATTACTTTGAGGGAAAAAAAGACTATCCACTAAAAATTCACCTTGGAAATGCCTATTTTTTCTTCCTTCATTCTAGTTCCAAAATTCAGTTCTCTATATATTCATGAATGTTTCTAATCTCTTTTTATGTTCAGGGAATGAAATAGGTTTCAAATTTGTATGTCATAAGTATGGAATGTATTCCCTGATATTTAGTTGTGGGGAATCCTTCCAGTGTTACAGAGTAACTTACACAGCAGCTGCGATCAAGATGTCTGTAAGGTTTTCTTTGCTGTGCTGTTTACCTGTTCTGAAACACTTACTGGTTTAATATCTGAGCCAAAGCCCAATCAGAATTTGTATGTGTAGTGTTTTGAGGGATGCTTAGGGGTTTGTGGTTTTTTGGTGGCAATTTTTCAAGATACTGGGAGACAAAATAGTGGAAAATTGGAAAAGGATTTGCAAGAGTCCAGATGCAACTATCAAGGTCAGTTCTGTCTACTTAGAGTAGGTTTGCAATGAATCAACTCCATAATTTTGACATGAATCATCTCTCTCTTGCTATTAAAAGACTGATGAGCTACCTGGGGAATGCATGTTCATTCTTAAAAGATTGCAAAATCTAGCACAATCTGAATAGTCAATCTGAAGAGAGGAATACAACTTATGAAATACATTATTTTGCACTTTTCACTTAAAAAAACAATTACATTGACCTCACAACTCTCTCTAATTACTTGTAAATTGGTGAAGATTTTAGACCACGTTAGTCAGTTAAACTGTTGTTGACATGACTGAGCCATTTCTGTGACAGTCTCTTCTTTTGGGACACGCAGAGGTATATCTTTGAACTTGGAATGCAGTGAGAGGAAGGGATGGGATGGCAAGTGGGGAAACCGAGAATAAACACAGACTTTCCTCTACCAACTCTTCAGAATTCAGAGAAGAAAGTTAAGAATAACTTCAGATTGTCTTTGAGAAGTGCCATTGAATATGGGTGTACCTTTGGAGTCTGGGTGTTGTCACAAAGCTAAAGGAATTTGAAACATCTTGGTCTATGTCTCCAGTTCAGCTCTCAATATTTTTTTGCCTTTACATTTTTGGGGGCTTTTTTTTACCTTTCAACCTGAGCAAACCCTGGCTTTTACTCTAATGTAGTGGGCAAAGAAAATTGTCAATGAAGATGCTTCTTCGAGGAGTCTTTTCCTTTTTTCTGTGTTTTCTTTTTTTCTTTGCTAGACACTAGATGTAATGATCACATACAGATCTGTGTTTGCTTTAGCATTACAATACTGTAGCTGACATTAGAATCTGCAGTGAGACATTTGGTGTGCAATTCTGAACTACCAGGTATGCAAATAGTGTGGAAAGTGTTGATATCTGTCACATCCAGTCACTCTGCTCCAGTGAAGCACATTCCTACATAAACTTCCTCCACAGACATCTTGTCTTACTGACATCATATTAAAAATGTCTTGGACCTTAGGCCAAGTGGCGTTTCAGAAGCTGAGAGTTTTTATTTGTCCGAATGAGAGGGGGAATAATCTCTACGTTATTTTTCTTGGCTATTTTGGGCAGCTGAAATTCTCTGAATTATTCCATCAGTACAGAAGTACTTAAGCTTATTTTGTTTTTCTGAATCACACCTGTGTGGGATGCCTAAGCCACTGCAATAGTGTGAAGACACCCCCAAATTTTATCAGTTTCCTAATTCAAACAATTTTGAAATGGAAAAGTAGCATTTTAACTCAAAGCATTTTTATATCTATGTTCTCTACAAGTTTCAGTTTTGCTTTGTAAATGTTTTCTGTGTGGATGATTTTTTTATGATCAGGCTTACTTTGCAACTTGATTTAGGGTGAAAACTAATTTCAAATATCAAATTTTCCACAGAACAAGAATTAGATTTTCCAAAAAGTCCACAGATTGAGTACTCTATGATCATAGATATATTGTAGATATAATAGATATAAGCTATGAAGAGTACTGATGTATCAGGTTAATTAAATTCACGATTAGGATGAAATCATAATGATTTCATCTCAGATGCATCGCTGCCTTCACTTAATGTTGTAACTCACAAATACACACAAAAAAAAGATCATAAATGTCCTTAAAAATAAGATATCCTTATTGCCTCAAGCATCACTGCATCACTTGTAAAATGAAACCTCATGGTTTATGTCAGCTTAGGACATGCTTGTCCTTGAATTGGAGAAGAGCAGTGCAGGAACTGAGCTGATAATTTTTTTTCCATATGTTGTCATCCTTTTTTCGCATTTGAGTGATACAATGTCCCGGCATGATTTTACTGATGCTAGTCTGGCGAATTTGCCATTACTCAGTTGATACGTGAGACACATCTGCCAATTAATAGTTACTAAAAGTCACCAATTGTATTTTATGTAAGTAAATGTTGCAATTGCATTTGGCTTTCCCAATTCACTTTTTTTAAAAAAATATATCCACACATTGTCTTCCTTCCAGATAGGAGAAATTAAAAAACAGAGGAATGAAATCCAGTGTTCCAATTAAAATCCGGTTTGTGTAATTGAAGTAATCAAGGTGGCGCTAAGTAAGCAAACTGCAGTTGCAGTTAGATACATCATTATTCACATTCACTTCTTCCATTGACATTCTCTGAATTGTTATACAGCTGTGAAGTTTCACCTAAGAGAGAGCTGCACAGCAGTGATAGGCAAAAATAGGGATAATAGGTGCTTATGGTTTGCATCAAGCTGCATATACTTTTCAGCATGATTCCTTAGATGCCAGTTTAAATACCTGGATGATAATATAATCTTTTGCTGTCAAAATTTCTGAGAAACCTATATCTGCCTTCATCCTCAGAGCTTTATGAGACTCATCAAAGATGACTCCAAAAGGACTGTTCAGTGGAAAAGCCTTTTTTTTATACTGATGTGATTTTCTATTCCGAGGCAGTAGAAGGTGTTTGCACATATCTTGCAAATGTGTTAGTAGACTATAGTCTCCTGCTAGAATTAAAATAAATCTCTGCATTGAACTGTCAAATGCTATATTCCCCAAGTCATTCAAAAAGCCATTGCAGGATGGACTCAGTCACAAAGTTATGGCTCCATCCTCTTTAATCCATAATGTGAGCAGGTATGGAATGGATTTTAGCCATTGATACATTACAGCACCGGAACAAGTGTCAGTGCAGTTTTCAGTTTTGTTTTCCTTTCTTTCTAATCAAAATGGTTTATCTAAGCCTCTCTTCTGCAAATTTATTGAAGAACCCACTCTAACAAGCAAATACTGGGATTTTGTTAGGTATTCAACCCAGGCCAAGGAAGGATTTAAGTTTTTGGGGGTTTTGTTGTGTAATGAAATGTCAATGGTATATTTCAATAAACGTATTCATACAAAGTCTGCTTTTAATTTCACGAGATCCTAACTCCAGCTTCATCAGGCTTATCTTCGTGCCATTCCTGGATCTTTAATTCTTCTTTTGTTAGTCTCTTAAGAGTCCACATAACTTTTAACAGGAATCTGGCTGAGCCAAAAAGGAAATCATCTCAATAATGCTGCATGCCAGTGCTTTGTGTACATCTCATTATCGCAATATGCTAAGTCAGTCAGAGGCTAAGCATGATATTGAAAACACAAGAGGAAGTCCTTATGAAAGTAAAACTGTTCTTCGTAGTAGAAGACTGGTAGTTCAAAATCATCCAGATGGGTCAGAGCTGATCAAAAATGTAACAGCACTAGATACTCTGTTACTTACAGGACTGCTCTTTATCTCAGTGTCATATCAAGCTATTGTAAATATTTTGTCAAGGGTTCTGCATAAGGCTGAGGAGAAAGCTGGATTACTTTCATCACTGATAAAGCAAACAATGCAAAGTCTTACTGTCAGAAGGAGTAAATGTGCCTGTGCTTTCCTCATCCTCATTTTTTTAAACCACTAACAATGTCATTCATTCTGAATGCCAAGATTACAAAGAGTAAAAGGACTGTTTATTCAAAAGACCTTCTGAAAACGGGGAGGAAATAGGAAGCCTTGCATTTATACTGGTAATCCCTCACCTCCTAACAACACTCATCTGCTAGGGAGAGAGAAGTGTTGTAACATCTGGCTCAATGTGGTGAGTTTTCATCTTCTGTTGGGAGGGCTGATGTCATGTAAGGAACAGAGGAGCAGACTAACTCTTGTAAATGAGAGGCAGCAGCAGCGCTTATCCTGGGAGCTGGGCCTCGTGGATCAGTTGAATGGCTGCCTGCAGCCCCCATGTGTTGATTCTGGCCCATTAACCATCCTATTAATCTTCAGAAAGCCTTAAAGCACGAGTGTTTTGGAGAGTGAATATAGGTGAGAATTTGCAGGTGTCCTTCACACAATACAGCCATCTTCCCCGCTCTTTTCAACAAGCAGCTCTCCCAGTCTATCAAAGCACAGAAGGAAATTCTTTCCACCACCTTTTACCCTGTCTGCAATTTCTGAGAACATCAGGATTTTTAATATTTTGCAAGACGGCGGTGCAAACGTAAAGGAAGAGAAAGGCAGCTTATAAGAATCAGAAGGATATTTGTTTGGGAAAATTTATACACTTCATTCAACCCACATCCTTTAACTTTCAGTTTTTGAGTGTCACCACAATATATACTGCTGCATGAGTCATCTCAGTCCTGTATCAACCAACATTTCAATTCTCTGCGATATTCTGTTCTATTCTTTTGGGAAAGAACGGCATACAAGAACAGGGCAATTTTAGGCAATTCGAAGGTTATACCATGCTTGACACCTGACTTCACTTTAGTAACACCTGCCTGAAGAATAATTAGCAGGCCACTTTTAAAGAAAGAACTTCCATACACCACAGATGGCATTTTTCATACCAGACAGGCAACGATGTATGTTGGAAGTGAGCCAAACTGTCTGCAAAAACTGTGAGAAATTCAAGACAGACATTTGAGTGGAAGGAAAGTTTTACCTTCCTCGACACCCCTACCCCCCCGCCACCATTTGTGAACATCTGTTCAAACCTACCTCTCTATATAATGCGCTTTATTTTTCTTATCTACTAATGCTACAAATTACAGGAGAAGGAAAGCAGCGTAGCAAGTTTCTTTTATATTGGTTATGAAACCTACAATTTAATAACATAATGTGATGATTTGCCAGCTATAGAAATCCCATATTATAATACTCTTGTTAGAACCAGGAACAAAATTTTCTTAACTGGCTAGTAATATGGGGTCCTCAACTCACGTTTCCATAAAGTGGTCCTAATTTTCACTGTGTACTCAAAACTTTGTTGAAATCAGGATACCATGTGTCATAGCGGAGGCACAAAGTCAACAGTCACTTTGGAAATTATTGGCTAATGTCTTAATCCTGGACTGTTCACTGATTTGTATGAACTTTTGTGTGTACTTTGGGCTAAATCCAAATCCCTGTGAAATCAATCGTAATCTTTCGATTGCCATCTATAGGCTTTAGATGAGGTCCTTTGCTTCCTTAGAAGAATCTTTACTTCTTTCTTGCAAAAATATTCTGCATAAAAGGAGTCCTGAGAACTCTTCACAATATTGTCATCAGAATCAAATGTCTTACACAAATGTGCTACAATTAGAAAAGTAACAGCTCTATGTTGTACTTCGTATCACTTATGGAAAAAAAAAATGTGCATTTTATTTCCACAGTTCCAATGAATAGGTATATACGTGAGAATTATAGAAATACATCTACAAAATTATTTACAATGTGTTGTCATTCCAAACGAAGGGCTTTTTTTTTCTCCCCTGGTAGTTTTTACCCTCTTAAATGCATTTCTGTGGTGATTGCATAAAATTTTTCTAAGGGCAGTTTTCAAGATAAATTTTTAATTTGGGAAAATGCCCATTTCAGTATTTTCTCAGCTGTGCATGTGACTTTCTTGGCAAATAATAGTAAGCATTCAGAATAGGCATATTTCTAAAAACCCTGCAGTCCATAAGCAAACATAAGTAATATATACAGTGTCTATATATTCATGGTGACACTAAGGATGAGAAGGTATCCCTAAATACTAAAGCACTTTTATAGGTATTTGACATGTTCATTGCTTATATGGTTTTGGAGCACACTTTTATAACACAAACCCCATGATATTATCATGTGTTTATAAAACAAGAAATTTCCCACAGAAATCAATTATTGTGCTGTTTACTTAAAGGATGAGTGGATCTAAAACTTGTTGGTCACTAATGTAAAATAATATTTTACAAAGTTTCTCTTAATGAATGCTAAATTTTCAAAATTTACAAATAAAATCCAAACGTTAGCAGAAAAGTACTTATGGCCAAATTTTGTCTCTCTCTTGAGAGAGAGAAGTGTATCTGTGGACTAGTAATGTTATTTTGTCAGACATTAGAACTGAATATTTAAATTAGAGTATATAACCTTAATAAATGTAATAGGTAAAAGTTTCCAAAATAATCACATCGGTGCACAAAAATATGAAACCATTTATGGAAAGAACAGGGGTGAAGTGAAATGCTTTATTCCACTCATTTAGTCCTCAGAACAGAACTAATGCTATTTCAGTTATTATTTAATGTCCTGGATTATATTCTTATACCTTATCTCAACTCTGTCTTTCACTTGTGCTTTGAAGAGCCACATATTTACTCTTCTTTTGTGAATCCTGTTAGGGGAAGGACTCAGGGTCCCAAAGGTTGGAAGAGGTTGTCATAGAAAGCATTTAAGGGCTAAATAAGCTTAAAAAAGAATAGAACTAATTCCTCACAGCACATTTAGTAGGGCACTGAACCAAATCACAGAGGGCTTACTGGGCCTACAATACAGGATGGCCAGTACAAATTACTTGAGTCCCTTGTCATTTATCCATTAAAAAGTCTATTTCAAAACTTACTTTTCTTTAAAAAATCTTTGGAGTCTGTCTACAGAAAAGCACTGCAAAAAAGGGAACTACGATTATTTCCTACTACAACTACTATTTAACACCTCTTCGTTTACAACACTTTTGGGGGTCTTCTCTCTTTGTTGATACTTACCAAGTCTACTGCCCAGGTGATTGTTTTCAACTGAATGAAAGTAAAATTTCATCAGATTTCCACAGACAGGAGTCATGACAGTTCAGATGCCAAAGGACAATGGCTAACAGATCTGGATGCACGACTTGGACAGAAGTAATAGATGGCTGAGAAACTTCTAATATGTTTGCAGTTTATACAGATGACTGCGATAACCTCTTATTATGCCATATGGAGCATAAGACTATGACTAACAGCCGGGGGCCTTAAATTACATTGAAATTGTTTCCTACACTGCAGCTTTCAGCTGTAAATTATGTCAAAAGACAATGGGCTTAAGATGAAAATAAATAGAAATATATAAAAGCAAATGAGCTCTAGTAAATCCTTATTAATCTGAGGTAATAATGTGCATCATCACTGAAGCCCTATGCCAGTTACTGCCAGCTATTGGCTACATTGCCTTTTTTAAATTAATATAGACATCAGGTTGAGTACAGAATTCTCCCTTTCAATCCACACGTATTACATAACGATATTAAATTACAGTACATAATTGGTTAAACATTACTCTCTAAAATTTCTTGAATCTTGTAGCCGATCTTAAATACTGCATGTACTCTATTAAATACAAGCTCACCCAAGAGACATAAATTGACTGAAGCCAGGAAATTCTAAACGAAGGCTCAAGCTGACGTTTTGTCCCTAACTTATATAACTATGTTTCCTCATAGCTACTAAGGGTGCACGTCCTAATGGTGTTTCTTTCTTTATTTGCACAAATAATATTATTGCAGCAGTCAGAGCCTTCATTTAAGAAAGCAGGATACATAAACTACCTTGAAACTTGGCCTGTGGTGAAAAGGTGTAAGTATAGAGTCCCTCCTTCTTGTGCTCCTTTTTTGACTATTTTTTGATCTGATGAAAAGAAAAGAAAGTGAAGAAAAGATAAGCATTTAATGAAATTCCCAAGCTACTTCCAAATTGTGATTTAATAAGTTCAGCTAAATTCTAATGGTGTTATTTTCACCACACCTCTTGAACTGCTATTGTCAAAATAAATCTGAAAACAATGAAGCCACGATAAACAAAAATGCAAAATAAAAATTCAACAGCCATAAGGGCAGAGAAAGATACCCTGCAAATAATATATAGCATTGTACCCCAGAAGCAGAAAAAATGAAAGAATTCTGATCATCCATCATGTTGAAAATGGGACTGTTTAAGCATCACTGCCTTTTTATGATCAATTATATTTTCTGTGTATGTTTCCTAGGAGTACATATCTCTATGTCTAACTCAGTAATATACTAACAACAGAACATCAAAGAGGGGTGGACTCTGGGCAGATACAGTATCAAAATTACTGTAACTCAAAAAATACATCATTAGTCTTCAGAAGCAGGATTCATTGGCAATAAGATATAAAAGTGACTAGCCACCATGTAATATCAGGAACTAATAGATATAAATAAGCCAAACTAGGTTTCATCACATTTCATTCTACCACCAAGTACCTGCACAACTTTGGGCAAAACACAATCCTAGGGCTTGATTTTGTCCATCTGTTAAATGATATACTCTTAGCTATACTGTATGGCTAGATTGGTAGAAGAACCCTTTTGGTCTGCAGACAGATATAAGCCAATGAAGATAAAACAAAACTTCAAGTTAAAGTTCAAAAGCCTATAGTTCAAAAGCTGTTTTCAGCAGCAAAATTATACTAAAACTTTAACACAAGGTCATAAGATGTTACAGAAGGTGATTGATCCCAGGGTCTTCATAAGACACTTTCTGAGTAATTGGGGTACTCGGAACAAGATGAGACAGCATCTGCATTCATGACTCCTGAGCAGACCCCCTAACCCACAAACTAGAGTTAAAGCACAGTGTGCTACGTGTGGCTTGAATATGAGCTAGCTGAAATCTGGAAGAAGCATGGCTGTATTTCTGTGGGGCTGTGCTTGTAAGTAAATTCCTTCAAGACTGTGGTAGGAAGCTCACTGTGCTTAGACTTCGTAGCTTTAACCTCTACCAGTGTGGGATCTCTGCACCATATTACACTTACCAATAGTGTACCCACAAAACAGTTGTTTAAAGCCACCAGAGGTCTTTAAGTAATCCGAGAGGTTACTACATAGAGTTAGCACCTTACAGCCAAATTCAAAGTCTGAGCTGCTTTTAAAGAACGTGAGATGATCAATTTTGCTTGACTTTTGTTTTTTTTTCCTGGAATATAAGGTAATATAAAATAATTTTGTCCTTTGTTTGAAGGTTCATTCAATTATCTGAACAAAAATTCTCCTAGCACTGTAAAGCCATTTGTTTCTCTCTCTTCAACTTGTGCTTTTAATTCTCAACAGATACAGTTAAAACTAGGAAAATGAAAAAAAGACTATCTTTCTCAACAGGAAAAAAATCTTCCTGGTAATGAGATTATTATGGCTCACAGATCACAGTCATCACACATATCGGCTACTCCCCCACTGCAAGTATCCCAGTCAAATCACAGTGCTGCTAACAGAATAATACACCTCTTAAAATGTCTTGGGCTAGGAACACATTGCTGGTGCATTTCGGGTAATGTAAATAAAGCACTTCCATTTGTTCTGTAAAATGTCAGCTCAAACTTGGCTGATCCCTTTTCAAGTTCAGTCTTAAACTTTGTATGAAAGACAGCAACAAACAATTCTACAAAACTGAAAAGGTATTTTTGGTAAATCAAGTATTTGAAAGACTAGAATCTTCTCTCCCCTCTTTACTAGCAAAAAAAAAAGTCACATTATATTTGACTCTCTGCTGTTAAAAGGTGTTATTTGAAAATTCAAGATGCTTTTTCTCAACTTTTCATTCTGATTTTTCATTTTGAAATTTAGCTATATTTCATTTAAGAGGGAGAAAACACAGCCAAGAATAAGAAGCTTTAGTCTGAATCACTGGGGTTTTTTCCTGTTTTGATAATCACCACCACCACCCAAAAAAACTTTCCCATCCAGCCATGAAATCTAAAATACCAAGTATTCACAAGTAGTTGGCTTACTTCTCTATCCTACTCCCATTCTCAGCAATTTTATATGAGAAAGGCATTTGAAAAAGAACTAAGAAACAAACGCAAAACCCCTTAACTGCTGGAATCAATAAAATGCTCTGAAGTCTTTAAGGAAATGAACTACCCATTGCTTGGGTGTTTTAAACTAAAACGATCATGACGACAATTAACGTGCAAGAAAGATCAAAACTACAGTGGAAAGGATTTGGAAAACAGACACAGGATTCTTGATCGCATTTAACTTTTATGAAGCCCTACTGCTCCACATAGCAGAGCTTCAGGGAATGCTCACGAGCATTTACTAGGATATGCACATTTCGTGCTCGCTCTTGCTTTCACTCAGCTCCTTCTATCACACCAGCCAGTCCAATTCATCTCCAAAGTTTTCGGAGATCTTTTCTTTTTTTCCTCCTGAACGGCTTATTGAACAAAGGCATAATGTAAGTACGCATCCCTTCCTGATATTTATTCCCTTTCATCCATTTCAACAAGGTCCAACAAAATAACCCTTTATATTTGCTGTAAATCTGGAAAAATGGTTGCATAGGCTCATGTTGTTTTTGGCTGAAGACACCATTAGCTGCTAGATGCCTTTTTCCTGCTAAAGGAAAGAGTTTCCCAAATGGATAAAGGTAGAAGATTTATCCAAGATTAAAAGCCTAAATTTGAAAACATAGCTTTGTGTTGTCCACAGACAAAGTTCCGAAAGACCCGAAAAAGGCAGAGCTGCTTAGGACTTACATTTTAAGTTTCCTATGAAATCACTGTAGAGAGACCAGAATTATTTAAAAAGGATTATTTATTAAACATATTTCTTTACAAAGTACAATCAATGGTTTGCATTAAAATTTGGGTTTGGTATTTGCCTGTATGTACAAAAAAAAGCTTATAACAGAAAATGTGTCTTGATTTTACACACGGGACACAATACTGAGTTACTTTCATATTGTGGTTTCTACCAGCATAAGCAGTTGATAATAACTTTCAGTTTATCTGCTGTTTTTTTTTAACTGAAGATGAAGCAACAACATTTCTGCAGAGTGTCAGTATTTATCAATGTACTCAATTATGACAAAGTAGAAATGAACAAAGTAGAAATGAATAATCCTTTGGGAAGTTTCCACCGAGCATGAGTGGAACATGACATTTTTTGGCAGGTTACTGGACTATCCTTATGATCCTAAAAATCTTTTTTTTTGCAGTTATAAGATAAGAAGAATTGAGGAGCTAGGTAAGTTTAATAATACCCTATTAGCAGCAGTTGATAGTAAATGCAACATAAGGTTTGTTTTGTCTGTCATACAAGGACGTGTCCTAGCAGACACTATTGTATTGTTCTCTACTTGAACAAAAGTATCTGCATGTATTGTATGTCTTTGGAAAAACAAAACAAAAATAAAGAGACAAAAAGCCATTTATTGTCATGAGTGACTATTGCCATCAGCTAATATGAATGCATTGCTAAAATTAGTGAAGACAGGAAAATGCTGTAAGGTAAATATATACAGAGTTAAAATACATTTCTTATCCACTAGATAGTGATTTTGTGGCACTGTGGTTTTCAGAATATAACATCTGTTGAGAGCAATGTAATTTTCAGTGCAAGCTAAAGCAAAAATACCTGCCCGCTGTCATAAACATGACAAACAAATCTGGAATGTTCAAAGTAAGTTCGTCTTCCACTTCTCCACTCTTGAGGCACTTTAAGACATGGCACTTACTGTAAACCATCTAAAAATTGAGAAAAGCAGACACAATAAGCCTGAATTTTCCGTAACAACTTTAAAAATCACTGCCAGAGTCACTTGCATAAGTAAACGATGCCTGTGTAAGGCTTGCCAGCAAAGCATCTTTCCTGAGAACGGAGCTGGAACACTCTCTGTGTATCATAAGTGTGCGTGCTCAGAGCTGTGATCGCTGTCGTGGCTGTCGTCGTTCGCTAGTGAGTCCCCCGTGTGCTGGAGACCAGCTGCGCCGATGCCAGAGAGCTCGGAGGGGAGCAGCGTGCCCTTTTTCACATTCACCAGTTCCTTCTCTCGGGCTGCTGCCCCTTGCTGCCCCCCTTTTACCCGCTTCCACTTCATTCGTCTGTTCTGGAACCAAACTTTTACCTTTGTGGAAGAAAGACAAAACGAGAACATAAAGACAGGGTCATTGAAGGTAATAATGATCTTTCTAGCTGTAGCATAGCACTTGAGTTTTTTTCTTTTTTTTTTTTTTAATGTGCAACACACTGCCTTTCTGTCTGTATGGTAAAAAGCTTAGCAAGCCTTCCCTGAGGGGCAGGTGATCCAGTTTTGGATAGGACGTGAACCCTGGGGATGTGAGGATAACGACAGTAAAGGAGGGAAGGGGGTTACCGCGAGAAGGCAGCAGGGCTATCTGCAGCGGTTAGTGCCACAGGCACATCTCAGAGCCCTTCAGAAAACGTTAAAAAGTTCACATACTCTTGAGAAATGTATTCATGCCACTTCACAGGCAGAGAAATGAAGGCAAAATGGTACCCATCAAGGGACCGTGCAGAAGAACCTGCCTCTTGTGTGACCTCTTGTGTGCTTGCAGGGACACATACTGCTGCCCTTCACGCTTACAGTGCTATTAATTACCCTTCGAAGGACAGTAGTTACTTTGGAAATGAACTTGCACTGAAACGTTTGCATTGCTTTCTGTCTGTTTCTGTAAACTTGTGGTAAGTTTCAGGTGGAGCACTTTAAAAGCTCTTCTTTTTTTTTTTTTTTGTTGACTTGCTGAAGTATCTGAAAGAGCATTTCTTACTGTCAAAACTTATGACTTCCCTGCCTATTTCACAAAGGTATTTAAATGATTCTAGTTGACTGATCCTCGACTCTGCTACATTTAGCCACAAACGCTGGTCAAATTTTTCAGACAAATAAATACCCCCAAAACCAGAGGGCAAGACATTTATAAATTTGAGTCAAAATCAGCAAATATTTTCAGATGAGAATGGAAAAGAAATTCATAACATGAAAAATTAAAAATTTATCTGTACTTAAGTCACATTAAACCCCAAGATTTCACTGCAGCTGAAACTCATTTCCCCTCCTCCCCTTCTCTATTTAGAAATACGGGGGGGGGGGGGAAGTAAACCTAAATTATTTGCACAGTTCTAAAGTACCAGCACTGCAAACCACAAAGACTTTTTTTCAATAGCTAAAAGAAAAAAGAAAAAAAAGATGTTTGTAGCATCTGTCAAATATTTTAGACCAGATTAAAGGCTGATTTCAAATCAGCTTAAAATATTGTCACTGAAAACAGTATGAATAGAAGATCGTTGGGTTTGCTCCATTTAGAGTTAATGTTGCTAAAAAAAATCTCATGCGTGTGTGTCTGTGCAGCTCTTCACATGAAGGTTCCACAGAAAAATAAACAATGTCTGCAACTTCTCACTTGGAAAGAAAGCAAGAAAGCTTGCAAGGTCCGTGTATCCTCTGCTGCGTTTAGCAGAATGTGTTTCAGAGTTTTAAAAGAAACAGCAAGGAACAGGCACAGCAGGACATATTGTACAACATGAGTAATAGAGCCACAAAAATGCTGTTTTGCTGAATCTGTCTTATACATCCAGGAAGCATTGCAGTGTTTAACCTTTGCTATCACTTTGAGTTTTACATTAAAATTTTACTACGATTGAACTGATAAGTTAACATCACTATCTGTATGTGCGTATGTGGGAAGGAAGAGAGGTATATTTATTTTTTTTATACTTTATATTCCTCTTAAAGCCAATGGGAGCTGTGAAAGTCAATCACTTGGAAACAGACCAAAGTGATTCCAGGTTAGTTAAGAGCCTCAAAGCACAACACATCCTTTCCTTTAGTCAACTCATCAGAGCCAAAGAATCTGGCTTGTAAAGTGAAATGAGTGTAAAGGGGAAGGTATTTATTACTGGCTGCTGTGATGTTGGGAATTATCATACTTGGGTCACGTATCAGAGGTGTCCATGGAAACAGTGTCTTCAAAAGGGTACAGCATTGGCAGCTTTCTGGGGGAAGTTAAGATGTCATTTTGTTTATTTTGGGTTTTTTAAGACAATGAAGTTTCTCTTGTAAAAGACGCAACTATACTGGTGCCAGACAGTGCAATAGATGCAACTGCAGTCATAATCTAAACATCAAAACTAATAAACTTTGGATTCAGCTCAGTACCGCAGAATATTATCACTCTTCTTCTGAAATAAGGGACCAGAGAATTTTATTCGATAAGAAGAAATGATAGGCTTGGACTGATGTTTAAAAGATCTAAGCAATTCTCCGCATATATTTATGTCCTTGAAAATTCACAGAATAAGTCACAGCATTGAAAGCCTAAACCAAAATTATAATGTATACAAAAAGTAGTTTCAAGAAAAATAACAGCGATGCATTTCAAGCAAAAATTTCAATGTACAACCTGGATTCAACCCACTTTAACTTACTGGAACAGGAGAGATCCAGGCAAACCACCTTCCAGGTGCATCCATTTCATTTTTGGATACTAGCTATTACTCCTATAGTCATCGTCAGAAACTGTTCTGGCTGGGACAGATGTGAGCGGGATGATTCCTGGCTCCTGATGCAGGTACTCTGTTCTGTTCTCCTTTCACAGACTGAGCTAAATTCTCACATCTGCTTGCTTGACTTTTTTTGACTCCAGTTTAATAAATTACTGGGTTTTGTTTTCCTTTTTTTCTTACAATATTTTGTTGCTGCTACATTTTATAATTCAGGTCACTTTGCAAAACCACAGTCGAGAGCAGTCTGTCTCCTGGAGCTGGAGCCGGAGCCGGAGCCGGAGCCAGAGCTGGAGCCGGAGCCGGAGCAGGAGAACTGAGTAGCACCAGCCTCCAGGTAATGAGTAGCCGAGGACAGGCTGGGGAGTACCTCGTCATTCAGATCACCTGCCCTCAGATCAGCTCATCAGACCATACCCTGAAATGCCTGCACCAGGGATGAGTCTAGGTCAGCATCTGTATAATAATTGATCTAAATCAATTAAAGGACAATGATTTCCCTTTTCAAGAATAAGTGTGAGATAATACATTTATAAATTCCTCAGAGGATCCAGCACGCAACGTGATGTCTGCACATGACCCACTGTCTGGGAAACATGGCATTTAAGGAAAGAAGGGCTAAAAGGACTCCAGCTACCTTTGCATGCGCTCTCCTGCGTGTAGGGAAAAGCGAGGAACCCTGGCACTCCCACAGGAGAATATATACTACTGACTGGCATATAGCCTGTCAGGCTTCCCATAAAGAGAAAACAGTAACAATTCTTAAAAAAAAAATAAATTAAAAAAAGTTTTACACTTCTTTATTAATGACTTCAAATAATCTGCATCTGATTTACTTAGAGAATATCAAATAAGAAATTTCTTTACCTGGTATGTCAAAGATTATTTTCAAAAGCTAGAAATCAATTATAGTAAAGTTTATTATTAAAATTTTTATGCATTTATTTTGATGTCATTCAGTGCATTAATGCACAGAGGGACTCTCATATGAGGGAATATGTTAGGTATTTTATATATATATTTCTTTATGTCCTCCATTATGAAGTACTGAAATCCACTTTTGACCTGATCCAAAGTACGCTAATGTCAGTGTGAGTTTTTCCATTGAGTTCAATGGACTCTAGACGAAGTCTTTAATGCTCATGTGCTAATAATATGAGACAGGTCCTTCACTTGTTATTTCCTCTAGAGATCAAATTCAGATACTGGAATTCTGAACTTCCTTTGGAGCTGAAGAGTCAATTATGGAGGGTATAGTTGTTACTGATATGTGATCCAGCTATATTTTAGTAATGGGAAGGAAGTGAAGCAAACTGCGTGAAGCACTTCAGAGTGTCAGTTGATCTGGATTCAGGGAAAACTGTGCTTTTGAAACACACCACTCATTTGAAACTTAGAGATGTTGTGCAAAACATGCATCAGAACAAAACACCCTGAGGAAAAAAGGGGAGAGGAGAAAGAAAGAGGAGAGAAAATGAAAGAAAGAGAGAAAGAGCAAGAGTGAGAGAAAGGAGAGAATGACTGAAAGAAAAATAATGAAAAATTTCAAATAAAAATAAAGGACAGAGAAAAAGCACTTACTGAAGTGAACTTGAAAAGCTCTTGAACTTTTTTCCAGTGAAAGAACTAGCTTGTGCCATCTACAACTTTTGCACTTTAAGCTAGTTTAAAGATCCACCATGACAAACTCGATACCATAGGTTTTATGAACCTTTTTAATGCTGTTTTTCTAGTCTAAGTTAGCTCCAGCAGGAGCTGAGTGCTCACCACCTCCCAGAATCAGGTCCTGATTGCCTATTATTTATTAAAATGCACTCCCTCTTCCCCACCCTCTGACTAGCACAACTTTAATGTATAGAGCAAGCATATGTATGTACAGAAAACAAAGGAAGTGGAGGGAAATGAACTATATTAAAGATGATGGTAGCATTAACAGCTGTTTCTAAATCAGCACTTATGAGCCAGTCTATTAAGCACATCTGCTTACTGGCACGAAAGCACAGTTTCTTTTCCCTTAGTCAACAAGTTGTTTAGCATCTGCATCTCCACATCTGATGATTAGATTGTTACTTAAGATACAAGTAAATGATTTCACATTGAGCATCTCCTGATGTACAAGAGAAATGTTTTTGCTGTGACCAATTTGTTTTAACGTCTACTCTGTAGGAATCACGGGAGGAGATTCAAAACAAGGGTTTTGACATTGTTAGCATCTACATTACTAAACTAATCATTATATACTTATGATATATAGGCCCTTAGTAGGCTTAAGGGGCAGAATATGTGCTGTCTTGCATGTAGATCTTAATACAAGTTCATGGTGTGGACATCAATGCATCATTTTAGTTCCAAATGAGCACATCACCTAAACTTCTGATTTAATACTGCTTCTTCTATAGAGCCCTTCAGGCACATTAACTTTAAGAACAGCTGACTTCTACCATGCTCTGTATCATGCAGATACTTCCTTTTGACATGGAATTTTAGCATTCTGTACTTACAGAGAAAAAATAAACAGATAACTCCTAGAATTAATGAGTTTTTCTTAATAAAGACATTCTTTTCTGAAAAATGAAAGCATGACTGAATTCAAACTACCTTAGTTGCACTGCCTGCTCTCTTTCTTCTTTTAAGAAAAAAAGACCTTTCTCTTTAAAAAAGCTCTTTCCTGAAATGAAAGATTCTTTCCTAAAATTAGGTTTTCTGTTCCAGGTTTTAGTGGCATGAGTCCCAAACAAGATTAAAATTTGAGGCCTGATATCATGCAAACCTTAAAAATTAGAAGCAAGAGCATTGTGCCAGTTGAAACTGTTATTTTGCTATAAGGGATGCATATTTCTAAGTATGAGTCTTTGAAGTTAGTATTCCAAATTCCATGTTTTATTATACCTAAACGATGTGTCAGGAAGACATCACCAAACCTTTTAAGTGTTCTGCCTCTGGTCAGCCATTGTCCATTTTCTTTTATTATTATTTTTTTCAATCTGTCAATTTACTTTCCTCTAATGCAGACAAACATATGGATAACAAAAAATAACCCTGACTTTTCAAAATTAAAAAAATTTGAAAAGTTTACCTCTCAACTTTCTTTGGCTCTGAAAATGTTCTTGTTATTTTTAGATAGCACACTTATGCTGCCAAGTTTTAAAGAAAGTTACAAACTCCTGAACTTTACAGAAATCACTGCTGTTATACAGCTGAAACTTAGCTTTTTAGCATATATAGAGATAGTGTTTTCATGATAATTTATTCAACAAACTTATGAAAGCAAATAGGAATATAAACCAGGAAAGTTTCTTTTCCTGTTCTAGACTATGAATGATTATAAGGTTTGGAAGAATCAAATCTATTTGTTTAAAATATTTACAGAAATGATGGTCAGAATTATCAGTTCACTTCAGTAACTAAAAATAATATGAGATTTTAAATAGTTCAGCTGGATTTCAGTCATGCTGGATACATGGGAGAGTAAGTTAAGGTAGTGTTATTCAGTCAAACTTAATTTTCTTCCTTATATGATTTAAAGGAATTCCAGTTTCTATTCCAAAGAAAGACCTCCTAAAAATCTTAAATCTATTTTGAGCTTAAAACCAGTTTAAATAAATCTGAGTATTAATTGTCATCTTAGCTTATGAAATAGTACCAAAATACCTGAACTGGAGAAAATTAACTTTTCTTTGGAAATTAATAAGTGGTACCAGAACCTTCTGATTAAAATTGCTTCAGTCACCTGCTCACTGATTTAAAGCAATCTGCTCCGTGTTACATTACAGGACTTTGCACTGAATGCGCACAAGTACTTTGCAGCAGCTGTTGAGAAAAAGGGGAGGTTTTGGCAGGTGCACAAAGGACAGCTGGAGCTTTTGGCACCCAGGAAGGTGTAGGAGTGAGTTCTGGTTTTTCGTTACATAGAAGTCAGTTGAGGTTTGGGTACTGCTTAGGTGATACATTCTCTTTTCTACCTCCCACGTTTAGACAGGGATGGAATAGACATTATATTTCAGAGGAGAGCAGTGATAGGAGTATTTCATTCCAGTTTCAGAAGTCTTTGAAAGCCCTCGGTTTACCTCCCTCTCTTCCATCCAAATCACTGCCACCTTCTTCACCACTGATCTTCAAAATTAATTTCATGATCAAACACCTAACTAAAGAAAAGCAGTCTGTGGGGCTGCTGCTAGAAATCCCTCTTCCTTATTCTCCTACAATATATCTTTTTAGAGTCTACCTTCATCCAATTTCTTTGCATATATATAGAAATCTACAAAAGAAGCACATGGTGGAAAAATACTTTGTGGTATCCTCTTCAGCTAAATTTTTCCTCTTTGTATAGGCATTTACCTGCATATGTTGTGCATTTTATTTCATGACAAAAAAATTCTAACATACATCACTCTGCACCTATTTTGCACAGGTCAGCTGAGTGTGAAAGTTAAAAGATGGTGGATATTTAAGACTGGCTTTTGGCTGAGTATGTTGATGCTTTTTTCTGCTACTACTTTAGTGCGAAGAAAGGCAAATGTCAAGAAGCAGGACTCGGCAGAAAGCAGCCTCTGACTACCAACCCATGACAATTCTCCAGGGGTCTATGGCTACAGAAGCTCTCACCCTGCCCAAGTGAGAAGCACCCTCATCTGTATTCACATAAACTAGTTCCACAGTTCATGACTTCAAATCTGGTGGGACCTTTTTGCCTTCCAAAATGAGCCAGTCCTGAGTCTTTTGATGGTAAACTAGCCTCTAAATCAACATCCAGTTTTAAAGCTAGTAAGTCTCAAGAAGCTGCATCTGTTTTCAGCAGGGCCTGCCTTGAGAAGAAACTGGTGAAACCAGAAAGAGATTCTGTATTTTATAATGCCCTGCATTAGAAAAAAAATCTCCTTTACTCTACATGTTAATTTCTGCCTCTCCAATGCCATTTGTTTCTCACAGATTTCTTCTCTGTTTTTTAAAGTGACCATAAACGACAAACCTAAAAATCTATCTCTTTAAACAGGGGACAGAAGAAGACGCGTCTTTCTCAACTTGTGTCTAAGAAAGGGTAGGGGTAACAGCAGAGCCTTACTCTCTTTCTAAAAGCAGCCGTATAAGCTGCTAATATTTCTGTCTATATCACATATGTTGCTTGGCACAGAAAAGAACACTTTTCTCCCCACCCAGAGGCTCATGGGGTTTCCCTGCAGGTGTAGGGCCCATTCACAACCAACAGCTTGAGGCACTTGGATCTTTGCACGTGGAATTGCTTGTTCATATTCAATCAATACTGCAAAGGTAAATATGCTGTTTGAAGTTTTGCCATGTACTTTTTTAAAAAGAATTATCATACAAATCAAAATTATGCACGTGTTATAATTAAGTTTGCCAGGAGCATTCTTTCCTAAGAAAGAACAAACTGAGTTAGCACAGTAACTCTTACTGCTGGTATTTATATTGCTCAAGACAAATATAAAAGTATTAGTGAACTTTATTTTATTAAGAGTGTTACTTTAAATAAAACAAACAATCCAAAGGATTTCAAGCCACACAGGCTCATTATTATAGTGAGTGTAGAGAGTGCTTAACACATGGAAGCTTGGAATGAGCAGCTGCCTTTCACAGAAGACGTGACAGAACAATAAATCAGACAGATATGGTCAAGCTTGTCCTATCAATCCATTGTTTGCTTTTGTTTGAAAGTATACAGGGGAATAATTTCACCCCCTAACTATAGACATATATCTTCCTAAAATAGGAAACTAGTCATGTTGTATGATGCATGGAGAGACATTTACTCTTTCAGAGGTGCTTGAGTAATTGAGGAACATTGAACTCCCTGGTTTCTCACCCAGGTGTCTAAAGGGAGATACTCTTACCTTAACCAGTCAAGTCTAAAAAATGCAGTGATTGGCCTCTCCTGAGCTCTGTGATGCTGAAAAGGATTTTAATGAAGACACTTGTGTTGAAGGATTGAGGTAACCAGGTTTGGAGGAAACTTTTCTAATAGAAAACTTTATTTATTATTTGTATAGTCACAACAATGCAGTGCTACAGTGTGGGTTATGGTATTAAACCAACATTGCCCAAATGCATTTAAATAATAGCGCTGCTTGCTTCTCTTTCTGGTAGAAAAAGGCATTATAAAGCTTCTTCCTTTGTCCTTCAGCCCATGTTGGTACCACATACATGGAAGCCAAACAGATGCAAAAGTACACTTGATTTTGACAAAATTTTGTCCTTTGTCTATGCAAAATCAATGGCTTCAGGCCTTTTATAAATGATTGGTGGCTTCTGGGTCGGTATTTGAAACTGAAGTTAAGAAGAAACAAACCTTCTCATTGCCATCAGCAGAATTTAATCTGACTAGGTGGGATTTTCCGTTTATGTTGGCAAACAGAAGCATTACATATTTGGACTGTTTATTCCGGTAACCTTAGCTAGCCTGCAGAACTGCAACATTACTCTTTTGATTAGCTCCTTGCAAAAAGATCTTGCGAGGTGGAAAGATCTCCCACTCTTTCTATATTTGGCAGGACCAACTCCATAAAAATGTCCATTTTGCCACGCCTCTGATACCCCACTGCAGCTGCTTCCTCTCCTCATCCCACAGCGAGATATTAAAAAGTTTGCATGGAACCTTCTCCAAGTTTATCTGGATGTACAAAAAAGCCAAGAATGCGCTTGTCAAGGTTACAAATATCTAGGGAGCCAAGATAGTTTTTAGTCTAACTGGCTCTTCGAAATGTAACAGAGGCCTGCCAGCTGAAAATTATTAACTGCTGGCTGAGCAGGGATTGTGAGTGCACTCTGTAAGAGATGGAGCAGGAATTATATGTACCTATACTGCTGGAATTCTTACAATACCATAATAGAGCCATCCTACCACCAGATGTGCTTATAATGCTCTCAGAGTGCACTCTTAGTATCTAGGCAATTGAGGCACTTACTTCATTTCATCCTCCTGTCTTGTAACTCAGGTTTCCATTTCAGGGAGTGATAGGATTACTTCCTTCTCCTGATCCATATGTTGTGAGGGGTTTTTTTCATTATTATTTTTGTGAAATGGCCTTCCATGAGTCATTTATGTTTGAACTGATCTTGTAAGTTGTTTCAGAAGTCAAATGGAGCCTTACTTTGATGACTGTAGAAAACTTTAATACCCCTATATAGCTTTTTTAATATGGTCAGACATATGTTTTTTTTCTTCAGCTTGTTTAAATGCCAGAAAGGTAATTATGAAGTGTTAGTTGGTCAGTGCCTCTTTTAAGCTGTGCCGTATGGTTGAAATTATCACTATAGTCAAGAGGAAGATAGAGCTTTCTTAAGATAATAGGCTCCATGATTTATCTCACATCTTGGGAAATAACTAAAAGTTGTAACTTTAGGATGACCCAAAAAGACTTTCCCCAGATTATTTTTTGTTCTTCTGCCCTCCGAATAAGATGATGCTTGTCATTTTTAAAAAAACTAGTAAAAACAATTATGCTAAACAATTCATTCCATCAGGGATTAGGTCTGCTCTCAAACCTATTTTCTGAGCAGATATGTTAGTTCACCCGATACCCACTGCCGGTTTTTGTCATGGTATTTTCTGAAGCAAATTTTAGTTCTCTGTGTGCAAATTCAATGTTTCATGAGAGATCAAGAGAGCTTCTAACACAAATAGGTCTACAGCCTGTGACGAGATCAAGTTTATCACTTGTGTTTACACTTACTTCAAACACAGGAACTGCTGCTTATCAGGTACCATTTTCTGCAATGCAGCCTTTGGGGAAAAAATAGTAAAGGAATACTGTTCCAGAAATAGCAATTTTCGACAAATGTTACCTCACTGGAGAATGTTGTTTTGGAATTCCATCAATCTATTTTAATTCAGTCATAATAATTTTAGAGAAAAGACTGTTTTGTTGCACCTGTTTAAGATAGGTATCAAATATGATCTTCTCTGTTGGGACAGCTAGTAAAAGAAAGTAATAACAGTAGTAAGTAAACAAATAAGTGTTGTTACTTCACTCAAGAAAAATCATTCATTCTGCTAATGATGGAAAGACAGGTCCTGAATATGAGTTCAGTCTCTTAACTGGAAAAAAAAGAAATATTAGTGTCACACCAGGTTGACCCTGGAGTATTTTTTTTTAAGTCCCTGAAGGAATACTGATGTAGAGTATGCAAGAAGGGTCAAGCCTTTTGATTTACTGCATTCAGCTTCTTAAGACTGCCATACACCATGGAAACCCACACTCAGTTCCATGCCTATTTACCCCATTTTTCCACCAAAGCAGTATATTTGATTTTAGAAAGAGACATTTCTAACTGACAACATCAGAAGTGACATCATTACTTGGCTTAGTATGATTCAGGAACTGAAAAATATGTCCAGAATTTCCTTTCAATTTTCTTTTTGTTTTCAATTAACAATACAGTTTTTATGCTTCTCTCAGGCCATTTTATTGTGGCAAGATACAGAACTGGACTCTTTTCTAAGTAAGGGTGGCTTTAAGCAGGAAGGCAGGAAGGAAGGCAGGAAAGCAGGAAGGAAGGAAGGAAGGGAGTTATCTCTAGCAGCTCAGTTGTCACTCTGTGATAATCTGGGGAAGCAGAGAAGAATTAGATTACATAATTAGATACACTAATCATAATTCTATTGGAATTATCACAATTATCAGCAGAATGCTTAGAACCAACATTATGTGACTGCTACAAAACAGCAAGAGGTCCCATGATTTATATGAATTCTCTGCACTTGTGTAACACAGGCTGCCTTTTCTCCTCCAGAGACAACATTCAATATTTATCTGTCCCTTTTCAGTATGTTAAATGCTTTTAAACTGTTTCCTTTAGGATAGTGAACTGTTTCTTCATTTAGTTATGCTACTCAAGCTGATCTTTGAAGAAAAGAATAAAGAACTTATCAGGCAGAATAGTTAAATTCCAGGCCAAATTCACCATTATTAAATATGAGGATATGTTTTCTGAATTCAGCTGACTGATTCCCATCAAATTGGCAAGCAGATATTTTTAAAAATTTATTTATCATTGCTCAGTTCCACAGCAAACTCTACCTTTGTTACTGAGACAAGAATTCATTCTCCTCCCTTTTAGCCTTCAAAATCAGGTGGGCGAGGTTTTCTAATTGTCTCAGCTTACCTTAGAAGTGGAAATGAAAAAGGCAAAATTTTATCAATTGTTTGATAAAAAATGGTGTGCTTTATAAATACAACAAACATATTTAAGTAACTGAAAATGACCCCAGTGGAACCTGGCAAGGTGTTCAAGTGAAACAAGAGAAATTATGGGCTGCTTCTTGACAAGCTGGAAGGGACGTAGCCATTCTCTAGAAGCCTTCAAAGAAAAAAAATGTTTTATTTGCTTGTGTGAGTAAATGTGTGTTCATATGTATAGAAAAGGCTGGATTTTCACTGAGGTGTCTACTAATAGCACGTATTAATGAAACTCAAGAAAATTGCAAAACTTCTGATAAACAGAGTTCACAAATCATGGTGCTATTTTGACACCTTCCCTTGAATATATCATCAACTTACTGATTATATCTAACACAATCCCTCAATCTAATATTGATTCCTGAAGAAAGGATGACTGTCTATCAGCAGGCAAAAAAGCTTTTAATTTTAGTGGTAAAACTGTAGGTAATATTTCACAAGATTTGGTGTACTTGAGTGCACTATTCTAAATGCCTTTACTAAAACACATTTTTAAAATGTGTATGTTGATGTAATTATTATTTGAAATGTGACTTGACTACCTATTTAGTGTGTTGGGGTGAGATCCTGAAACACTTCAGTACATGCTTAACATGAGTATTTCCATTAGAAATCAATGTGACAACATGCATGATGAAACTTGAGCATGTGCAGAAGTGTTTCCCGGACCAGGGTTTGGTGAGCAGGAAACCAATAACAGTGATAAGAAATTCCATCGTCTCCTCTGCTTTCTCAGCGCAGGGTAAGATGAAGTGGTTAAAAATGCCTGTATTCCAGTTTTGCTGGTGTTCCCATTCTTGCTGCCATCTGGAAACAGGATGTTCAGAAACTCTGGACAAATGGCAACTGCATATATTTAATAGACTAAAACAAGATGCTCATATTTGCTGCATGCAGGCAGATCAATTGCTTGTCCATGAAGTATTTGGGACCTACCACTTCTTCAGCCACATCAGATTAGAAAAGATGTGCACCAGTTTAACAGATATATTACTCATGCTTTTATCTTCCATCTCTGTCTACTTGATGAAACTAATCTGTAGCTGATACATATAAAAATATAAATTACTTGCATAGCAAAGAGATAATAAATGTATATAATTTTGCTATAAACATTCAATCTGGTATATCAACATATCCATTAGTAACATAAACAAGAGCTCTACTGTGAGGAGCTACTAACTGCTGGTAAATATTGGGCAAGCATTTAAAGTCCATTATTTTGCATCAGTACCTGTCTTTCAGTGAGGTCAAGGTTTACTGCTATCTCATATCGCCTCAGCCTGGTCAAATAGTTATGATGAGCAAATTCTGCTTCTAGCTCTCTGATTTGCTCCTTGGTGAAAGCTGTCCTTTCCTTCCTGGGTTTACTGTTGACCTCTGACTTGTAGTTTCCTTCCTGGGAATCTGAAAAAAAAAAAGGTGAAAAAATGGAAGTAATGACAAGTGTACAGCTAAATAGGAAACAAGCCCAAAGATAACAACGTGCTTAAGTTACATTCTTGAGACTTTCTTCTCTTAGAAACACACCTTTGCTTTCATACCTATGGATTCTTCACTGTAAATCAGGAAAGCAGCAGTACTTCTGACAGATGTGAGCTGCTGCTTCCATCCATGCATGTCAAACTTTAGCTTGAAACCTTGCAGTGTTTCATTTCCTAAGAGTTCTCTGTAGAATTTCTGCAAAGCTTCAACTCCTTCCCACTTCTGGCAGCTCTCAGTGCATCCAACCAGTACAGGATGTGTATCATTTGATTAGTGTCTTAATGAGTAATACTTCAAGAATCTCTCTCTCCTATCATTTCACTAATACTTTAAGCCAAAGCTCGATTTTAAAGAACACACTCCAAGGTTTAGTCCAGTTACACTTTCAGGGAACAGTAACAGACAAAGCATAGGAAATTCAACACACATCAAAAAGAAATCAGTGAACACATCCCATGTGATAATGGGATCTCCTCCTACTTATGCCAAGGTGCAGGTAGGGAGGTTATGCCACAGCTGGTATCAGTATAGGAAATTACTACCACGACAGCTCATTACCTAAGGAATACTTTGGCCACAATCAGAGAAGCTTTACTGAAACTTTCATTATGACCCTCTCCTTCCTTTTACTGTCAGAAACAGATACAGTTGGTCCTGAGTCAAACTACTGAACTCAGTGACAGTCATTCTGATGCTGTCAGTGAGGTCTGTTTAAATAAATGAAAAGAGATCAAACTGTAAAAAAAAAAAAAGAAAAAAATAGAAAACAGAGAAAACGGAGAAAGAGAGAGTGGAAAGGGGGAAAAAAAAAAAGGACCAGACATTTATAAGTTTGGGTATGATACAACACCTATAAATCCAAAATTAGCAGGAGATCAGTAGGAGTATCATTAGTCAAATTCTGGCCTCATGAACCATCTTAAAAATGTCACAGATAAATTCACACTTCAGCTGCAGATTTAAATAGAAACCTACATCAACATCCAAATGAACAGGCCCACAAGAACTCATTCCCTGGGACTCCGTGTCAGATGAATCATCGACATGCCTAAGACTGTCCAACTGGCCAGTGGGTCTGGTTTCAAAACTACAGTCAACTATCTATGTTTTCACTTTTTCTCAGTTACTCTGTTGCTCAGAAGGGAACTTTTTTCCTTTTATGAGAACTGTTGATGTTTGACTCAGTGCTATAGTCATGAATTGAAAATGTTTTTAAGCTGATAGATTCAACTCACCAAATCTCTTAACTTTTGCTGACATGACACAAAGAACTTTGTTTCAGATGTGGTTGTACTGCTGGTGTGTATGACAGAGGGTATCCACCAACATTGTTGAGTGGGTTTGGGAGCTGTTCAGTCACAAATGGAGTAGGGATTTTCTAGGATAGGACCCCATTAGATTGCACACCCATTGACTACAGTGTGGGGCCAAGGTTCATTGTCCAAAGTCAACACAGAAAACTTGGTGGATCAAAACCACCTTAAACATAGAAATTCACATTTCTTCCTTCATACTAGCTGGCCATCTAGAGTCATGATAACTTCTTTGCATTTTTCCGTCACTGGAACGTGCACGTTGCTTTTCTTCCTTGAAATTTCCTCGTCTGCTGCCTCATCATAAGGTCCAAATACCATGTAGAGGACCTGAACTTAAATACTTAAACCTCTATATCAGCATTCCAATGACTCACTGAAGAGAGATACCTAACTCAATTTTTTTAGCATTTGGACTTACCATTTTGAAAGCAGGTGGGGGTGCATACTGCTTATCTGCAGTACAACATGGAAATGTATTTCGTGAAAGTCATTGCTAAAGTCCTCTTAACTCCCTTGGTAAACTTGTGCCCCTGTAAGACCATGAGCCAAGAAGTCTTCCCATGTCAGTACTTGCTGTAAGAAAGATCCATGGGATGCTGATTTCCAAATTAAAGGTTGCGACCTTAAATAAAAGTAATGTATGTACAGATGACACTGACACCATATTGATAATTAAATACTAGAAATGAAGACATAATCCTGAAAATGCAACAGAAAGTGGGGTCAAAGATGTAAAACCTTGGTAGCTACTGCTGTCATGAATGGTCAAAGGGAAAAACTCCAGGAGTACCCATCCAAATGTCTCTCAGGAGGATACTGATCTCTGTAAGTGACTGAGACTTACAAGCAGTTTTTCTGCAAGCAGATGGTTCCATGACGAAAAGAGAATTACTTTACAGCCAGTAAAACCATAATGAGCCAAGTCATCGTTCAGGTTAATATTCCTGGTTCTGAGTTCCCAGTTTATTTACAAATGTGGTTAGCATCTAAATTCCAGGTTCCTGGAATACGGATGTAAGGAAAGGGAAATGTAACTGCATGAGTAGCATTTGTCCTTCATCTTTGCCAGCACAGGGGGTTCAGCACTGCTAGCAATGCTAGCCCACGCAGATCCTGTGCAAATATAAGCACGCTTGGACAACTGGTTATTTAGACATTTCTGCCATTGCTGGATACTACCTTTAAGTCAATGCTGGATTGTGAGCACCTGGCAGCCACAGTTTTGTCAGCAGTATGATTTCATCAGCAGACTGACACTGTGGAAAACTTTCAGGTTTTTAATTTGTTGTGAGTGTCACTGAATGCATTTGTAATAGTCTAGATGATACTCTGAAAAAAAACACATGATATATTCATATTTTGCTGAAAGCGAAAGTTGGAGAGGTACGCAGAAACCTGAGACAGGTACACAGAAAGCCAACGCCCTCTCAGTGCTGAGGTTCACACAACAGTACAACTGTAATCCTAGGAAATCTGTTTCAGCAAAGATCTGGCCAGCAAGACAATGGTATTTTGCTTAATGCACTTGAGATACTGAAAATATATTTAAAAAGAGGCTTAGATGGATGCCAGTTAGCTGGACACCAGTTATGAACTCTTGCTGTCACCTGACTGTGTCTACTGCTGTGCTGCTCTGGTTCACGTACAGATTGCCATTTATTTCCTACTGGTATCATACTACTTGGAATAGTAATTTTAGAAATTTTGGTTGTCTTAATTTCCAAAGTGGTAGATCTGGGTTTTCTGATTGTTTCTTTTTAACAGTCCCTATAGACCCGGGATTGGTAGCTCCCATCTCTTTCTGACCTTCAGGTCTCTGTTCATATCACCTGACTAGCTTCTCTTTGGTGGAAAATGGGTGGGAGACTTGGAAGAGATTTTTGGCAGAACTCATGTCTCCTACATCTGTTTTGCAGCTGTTGCAACTAAGACAAGAAAAATGTCCCAACAACCTTCGTTTTCTTCTACTGGCTACATCTTATGCCAAATGGTAGGTGTAGAGGCAGAGAACAAAGCCTAGGGGGATCTAAGTTACTCTCCTTGCCTCTCAAAAGGCACATGTAAAATACATACAGGTGGTATAAACCACTCAAAGAAAAATACAGCAATCTATATTGTCTGTCTTCCACCTTCTCCCAGACAAATTCTTGCACATTTTCAGGAGATGTAGCCTACGTGCAGGTATTAGTACCTTACCAGTCTCTCTTTTGCAAGCCTTTGTTCTTTGGATGACAAGTAATGTAGGCAGTTGAACACTGCTTTGAGGGATGCAGGTCATACCTCTTTCTCAGAACTGTTTTTATCAGTTTTCAAAAATTCCAGGCAGCATCTTTAATATCTCCTGTTAGACAAAAATGCTTGTTGGTAGCTGGTGTAAAAGGTATCATTTGCAAAGACATTCAAGACTATAAATGACTGTTTGTCCTGGATTGAGGTAAAACAGAACCAATTTTGTTCAGTAACTTTGCTTCTTAGCAAGGCTTCTTCTAACTGCTGAAATTAACAAAGTCTGGTTCTACAGACTTTGGAGGCTTGGATTTTTCCTTAGTTTATTAATAGCTCAATTTTTTTTAATAGAAAATCATTACTAATTGCACTATTCCCCACCCTCAAAAGTTACTTATACTTTAAGGAAAGGATTGCTGTTAATCCCAACACTTGTATTGTCCTGCCAGAGTTCCTATTTCCTTCTCTCTACATCACTGAGAGATGAAGCATGCCACGTAAAAAAAAAAACCAAACAAATGGACATTTTGGTATTTTTGCTTTTGATACATGCCTAGGAAAAAAAGCACTAGTCACAGAATAGGGGAAAGAGACTGGTGAGAATATCCGGGATACAAATATCTGCTACTAATTGGGTAGGGTCAGAATCACAGGCAAAATGTGCAAGAAGCACCTGCTATTTTTTTCTGGATTAGTTCAAAAGCTGACATACCTTCATTTGCCAGACAGAAATGAACTTTCAGTTAATGCCTGCGATGGAAGATCCCAGACAAAAATTTTCAAAAATAAATCAGATTGGTAGTGCTCTCTTAGCAGTTGCAGATGGTTTTCAGATCCTGACATCCATACTGACAGTGAGTAGTGACAATAACCACAAATGATTTGTGACAAAAAGGCCATTGGAACTTCACCTCTAGAATTGTTAGTGAATTTCCAGGTTTTCAGCATTCACTCACATCTTCCAACATTTATTCTCATAAAGCCTCTACCATGAACAACCTATTTCTAAATTTATTTAACCATAAATTTACAGTGAAGTTGGCTAAATGAAATGTTCTTAATTGCATGCCTTCCTTGAAATGATATTCAAGTGTTTCCAGAGAAAAACTACTACATGGTTATTTACTTTAAGATGAAGCAATCTATACAAAGTAATCAATGCAAGATCTTGTTACTTCTGAGTAGTTTAATGTTGGGTGAAAGAGCATTTCTTTCAAACTTAATTCCTGTACATTTGTTTAAATCATTAGCATGTAAACAAAAGCTTTAGAGCTTCTAAACATCAATGGGACACAACAACTATATGTGATTCAATGCAAAATGCTTCTCTTTTTCTTTTTCCTTCAATATATTGGCAATATGAACTTAGGGATAAGTACTCTAGTATCAGAGCAAAAATCTAGCAAAATATCATTAATCTGAAATACATTTTGTATTGCAAAGGGATATTATGGAGAGGACAACTATATTCTTTAATGGACAGAAGTACCTACTGACATACAGCTGAATTTCCTAATCTAATTGTTTCTGATGCTTTATAGTTAATTACATTTTCTGACAAAATGAAATAGCTCACTGAGACACAAGCAAGGAGCTGGCTTAAAGGTCTCCATATGGTTCCTATTGTTTTGCCAGCAACTACATGTGAGAACAAGATTTATCCAGAAATAGTCACTTTCAAACATTTTTTACATTAAATAGAGAATACTATGCAGGTTTTGCGTGACATTTTTTCTGTTTTCATTTCAAAGTTGCTCAGAATTCATATGTAAACTTACCCTGTGTCCGAAACATTGCCCATTGCTTTGCAGGATCCTAATTTGAATCCTTATGCCCTACTTCCACTATAATCTTTGTAACAAAAAAATTATTTAACTCTGGGCTATAAAAAAAAAATACATAGTTATGCTTACTTTGATGCACGTGCTTACTTTGGTGCACCTACTCTTATTTGCACCAGTTGAGACTATGCAAACAAATGCTGCAGACTTAATTAATCTATTTTTGCTTCATATTTTTTCTTCTCTTTAAAGTCATTTAAATAATATTCTTAGAAGATTTTGCTCAGTTAAAAGTAAAGTTCCAAATCACTCAACGTATTCAATCTGAGTGCCTTTTTTGGGAATGTCATTAAAAGTATTTCTGGAGCTGCAATTCACTAAATGTATTTAGAGAATCCTTTCTGAAAATTGGAACAGCATTGTCATTTCCAGAATTCACAACTCTGGATGTGCAAGTGGGCAAAGCTGTACAGTAGCACAAGTACGATGTCAAAATTACATTAATCCTTCTTTTCATTCTAATGAAAGCAAACTTTTGTTTGCTTATTGAGTTAATGCTTTCTAACCCAGTCTGTGACAATTTACAATTTAAAACAGCCTCATATCCACTCCCCAAAAAAACATGAACTGGCACAGAAAAACCTGCAGGTATTCTGAAACACACTATTTACCACCCTAAGCCATTACCTACTAGTAGTTGCTGCCAACTTTTTTTGTTATTGCTGCCTCCTGAAAGTACAAGTCTCGGAATTATACTGCAATATCAGAAATACTGATTCATAACGCTGTGATGGCTAATGCTGCAGGTTCTTGAAGATACCTGTACTGGAAAAGATGTGCTTCTGCCAGGTCATCTGATCGATCTAACTATATAGCATGTACATGTTACTACTTCAAACCATGCAAATATGGAAGACAACATATGAGATCTTTCATATGAATAATTACACTATTTAGTAGACCTTCACGTGGAAGATGCTACTCTCAGTTCCAAATGTTTGTATAATTACAGCTCATGTAAGGAAAGGAGACACAGGATTTCCCTTAAAGAAACTTTTCAGGCTGCATTTTAATAGGACTTTATCCAGTGGGACTTCCAGTTCCTATTTGGAGTTCAGGAGATACATCTCTTACCTGCAGCATGGAACAACAAACACGTGGTGATTGTTTGCAAGTCCCTTGCACTTAAAGCAGCAGTACATTCCACCAGAAGACTAGCGATGTCTGCTTCCCAAGTGTATAGCCTTATGCTCTTCCTTCCTTAGCTGACGTGCTACATATAGACAGTGCCATTGCCCCCACTCCTCACCCATAAAACATTACACTAAAAAAAAGTAAAAGCCAGAATCTGTAGTAATTCTTGTAGATCTTGTAACAGACCACATCATCGTGCCACAATATGTACCTTCACTAGAGCAAATGGCCTAGAAAAGTGTGCGCCATTTGGGCCAGTTTCTAAGGATAGGCCAAGTTCTCCCCCAAATTACAGTGGGCAAGCTGGGGCAAGCTCAAGAATTTCAGTGGAACCGCTCCTCAGTCACAAGGGTGTCAGAGCCAATTTTGATCCCATTATAAGTCCCAGCTTACTTTGCGTATGATCATGAGAAGTCTTGAGTTGATTAAAGAAAAGTATTTTCTTAGGCTCCTACGTATATATTTTCTCAAAATATACGTGCAGAACTTGCAGTCGAAATCTTGCTGACTTCTAAGTTTGCTTTTTAAAAAATTTTTATTGCAATTGCATGAGCTCCTGTCCGAACAAAAAAAATAAATAGTTTGCACATAAGCCAAAGAATCCAGTATTTTAGTTTTCCATACTAAGCAATAAAAGTTGAAACACTTACAGAAGTTTAATACAGTTGGAGTTTCTTTAGGGCTCCATATTGCCTTACTCACCCATCTTTCCAAAGCAGGTCCTCAGGATACAGTTACACAAAGGAAAATATAAATGGGTACCAACAATTCTTCTTTAACTCTTTCTAAGAATTATTTTGCTGCTACAGGAAACAGGAAGCCATTTCACAGAGGTATTTTTCAGCGTAATTCTTCAACGTGTGTTGCACTGGCTAATTTTTTTTCCATTCATCATGGAACAGATTTCTTTGGAACTCCTTAATGATGTAGTGAAAATTTTATATATGTTGAACATGTGACAGAAAAAAACAGTGTCTGGAGCAAATCTAACATCCAATATTTCTGCTTAATCCTATGTTAGCGTGCCCTTTCTCCCTTCTTTTCTTTTTTTTCAATCAGTCTGCCTCAAATGGTTTTGCTCCTTCTAAAACCTGTCCTTTTGAAACACTCATAACTGGCCTCTGCAGTGTTTGTAGCACCTTGCAGAACTGCAGGATCACAAATCACCTTCCATTTCACAGTCTTGACACAGAGTGTCATGGTCCTCACAAGCAATTTCCCGTGGTCATTCCCTGCCTTGGTGGCTGCCCCTGTTAGACATGGCTCAGGTAGTGCAGCATCACAGCTTTCAGCGTGAGGCACAAATGTAATCCCTGTCTGGGTCTTTAAGAAATATCATAGATTTCTGTGCAAAAGCATGTGCCTGCATATGTTTTAGTGACATGTTTTGTAAATCTTACTGTCCCTCAGAAAGCATTAAAATGAAGCCAACAGGCCCAGCTGTGCTCATAACATACCTTAGTAGATATCCAGACTTTTTTAAAGAACAGAAAAACACACACACGCGCGCGTACTGTCCTACCAAACAGGGTTGCTGTTCTGGGTGTATTCTACTATTTCGTTCACAGTTTACTTTACAACATTGTGCTGAAGTATAACACTAACTATAAAAATGGAAAAACAGTGGAGAGTGCTTTCCCACATGCAATTAAATGGAATTACCTGTCTTTCAGGGGAAACCAAAATAAAAAGGGTTATAAAATAAATTTTTTTCAGATGTTGAAACTATTTATACCATTGGCTTTCAGACCAAGTGTGAAAGTTTCATTTTCATTAAAAACTATTACTATCTGTTAATACTAGATAGAAGACCTCCTAGTGACTTCTTTAGAAGTCCTGACTATCAGCTGGTTTTGACTTACAAGTTCTCCCACTTAGTGGCATGCCACATTTTCCTTTGTGTTTTCTCAAATGATTACCGTAAATGGCAGAATCCATTAAAAACACCCAAAGGATTTGTCATGTTTGCAGCTAACACAATTTCCTTTTTTTTTGATCTATAGTATAATTCTTAAGGGATGAAAAAATGCTCACATAATTAAACAGAAAACCCAAAATAATTCTCTAAATAGTATGTTGGGTAAAGGAGATCTGTAAAAGAAATAAAATCTAACTAACAGTCCAGGTTTAAGTTTTCTGCTAAATCTATTTTACTATTAATTTTAAAGTCTAGGAGAGCTTTTTGATAAATAGTTTTTCTTGATTGCTAACAATCAAACTTGTACAGTTAAAGTTTGTGACTCATACTGGAAAGCTTTGGCAGGGTGCAATTAAAAAAAAAACAACAACTTCAACTTTGATGTGAGCAAAAATCCGCAACATAATTGTTTGGAGTACTTCCTATTATTTTAAGATTAAAGTACTAGAAAATATTTACTAGATATCTAAGAGGGGAGGTCACTTCAACTACGGGTTCAAGTATAGCTTTTGAAAGGGCAAAGTTTATGCCGTATTTGTACTGTCCTCTTTTATATGTATGATATAGACAGACTATAGTTAAAGTAACTAAGAGGTCTAAGCCTCCTTTAAATGTCTAAAATGGACTGCTACTTCCAAAGCAGTTGATATTCCTTACATAGTCTTAATTTTAATCTGAAAAGAGAAAGTACAGTAATAAGGGCCTGATTTTGCAAACATGTCAGTGTGTACATAAAGTTCAGGTCTCAAGTGAGCGCTTTGAGAACAGATATATTTAGAAAAAATTTCAAAAAAAATAAAAGTATCCCCCAAAACCCAAGAGTTTCCAATAATTAAACCACAAGTCCACAGTATGTTAGTCAAATCAAAAGGTCATTTTGTCCCCAGCTTCATTTCCAACTCCTTTTCAGTAATGGAAAGTCTTTCTGTGATCACTAAACTAATACAAAAGTAGAAACATTTATTTTCCCAAATGAGAGGCCATTTGGCACACAAATGTTAAATAGTATGGCCTCACTCTTCTATCATTCACCTCACACAGCTTGCTGCATCTAAACTGGAGAAGAAAGGCCTTCCTGGTAAAGTAATGTGCCAGTGAAATAGTCTGACAGTGCATGTCAAAGCATAGTAAATCCTATATAAGTTTTGCTATGCCAGACAGTATTTGTTTTACTCTTTTAAACAAGGCTTGTTTTAAATACCTACCTCTACTGGGATAAGAAAATTAAGAAACATTGATTACAACTGAAGATACAAGTTGGGTAGGTATAACTTCTTTTCTCCATCCTAAACGTTGTAACACCAAAAAACAAATACAAAGGTTATTTCATTCTTCTGTGAAACAGCCCAAATCAGTACCCGCATTCTCTACTGTGATCAGTTGTCACCTCCAGTAATGGTTGTCAGGCTGGAGGTAAAACATCATCCCCCCTTTTGACTCTGAAAGTGTTAAACTCCATCTTTCTAGGAAATTCAAATTGATATTTTATTTCTTTGCTCTTCATCCCATCTATTTAATCTAGGGTTTGATGCTCTGCAGTAAGACTAGACACAATACTTGAGATTATCAGATCTCAGAAATAGGGGGGAAAAAAGAGCAATAAAATTATTAGCATAACTGCTGGAGGACGTAGGAGTGTACTTTAAAAATCAGAGACCTAAAGCAACAATGAAATCCCAGCATATATACCAGTACCCAGAAATTCCAGGGCTGGACTTCATGCAACAACAATGAACGCTGCGTTTGCCAGTGCTAATGGGGTGAGGAGGGGGCGGTAGAAAAATCCCCCACCGAACCTCAAAAAATACCTCCTGAACTCTGGTCTGGCAGCTCTGAAAAAGAGCATGTAGCAGCTCCGAAACGGCACATATTCAAGAGGTATATTAAGAAGTGGAATAAAGGTCTGCAGCTTTCCAGCAAAATGAGTTATAGCAGTTAGACACGAGCTCTGGGGCGTTACTCTTTTCAATATAAAACTTTATTCCATCTAATTTTAAACTACTCAGTCACTGACTTTCCGCACAATTAAATAAGATGATTGGACACTATACTATTTTTATCAAGGGTATCTTATTTTAAAATTGCACAACTTTGAAAAACCTTAATGCTGAAAAAGGAGCTTTTCCAATCGTTTTTCATCCATTGATAACCATCCCAAATACAAGGGCCTCTCGCTCAGGATATTGAGGCAAAGGGGAAGCCTACAAACGAGGGACTGTTCGCTCAGCACAGCCATCCCTGCGACAGACGAGCTGATGGTTTCTATTGATATAAAACAAAACCTGAAGCATCCAACCTCGATAGCCTGTTGTGAGACAAAGTGTCATGAGGGGGATGTAAAGGTGGGTATTGAAGAACCTCATTCCCTCTCTTACCCACTCTTCTGCCGAGGGCTCCTTAGCAACACAGCGCTTTTAGGATTCCTCTGCTTGCTGCCTGGTTATTTAAAATGTCCAAGTAGCACAACTTGCACCTCCCTTCCCTTCTGCGGTCCCTAGTGACTCCAGTCAGTAGAGCAAATGTCGCTAGGGTTTGGATTTAGCGTACATGCTGGACTGAGCGTGCTCCGCTATGGCACAGACTTATAAAAATGGTAGTTGTTGAATAACTGCGCTGGGTGGTTTTACATTGTTGCAATGTTTTCCAGGGGATTTATAAGGCTCTGGGGCACTGAAAACATGGTGCAATAGCTTCTTTTGCAGATGTAAACATGGGTTTGAGTAAATAGTTAATTTTCACTGGTGTTACAGCATTTGGCGGATGTTCCTAGTCATAAACAAGCTTTCTCCATCTTTCAAAACAAAAACAAAAACTGGATATTGACTTTCTCCATCATCCAAAAACCCCAGCTTGCTTCTCAAGCAAAATTAGACCCAGTTCATTTCACGGATCTGAGACAAAATTCAAAAGGAAAGGAGGTTAAAACGTAGTCTGTTAGGGTTATGACTATGCTGAACTCATAAAAGATAAAAGAGCATAAAATGCTGATATATCTGATGTTTTTATGCAAGAGTGCCTTGTTTCCATTAAACAGCAAAAAGACAGCTACTGTTTAACTGAAGAAACTGATGGAAAATCCTCATTACTATATAAACAGTGGTTTAGGCATAAAAAGTGTTTAGTTTATGCATCTGTGCATTTAGCTGAACACTAAGCTTTTTCTAAACACAATTTGGTGCCTTCCTACTCCCATATATTTTCACTTTCTTTTTGAAAGCAGGGAATCTGTGTATTCTCAGGCCTAAAAATGTAAACCAAAAAAAAATCAATGACTTTTGTATCATGTATCATACCTAACCCACCAGAGAATCCCAGTATATTGCCTCTACAGTTGTAGACTCCTTTAAAGCTTGTCTTTTCTTTTGGATTTCTTTTTCCCACCTTATTTCCAAGGGAAACTTTGGTCTACCATCACCATAAAAGACCTCATTGATTACATCATCTACTTATTCTATTTTGGGATTTAGACTGCTTGCTTATTTGGTGTTCTGTCATTCCACTGCTTATCCAGATCTAAAGCTGAAGAAAAGAATCTCGTAGTCATGCAATTACAACAGAATATTCTCATTTTACTTCCCTTAGCTTTTAAGTCACGTCAATAAAAATGTATACATAAGCCATTTTTTTCAATGATGGCGTCCATTCCTGGTTCCAGAAATTTCACCTCTTTCGAGCTGACCCAGTCCCTATTAAAAATCTCAATATCAACCCCTTTTTCTCTTTGTTCACTTTCATGGTCAACCATCCTCTTTCAATTTATTAATGAGCGTTAATTCACCCATATACTACATGTAAGTCAAACAGGATTGTTTACGTGGATGGTGCCCTGACTGTAAATAGGACCTGCCCCCAAAAGCTACTGAACAGATCCACACTTGCTTTTGTGTATCTTAATATATCAAAAACACCTTTTAATCAGTTAAGAACTAATTCTGATTTGTTTTTATTTTATTTGCTTTAACTTGCACTGAGAGATAATAGGAGCCTATTTCAGACAGTTTGCTACTACTTCAAATTATTCATCATTAATTGTCAGAGAAGGGACGTTATCAGGATGTTAATGCATGACCCTACTAAGCCTTAAAGCGAAATAAACAAACAAACACATTTTTATAATACCACTTGGAAAATACTACAATTCAGTCAAAGACTGAAGAATACCTGCCTCAGCTAGGCAGGCTAGTTCCCTAGCTAGGAGGACGTTTCTTTGGTTCAAAAACTGTAGAAAGAGCCCAGAAGACGTGCATGCACAAATACAATGAGACGGAGAAACTTCCAAATATATTATTCTTCAGCATTAGTGTAGCAGTGCTGCTTCAAGGGCCTCCTCATTATACTGGACGCTGCATACTAACAAATGAAAGTCCATGGTCCCAAGACCTGAGAATGCATTTATTATGTGCTGCACCTCATCTCTTCATGGCACTAACAAACAAGTGAAAATATTGATCACGGCACCCCAGCCGTGTCATCATCCTGGGTATTATATCAGAGCAGGTTTTAAGGAAAGACCGAGGGAAAACATGACAGTTGTGACATCCTGCAACTTAGTCTCGCAATTCACCTAACTGAAAACAACAGTTCCTATCTTGAGCAAGGCTTTGATCCTTATCGGAGTAAGGTGTGGCAATAACTGGCCAAATTTGTATAATTACACATTGTTTTGCATACAAATAGTATTACATGAAATTCATGGTATCCTCAGACTTGTGTTCAGCAAAAGGCTAAGGAAAAGAAACATGTCAGGGTCTAAACCGAGAATGAAAAGACAAAAGCAACATGAAAACATATACACAGTTCTCAGCAAACCTTTGTAGATTTTGTGAGAAGGTGAGCAAACCTATTCAGAGATATGTCAACAGCTACTGCTGAGCTACATGGCAATTCAGATGCTTTAACATCTGAAAACACCAGTCTCTGTGGGCATAAATCAGCATATCTTCTACATGACAAATGGGTAATATGTAATGTGCATATGATCTATTCCTTTTATAAATGAATAGTTCAGATGAAGAGATCCTTAAATATGGAAATCTGACCTAAAACTCCAGAAATATATTTAGGAAGCATGACTACAAGCCACAATCACCCAAAAATGGTTTCGGGGTGGAAGCAATTTCTGAAAATATAGAAGCTTCATTGCAAATGCAAGATAACCATTTATTAGTAAGAGAGCTATGAAAATCAGACATTTATTTTTAGGCAACTCGTACGTCACGTTGCCCAGGGGTAAAATCACTTACCAGTATTCAAACTTTTATCTTCCTAAGCGTACTTAGAAAACAGCCGTTATAAAACTCCCTTTGCACACAGGAGATGTTTAGGGGAACTAAAATCATTTTTAAAACTTGGTAAAAGAACACACATAGTGAATGAAAGTCATTAGCTCAAATCCAGTTCTGGAAACCTGTTTACAAATCACAATCCCGTGGAGTACTCATACAGGATATGAACAATAACTTGTTTCACAACTCTCAGCAATGTGTGTGTGAAAAGAAAGAAGTGGTAGAAAGTGCTCAGAAAAGTACACTGCCTTTTGCACCCGTTTTTCTAAGGAAAATGACCTTCAATGACCCACAATGCTGTTCCAGATTAGTCATCTCTCTGCATCTTCTGCCGCTACTGATCATCAAATTTATCTATTCCAGTGTTAACTGGTTATTACACGCAGACTTTCCTCTCAGATCCAAAACTTTGTGAATCATTATGAATACAACGTCCTGGAATATCTATACCGTTCCTTTCTCAAAGCATTTGGTATTTCTACAAAAGTAGTTAAGAACCAGTAAGGCAATAATGTCGAGATGCCAAAAATGATGTTCGGCTCCTCATTTACTCTAAATCAATATTAAGAAAAATGTAGGAGATGGCAACGTTATATCCGGTACAAATCATCACTTGGACAAAGCATAGCTGACTGTAGACAGGACCAAAGTACTTGTCTGAAATGCTTCCTTCTCTCCGAATGCCTTCCGCCTTCACCCCCCCTCCTCCTGATGTTAAGACGTGCAGGCAGATGCCCTTGTCACTGCTTAGCCTCTGTGTATTTGCTTGGATTGATTCTCATTGCACTTAACTCACACTCCAGATGATGAAGATTATGCTCTGTCCTACCCGAAACAAAGCAGGCACCAATGAGCAGAATTTGCTAACTGATGTAATGCACATACAGGTATTAAGTCACGCATCCTGAAAAAAAGTTTGAGTTGATACATAAACACAGAAGTAGCCTGCTTAGCGTGAAGATTCACATGACATACCACTCTCCTCTCCTGCTGTGTGCACTGGCTCTCCCCTGAAGTAGAGAGTCCACCTCAAGGTCTCTCTCCAGCTATTTAAAACCCCCCACAGAAATAGCTTGAGCAGACTGGCACCTTTTTCTCTCCAAGATATGACTTTTCCAATACAACTGTGTTCCACTGAAACAATTATAAAACTTAAGAGTGTGAGAGGCTCACAAACAGGGTCTTTTTTCCAGGTCTTTTTTCCCCCCAGACTTTTCTCCACCTAAGTGGGGCTCCAGAATTCATGGCTTACAGAAGCAAATGCAAAGCTCTCTTAACTCTGATTTAGTAAATTACACACTTACACACAACACAAACAATAGCTGTGTAGTACGCACAGGAGGAAGTTAATTATTTTCTGCCTTATTAATATACAGAATTCATGCACACGACATCTCTGGGTTCTCATAAAGTAGCTGAAAAACTGTTTACTATTTCAATTCATCACACACTAACAGTACTTGACCAGCATAAATAGAAACAGTGAACCAGCCTTGAAAAACTGGCTGTCGCTTTTGCTCTGAACAACTCCTGAATTTTTTTTATCTTACCGGGAACTTGCCCAGTCATTCCAAACCTAGGTTTATGTGAGTGGATTAATTCTTAGAAAAGAAGCATCTTCCTGACTGGATTTATACAGTTTGCATGAAACATTTTTTGGGGTCAATTTTTTGTTGGAAGACAAAGTAAACAGGAAACTCCCAAGCATTTAACTGTTGCAAAACTAGCTATGAAACCAAAGACAGAAGTTTCAAAGTGTTGACTTCCAGGATTATTTAAAATGGCTTGAAGATCCCATTTTAGCACTACCTCATCCTACTATTTTTGATCTGGAAAAAAATCTGTTTTTTCACTGCATTCTTTATAACTTTAGAGTTATTAAATGAATCAGCAGGGAAAGTGATCCCTTATTTGCTCAGCAAAATGTAAAAAAAAATATTTACAGTTGTCATATAATCCCTTGAAGTTCATGCAATGTAGAACTAAGTGTTCAGTAACCCTCAAATTTTCCTTCCTCCTGTAACGAGGTGCTCTAGCAGTTATATAAATAAATCATCTAAGGACATAATCTAAGAACCCTTATGCGTTTTTTATTCACACATCCTTTAAACTATACCTGCGCTCATTTAATCTCATGGGGCTTTCCCATCTATTTCTTCTACAGGTCAGCTTGAAAGTGGCAAAACCAGGATTCCCATCTATGCAGAAGTCTACACGCTACCTGACCAATACAAAGACACAAGTGTGCCGATGTTTCCTCATGTGAATAACCATCAGCTGTTATTGTTAATGATGGGCCATAAATCTCTGAGAAACAAACAAATAAAAACAAATGGATGACAACCTGAGGAGAAAAAAAAATAATAATGCATGACCAGGCTTTGTATCTTCTGCTTCATGTTTCCTACATTCCCACCAGCTAGATTTGGAATATAGCATTTTCAGGAAATTCAACTTTTATAGTCTCTCCTGTTCACTCCAATTCTTCCCACCATTTCATTATTTATTCCTAATGACCGATTACATCTGTGATACATCAGGACCTAAAGAGTTGTGTAGTTTCAACAAATGTGCCTTTTCAAGACTTGAAGCTACCAAAATCACATTTGAAAAATCATCTCTAAGCACTTTTTCAGAGAGTACATGGATTCATTTCTGGATATTTTGGCAAATGTAATTTGGAAACTAATCCCAGTTTTATAAACAAGTGGTGTATTTTGTAGGAATTGAACTGTCACACGTATGGCAGATAGAGACATGCCTTTCTTTTCCTCACTTTTGTTCTGTTATTGACAGAAACAGCACTTACATGGGATTAAATGTGAGCCAGGAAATATATATATCACCAACAGGAGCCCCAAGTTGGTTCCAGAAGTTTTCCAAATTAGATCTGGCATCTGGCACCACAGCAAGTGCCATACTCCTTTTGGTCTAGTTTTACACCATTTTACTACAGGTCTGTTTTTACAGCTCCCCATCACTAGTGCAATCCAGAGTCCCGAGAACAAGAGACAGGAAGAAGGGCAGCCCCATCCCACCCTCACATAAGGTCCTGTGATGAGGTAAGCTCCTGGTTCCGGACAGGCTGTGGTGAAGCACATCCCCCATGGCTCCGCACAGCACTGTCTTTCTCTCCAGGCCCCTTCAACCCTGCCGTATCTTCCTACCAAGGGAGACAGAGATACTTCAGCGCTGTGCTGAGAGCATGCAAACACCCAGTCCATGGCAAGAAAGGGGAAGATACAGGAATGTCCCCTTAAGTCACTGCTGGTAAAAACATGTAAATTTTTTAAAAGTCCATATTAACTTACGAAACTCAGTATATACACAAAGCATCAGAGGAAAATCTGAATACAGGGCTTAGAATAAGCGTTTGGACAGGATATAACTGAAGCCTGTGTTTACGCTTGCAGCAATTACAAGAATAGTTTCTACCTTATCATAAGTTCAAAATGTGAAGTATTAAATTTGCTAGCAATAAAAATAGAGTGGAATGTCATCTTGAGTCTGAAAATAAGTCACTTAAAGGATTTGGATAAGAACAAATTAAATATTTTATTTATAGGACTAAAAGTAAAAAAAAACTCTTAACAAGCACCAAATGATCTAGAAACAAGTATAAAAAATGGAATGGATAAAGAAATATGAAAGGTTTTTCAACACTATTTATAAACTATGTTGCAAACCTGTCCCATTTAAAAATTCTCATTAGCTTTTGCTGGGCCGGGGTCCACCCCTAATGAAGATTCATTAGATTTTCCTAAAAAAGTCATCTTTCTTCGGTTATTGATTGTTTCTGTCATGAGTTCAGCTTCCATTAGCAGTTTCTTGTAGCTTTCGTATTCATAGGCATTTGTACAAGTCAAAAGTCATTTTTTATTAGGAAGAAAGTTTAAAGCCACTTTGTTGAAAATAACTGCAAATTTTTAACAGGAACATTTTCCTTCACTTTTACGAAGAAGTGAACTATACTAGTTGAGTTAACCTAAAAATGAGTTACAGAACCTAAAACCAAGATTTTTTTTCACTTCACGACATCTACGCTTGCCTGTCAGAAGCTTAACTTCCACAACTTTTTTCATCAGTGTAAGTAGTTCAGCAGAGAACCACCAGAATGAATTAAGGATTTCACTGGCTTTTTAAGACTACTATTTCACATTGAAAAGAGGCAAAAGATGAGACTTAAGCCACAGAACACTGGGAAATAGAGATTGCAACGAAATAAATCCCAGCTCAAGAGTAAAGAAAAAGCAGATACAAATTTACATGTGAAAACACTTGGTGCTACAGGCAGTCAAGGTACAGAGAGGTGCCCTGTGGAATGAAACACCGAGTGCAACAAGCAGAGGAGCATCTCGTTCAAAAAGGGAGCCAGAAAAGTGGGGAGGTCAGAAATATGGCGCCAGGCAAACAGCGGCCGACACAACGGACGTCACAGACCTTGAAGAGCTTCCTGGACTCTTTCAAATTTCCTCTGTCCCTGTGAAACTGGCTTTCTTTAAGTAGTTTCCAAGGGCCTGCAATTCATTTCTTGGCTAGGCAAGCTCACTTTCACTGAACACAGTGATGTGAGGTTTGTTTGAATTCCTGCTGTGTGGAAATCTACTGTACTTTCTAGCAGGTGTGAGAACACTGAGGCTCCTTCAGTTGCAGCTCATTTCCACTTACTAACTACTTTATCTCCGTGGATGAAGCAAAAGTGACTTTTGTGTTTCCTGGCAGTCTGCTGCTTCAAAGAACCTAATAGTGATTTGTTTATTTCAGAGGAAATGGAGACCAGTCAGTGATGACAGATTTATTGGTTAAATGGACATCACAAAAAAAATTTCATGCAGTACAGGCTGGCTCTAACCACACTATGAGAACTCATAGTAAGGGGTGATGTGCATTCCAGAAATCCAGTCCTATTTAATCCACTCTGCTGTAATCTGTACATTTATATAGCACCCTTCACACAATTTCCGAGAGCTCTGTACAAAAATGTAATAACCACTGTACTGAAAAATATCCAGGTATATTGATGGCCTACATTTAGACTTGAAAATACAGCAAAAGGAGCCAGACTGTTGAGTATCCCCTGGCAATGAGTCAGTCAGTGACAGGCAAGAAAAAAATGGGTGTCCGATCTCTTCCAATTAAATCTCAGGATAGAAGAGAAATTCTTATTTCTGGAGAGAAAATTCACAATATGGCAATTCACAATAGCTCCTAGTGGAGGAGAATTTTACATGGGAGCAATAAAAAATGAGAATTGATATGAAACTTCAGTGAGACCCAATATAAATTGTACATTATGGCTGATCAAACTCAGTCCAACAAGAGGAAAAGGCACAGGGTTTTCAGCAGTTGGTAGGTTTGCAACACATGAAGGTTTACTTGGAGAACTGCATGGTCTCAATGTGAAAAATAAATAAATAAAAACATTCTAGAGCAAGATACTACCAAATTTATGTTGCTGTAGTCTTCAAATGCTAGCTGGATGTGATAATTGCATCTGGCAAAGAAAGTAAAATAGATTTATGGATAACATATAGGAACCTGTGTTGAAAATCCCAGATAACCTGACAACTGCCCGTTTTCTGTAAGGTTGAGGAACACTGATCAAGGCAAGCACTGAGATCCAGCCAGTCAGCAGGGCATTCCATTTGATCTGGATTCAATTTCACAAAAATGTCTGGCTGAGGTCGTGCATCAGCCAAACAAACACACCATTTGGAAAGAAGCTGGAATATTTGTTGAGGCAGAGAAATATATCTGTACATCACCTCCATACATATGGTTGGCTAAAGCACATCTGCCAATAATTGGCTCAAAAAAATCATCAAAATGATAAAAATGCCTCTATTTGAGATGATAAAATAAAAAGTGCTATTTATTCTTTGGAGCCACATACCTGCTCAAAAATACCTTGATTGGTGATTCACCCAGTGTTTAGTAACTGGAATTATCATTGCATTTTGACTCCTCCTCCTCCCAAGTCTAGCATGACATCCTGAATGGTTTAGCTTTGTTTATGCATAAGGAACTGTAAGCTAGTTTTGCCCATTTTACAGACTGAAAATCTGAAGTATGGAATAACTACAGCACAGTGTAAAGGCTATTGAAATTACTCTGAAGGAAATGAAAATAGCAGGTCTACGCAGGGACTCGTGTAGGGAGTATAGTCAGGGTGATTTGCCCAAAATAACATACTTGCTGTTCAGCAGGGGCAGTTTGCCTGGCAAAATCATGGTGCTGACCTAAATGTTCTCATTTGCAGCCCTGGAGACTGCTTGGGTGCTTGTGGGCAATGTTCTAGCAGACAAATTAATGCAAAAAGTCTATGGCAGAGTTGGAAACTCAACTTTTTTCTCCTTGAGATCTTTCCAGTGTCTTATTTCAAAGCCACCCATCTTCTCTACTTTTGGGGTGCAGGGTAGCATGGTGGGTCGTTTATTGAAATTTAGTCTTAGTCTTTTAAGCCTACTAATATCTCCCTCCTTTTAATAATTATATCTAAATTTTAAAAACGGGTAGTCCACGAATGAAGTCTAACGGTGCTTTTGAATCAGATACAACATCTTATACAGCACGCAGCACTATAAAAGTTCAAATACTTTTTTTTACTTACTGTGTTTGTATTTGTGTGTGAGAGTGTGTGTGTATACAGAACTTATGTAAAATCAAGAGCTAATTTTAATTATCCCTTTTTTAACTATAAGAAGGCACACTAGATGCTTTGTTTGATCTTGATTTAACCCAATCCTGCAATTATGTATATTATGATCATCTGTGTATTACCAACCTTAAAGTATAAGCACAGTGATTTGCAAGCATCCTATTCACTAGCTAGCCTCACTCAAGAAATTTTCTAGGACAGGGAGCTTACTTTATAGAAAAAAGGGCACAGCCCTGGTTTCTTTAAAATATGTTTTATTTTACAGGATTGCCAGCCTAAAGCAAACAAAAGCATATGAATGTACTGCAGTTTGAGAGTCCACACACTGGTTGAACTCCTTGAAAATGTATTACCAAAGCATTAGATGCAGAGAAGTAGGTCCCCAGTAGGAAAGCAACGTGAGGGACGCATATTTTTAAAACTCAGGACATGCTGAAGGGGTTGCAGCCCTCCAATATTAACAGTAGATCTCTTAACTATAAGCAAATGCTTGAAGGATACAGATGAGGGACAATTCTGGAAGAAAATGTTTACAGTTGAAGTTCTACAGCCAGGAAGAGATAGGCTAAAGCCTAAAAGCTGCCTCAACACAAAAGGATCGGTTTTCAAGAGAGCTGCACACCCGACTGTTACCATTTAGGCACCTAAATGAAGAACAATGGGGGCTGCTGGGTTCTGAGCTCTTTCAAGCATCTGGTCCAAATTCTTTCCTTCCATATGAATCAAAACAAATGTTTAGGCTACCAACTTTCCATTGCCCTTTCAGTTTAATGCCAGCTTTTCTAGCTTTTAAATTCCTTAGTATAATAAGATGAATAAAACACTAACTTAGCAAAACGTCCAGTTAGGGACTATTTGCAATATCTTCTTTTTTATTAGTAGCAGACATAAAGTTTGTATATAGTCATTGCAAAAATATATCTTTCAAAACAGTATCTTTTGGAACAAGATTTTTTGGTTTAATACATTTAGAAAAATATGAATCTATCTTACTTGGCTATTAAAAAGTGGTTACAGATTAACTCACAGATTTGAAGACAGACTGAAAATCAGCATAAAACAAAACACAGTAGCAGAAACAGTCAGAAAATTACCAAGTAAATTATATAAGAAAACAAAAAGGAGATCACACCGTGATGTGGAAGTAGAACATAAGTTGATGTGGGCTGTGCCACACCACGCTAAGGGAAGTTTTAAGACTACACAATTTCTGCTGCTCTGGACAATTACGTCCATCCCACAGTGATGTGGAGCCTGATATAGGAGCTGCAATGCTCTGCAAGAGTCCAGGATGCATCATTGTGCCTGGACACTGGTACGTCCTAAGATGGCTGAAAGCTGTGCTAATTAGTCGTAAGACTTTGTATTTAAATGTTAGGGGGCAACTGCTGAGATAGACAGGCAAATGTAACTACGTGGTAGTGCCATACCTCTGCAACTAAAACACATGACATCGGAAATGCACAGCATCACCTGATACTAACCCTGGGAGAGTAAAGGTCCGTTCCCAGTCCTCTTCCCACTACGGGAAAACCCGTTCTGCAGAAATGTGTGAATTCAAACAGTTTAAGAAAGTCTCTGCTTAAGAACTCAGAAATTTTGCAGGCTTATCATAGTGAATACTGAAACATCAAGAAAACACTCAAGCAAGTTCATGAATAAGGAGACTCCACCAGACAAAAGTAAGGAAAAACTGGATATCTCATTTTAGTTTTACAACACACACAGCAGCAAAGGAAACAGTGACGGGTGAAAACACAAAACCACGGATGGAAATCTGTGGTTTTTTCTGACTTGAATGAAAGAAAGCTGCTTCAAGAAGCACGTAAACAAAGTTGGCAGGAAACATGTTTACTAATTTACATGAGCTAATTCAATAAAATATGTGAGACAGAAAGAAACATACAGTCCATTTTCAGCTTTTCCTATACCTAACGAGCATTCCCCTCACCAGTTTTTCTTTTCCAAACTATATTCAGGTCTAATGTTTCTACTGCTTTATGATTCTTACATAAATTATTTTCTGTAACTGATACTATACTCAACAGCCATTGTGCCAAAGCTGCCTCTGACCTTCAGCTGTAGAAAGAGTTTTCATTAAGGAAATAAAACAAAAGTTTGGAATTAATGACTTGAAGATAAGAACAAAGACTCATCCCCAAATTAACTAAGGCTGTGCATAAAGAGGCATGAGAATTGTCTTCTAAAGCTGGATGATGAAGAGAAGGGATAAATTACTTAGGACTGTAGTAGAGCATGAGACAAGGTTCAGAAAAAGAAAGTTTGGAGTATTTTAAGATGAGTATCAGGCCAAAATTCCTGCAAGTGAGATTTATTACACCATGGAGTCTGTTTCCTGAGACTGCTAATGAAGGCAAGCTATTTTTTAAAGTCCAAATGAACATTTAATAAATGAGTACCACACTCACAAACCATATACATAACCCGTTTTGTCATACTGAATTGAAAGAAATCAACCCACACTCAAGCCTTTTAGTCATCACTACTTCACTCCATCTGTCACTCGTCTAATAAAAGAATATTAATATGGATTGCTGTTTGGCAGGGGGTACCTTTTTCCCTGTAAATAGGATTTCTCTAGGTAAATTACGTGTGTCTTTTTAGGAAGGTTTCCTTTCTTTTTTTTTTTTTTACCTGCACTGTGTTTTATGTCCTTCCAATAATTCCTAGGTCTGCATAGCTAGACAGCAATGTAATTAATTATCTTGTAATTAATTCTCTCAGGGCGGTTGTTCAGCCATCATCCACTGTACCATCTGACCACCGTCCACATTCATTACACTGGAAATAACGGCATCCCTAATGGACACTGCAGAGTCTGTAGTTCCTCACCTCTTTGGAGCCAGAGAAAGCTTAGCCTGGCATAGAGCAGCATGGAGAAGAGAGGAGAAGAGAAGGGAAGAGAGGGAAAGAAGGGTTGTTTTCTCCTCTTTGTGCAGGTTGGAAGTGAGGTGAGGAGGGTAGTTATGAAAGTCAGTATGATTATGACAAAAAAAGCTGTCAGCTATGACAGTTTTGCAGCATTTCCTGAAAGGGGGCAGCCTCTTGATCCTTTTTAATATCCTTATTAGTCTCCAGTTCAAGAAGCGTGTGTGAGGACATGTTTAACTCCCATTGAAGTCAGTGGTTCTTAAGCATATGCTCAAATTTTTTCACAAATCAGGACTTTAATCTGTTCCTTATGTACATTTAGGATTACAGAGAAGTCTTCTGTTTTTGAAGTTGCTGGAAACATCAGCTTGCTGATGGGAGGTGTGGGAAGGGAGCAGGACTCCACTTTCAGAAGTCTGCAACTTTCTTGTTTAATTTTTTTTTCCAATTTTGACCAGAAAAGTATCTGTTTACCAATTTTTTAAAATATTCTCAAATACTGTCTATTAGATTCTAATACATGCTGCAGAAATGTGAGTTACCGACACAACATGCTTCTGGGTTTTCGTTAGTTATAAAGTCACAAATACTAAGGTTAGCATCTCATTACTCTCTCCTTCCTCTATAAAGTTGATAGAACGCTTACCAAAACCCTACGAGATTTATTCCTAGCAAGGGGAAAGAAGAGTTGAGACAAAAGCTGTAAAACTGTCTCCGTCCTACACTGCAAATGCACCTCAGTTCTGGCATCTAGTGCTGTTGGATATTTCAGTCCTGGAACAGAACCCTCTTCACTGAGCCTGAAGGTTGTGCCAAACTGTATGGTGATTTTTGTGATATGGAAAAAAGCCGTAAAGCAGCCAATCTTGTGATCGGATCCTCATGTGAATTTATGTCTCCAGAGTTCAGATTTAATATCTTCTGTAATTTTACCACGCGGTCTATTTGCTGATATTACACTGAAAAAATGCCAAGCCCAAGTATTCAAAAGGTATCAGCAAGACTCCTGTACCTTTTCTCTCCTTGCCTGCAGCTCCCTCACCTTCTTCGAACTGCTTTAAAACACATTTAGGAGTAAAATAGCACAGCACAACCAAGTGCTGGTTCAGTCAAATCAAGTGGACTCTCCAGGTCCCTATCTGCTGTTATTTTAGATTTGATACACTCATGCACACACACGCTCCCACACAGAGCAAATGTATGTTCACGTCTATTATATCAATGAAATTAAATCACAAAAATATATTTTACTGTTTTCAAAATTCTTCTTACAGAAAACTAGAGTGAAAGGACAAATTGCCAATGCTATTTAAAGAGTTTACAGGCCCCTTCAAAATGAGACTTTACATTCTTTGAAGCACATTCCTTCTGGCACAAGTAATTATTACCTAAAATCTTGGAATTAAGAAAGTGCATTTTAAGAAAGTTAAGATTCATTTTTTTTTTAACCCATTTGGTTTAGTTTCAGATACTCCCATTTTACACACGGCTCTGCTCAACAGTGGGTACATCACTGGTATTAAATATTAATCAGCATTGTCATGTCTGGGTCATGCTTGATTTCTGCTATAGCTGTTTACAGAATCTGCTTTGTGGTACACACCCTTATGAAGTTAAAACCTCAAGAAGAGAAGAGAGAGGACATGAAACATCTTTTTTTTTTCTCTCTCTCTTTTTTTTTCACATTTACTCTCAGCCTTGCACACTTTTCTAACACACCATAAATGCACACAAGGGCCACGAATGACCTACAGTTACCAAAAGTAAGTTCACAGTAAAACAACTGATGGTTTGGGACCGATGGGATAGTGACAGAATATGGCTTCTGGATGTTTCTCGCATGTACATCAGCCGTACTGAAGACAGAGAAGAGTGTGAATGGAAAAAGAAAGAACACACTTAAGACAGCACTGAGAAAACATTGAGGTAGATAAGAAACAGGATCCGAAACATCGGCTGAGCAGCAGTTGGGCGATGCCTTGCAGGGAAATAAGTTTAACTCTGAGAGGATAAGCTGGAACCAGAAGAAGGATTCTAGAAAGGGAATTTGAAAAGCGTATGATTGAATGGTAGGATCATTTCATCAGCTTTGGTTTTGGCAGGGTTAAAATAGGAGCCAAGAGAGGGCCAGGGCAGGAAAACAGGTTTTGATTTCTGCTAAGTGGTATAAAAACCATTTGCAAAACAGTCTGAAAACATGTAGGAGAGAGAGAAGATTGATAAAAGCAATTTGCAAACTCTCATGGCAAAATAAGATCTTCTAAACCATAGTTCTCACCCTGCTGAGAACAAGCAGCAGCCCATGGCCTTGTACTGGGGAAACCAAGGACAAAGTTGTTTTGCCCCTGTATAAAAATGCTTTGTGCTTACCCCCCAGCTCTCTTTTGTGAGCATTTTTTTCCTGTGTCTGCGCATTCTCGCCCTTGAAGGAAAGGAAATGCTGTCTGCTTTTATAAAGAAACCAACTTTAACTGCATAAAGCTAGCTCTTCGGCTTTATGGAGAGCAGAGATACAGGAGACATTAAATGACATGGCAGGGAAGGTGCAAAGGCTGATTAGTGAGACCTTTTTGTGGTTGTTGTGCAACATGCTACACACATTCCCTGGACTTGCTTCAGTTCCCAAACTTGCAGAAATATTCTTCTAGAGGTATTCAGGGAACACGTAGCCCCCCCCCCAAATAACTTCTGAACTAGTAAGGCTCCACATAGGTTCACATGAACATCTCAGAAAAAAGCAGTACTTGCATTTCTAGCTCAGTGTGGATTTCACCCCTGTCTTTTGTGATAAGAATCTGCTGATATGTTAACAAGGTCCTTTTAATTAATAGGCCAGCAATAGCATGTAGCCAGACTCCACTATATGGGTAGCATCAAGCTTTCTACTTATCCACATAATCAAGTCAACCATATGTTTCAGGATTAACATGGATGCAGCTTTAAGTTTGTGTGTGTGTGAATTAAGACTATCAATTAGTTGTGGAAACATGCTTGAAAAACACAAAGCAAGCCAGAGCCTCCATAAATAATATTTTTATGGTATCTACCCATATGTTGTGGAACTACAAACATTTCTTAGCCATGCACCATCAAGCTGAAGGAATCAGAGTAGCAAGCGACATGCCTGTGCTGAACTTTTGCAACACTATACTATTAACTCCGAAAGAATAATACACAGTAACCTAAGCTTGGACAGAATTAGAGCATCAGTACACAGCCTGGCAAAGCACCCAGTGACTTTTGCAGGAGGGAAGGAAACGGCTTACCCAAGATCTTTGAAGGACTGGGTCATTCTGCAAGTTATATTTCACCGAACATACCTCAAAACGGCTGGATGCATTTAGCCACTGTACTTGAAACACACAGTCTCTATCCAAAAGAAGTGTTTGTTTGGGCGTCATGTCTGGCAAAGCTCTTGTGATATGTTTGCAAATACAAAAATGTTAAATCTCTCATATTTCTCATGCCAGCAGACTACAAACCCAATTGACACCTTCTCTGTATGTCTAAATTTCAGTTTGGAACCAGTGAAAAAAAGATAGCTTTATAGGGTTTGAATATGGTTAGATTTCTGTACATACCCTCACATTAAAGCAATAAAGATGTTTGCCTCGTAAAGTTGTAGCTATGTATCGAAGTGTAAAAAGCAAAGGGGTCAGAATGAGCAGAGAAAAAAAAATTAAAAAGCAAAGCTAAAACAAAGCTACAGGGAAGTTTGGCAGCGTATTTCTTCATGATGTAAACCAATCCACAATATTTGCGACCCTGTCTCCAGCTTTTTCTCCTGTGCATAGTCACATCATTTTTTTAATTTATTATTTAAGTTGTTCTATTTACTACTTTTAATAATAATAAATTGCTTCATAAAAACAAATAATACAGACAAAAGAATAGTAACTCTTTTCATTGGCCCAATAATATACTCTATTAGAAAATCATCTTAATTAAAGTGGTAATAATACAAGAAAAGATAATGCTGTGGATTCAAGATGCCTTATGGACAACTGCTAATGAAGCCTCCTATTTTTATCTGACTCCGCTCTGCTGATCCATAACTGTTTCATCTCGCATTGCCTAACAGACTAACATTACCTAACAGAACTGTTCTATTTAGTGGATCACTGCAGTTCTTAAGTTATTGTAGGTTAACATCTAGGGGAAATCTGATTAAGGTAAAGGGTGGTATTATTTATTTTGCAGTAAAGAAAGTGCTCATTCTGCAAGGATAAATGGCAATTGAAAAGATATACAGGCGTACACTCCTTCAGAAATGGACTTGTGCAAAAAAAGGAAGACAGGGAGGGAGGGAAGGAGAGGGAGCCGGGAGTGAGACAATTAGTGTGTATTGTTCTAATGTCCTCAGGAACGCAAAGACTTAACACACAGCTGTGGCTTGAGGTCATTGTGGTACTCCCAAAACAAGAATATAGAAAGAAAAAAAAAAAGAGCTTAATATTACTATGTCAATTCTGAGTCAATCAAATCAGTAATTCCCAAGCGCAAAGGACTTGCAACGTTCTCAGTTCTCCCTAAGCCCTACATAAGGCGAGTGTGAGTCGTGGACTTTTACTAGGTTTTAAAGTCTAGTTCAGAAAATATCAATTCAAAAGGAGTGAACACGCCTTAGCCCCCATTAGACTGCTGTTTTCTTCTGGCAGAAAATACTGTCTGGCATTCTCAGCACAAAGCTTTACAAGGCGTTTTCAAGCAGTCAATGTCGGCATAGCCGCCCGGGCTTCCACTGACACCATTTTTACCAGCTCAGTGTACCAAAGCCTTGCAAAATATGCCTTCGTATAGTTTATCAACACATCTGACTTCAGCTCTTTTTCCTTCACTAAACCAAATGATATTTTAATTAATTGAGGAGACATCTAGTCACTGTTCCTTTTTACAGTAATAAACACATTTTAACAAGTAGGTTTTGCCTGTCCACATACCCTACGAGGATGGAGCCTGCAGTGTTCTAGTATTCTGCACCAGCTGGAAGAAAATGAAAGACATGAAAAGCTACTGAGACCCGTGTGCCTGAGGAGCCTCACGCACCCTGGAAAAACACCCCCTGCCAAAGAAGCCCCCATGCACACTCAGGGTACGTTGCATACTTCTAGAATATGCCACTTTTTGCTTGGCAGGTAGAAAACCCCACAGTTCATTCAACTCTCTTCAGAGCTATATTGTCAGTCCACATATGTCCAACAGATTTTTTAGTATCTATTTTTAGAAGGACCAAAGTGGGAAACGTATTTTTCCGCTTGGTAAATTTAAGTGACTAATGCCCCCAGTTCACCAAAATGTGTAAACGTACACTTAACTTTGGGTGTGTTCGTATCAAAGTAATACAACTACTTCTGCTGTGAAGTCCTGGCTCCACTCAGGAGTTAGTTTTGACTGCAGCGCACCCAAGATTTCATTCACCTCCCAACATACAAAATTAAATGCATACTGGCATCATCGTAGGATTGCAGTCTAAGAATTAAAACTCACAATGGTGGCAGAGGCTACTGAAGTGCATCTAACGCAGTTTATGTAAGGCAGCATTTGTTCAGGCTCGCTAAAAATAAAAAATAGCTATTAGAGATCTGAGGGAATGCAGAAGGAAGAAGGATTTTTAAAAGCCTGCAGTAATCTGTTTCAGTTTTAGTTTTTCATATCCTATTTGCTATAAAATAATGTTCAATCAACCAATTTTTCTCTAGTCCAAGAAGCAGCTTCGAAAGAAAGAAAGAAAGAAAGAAAGAAAGAAAGAAAGAAAGAAAGAAAGAAAGAAAGAAAGAAAGAAAGAAAGAAAGAAAGAAAGAAAGAAAGAAAGAAAGAAAGAAAGAAAGAAACAAGGAAGATTACTTGGCTTCCAGTTAGAGTTTCATAATCCACTGGATTTTATTGGTTTAGTAAAACTATGCTCTTCCATCATAAATGAAAGATTTGACTCATTCCTTTGAGACTTGTTTCTTCTGCTGTTTGGCCAATTATTTTGTTTCATTTGTTGAAAAGAAAGATAAAAGGAAACATAGGTTCAAGTACAAAATAACTTTTCTTTCAAATGACCGTTAAGTTTTCATGTATGTTTTCTTCTGTTTATGTATTTTAAGGGCCCCTTTTGCCACTACTGCAAGGTTTATTCAGCACAGGTAATTTTCAATACAAAGTTCAGAATGCTTTTTTCTTTGTATTGAGCAAGAAGCTGCAGTGGTTTCAGACCGCATAGTACTGAATAATTACATTTATCATTAAACGACAAAATATTCAGTAGCCAATTTCCAAATGTTATTTCTGATTTTTCTTTTGAGGTATAATCACATGCCTATTTAGTAATATGCACAACTTCCAGTCAAGTTAACCTACCCCCAAAACGATTTGTAATATTCAAAATTCCATATTGAAAAAAAACTCACATTCTGAATAGGAGGTATGTTTCTTCTGTAGGTCCAAGATCTCAAAATGAAGGACATCTTCCCTAATCTACAATGACATTTACATCTTTACTATCACCAATATTAACAAGTAGAATTTTGACAGCCAAAGTTGTCTATTTATAGTGTTTAGTAGAAGACCTCAGAAGCAACTTTTCATGTATGACAGTGAACCGTTTACTGCTATATCCCATTATATTAATGATTTTTTCTCACTTTGCATCACTCAGTGAATTCTAGGAGACAGTGATGCAATGCCGCACGAGTGATATTATAGATATATATATATATATAAAATCAGCAGGGATTTAATAACATCAGTGTGATTTAAATTTTTACCTATTAAAGTATTATTTTAAACAGATATGGTTTAGGTAAACTTATCAAAGGACACAGATTTTGCACTATATTATTAACAAATAACACGGACAACAAATGCTAGAAAACTAAGACCGATGGCAGCAGTGGTTTTTTAAACAAGCATTCCTTTGCTGTGTTTGCCGCTAGAAGCATGTGAGACAGTGTATCACAAAAAGCATAAGCACTAGCACGGCTAACTGGCCTATCTCCTTCTCCCAAGCTAAGCTACATTCATAGTAAGAACGCACGTCTTAAAATCCGGTACTACCAAAAATCAGTGGGAGTTTTGCCATCAACATCTTCTGGGTGAAACTTCCCTTAGCAAGTATGTTTATAAAACATTTATTTTAATAACTTTTTTCAGTGATCCAAATACTTCAAACACATACAAGACTAGACTGTGTGCATCCAACACAATTACATCAGGCGATTTTTGAATTCAAGCTTTCATTAAACACAGTAGGAAAGCAGCTATCCGATCATCAAAGTCCCCAGACACTCACCCCAGAAGTCAAATGACTTCTTGCTGTGCACACCTATGCAGCCACACGAGCTCATGCTGGTAAAGGTGATGGGATTGCCCTGCTGCATAGCGGGAGGAAGGCTTTTTCTGCGGGGTGGCAGCGCACCGTCTCGCCCTTACCCTGCCACCAATAATACTTGAGGAATGGTGATGCAGATCTGTAAGTCTTTAAAGCCTACTAAAAAAAGCAAGCACGTGCACACACGCGCACACAAAGCTTTTCATTAAATAAAAGCTTACAGTACTTTACAAATGGAAGGAAAGCACTGGTATTGTCATTGTATAGGTTGGGGAAACAGACATAAAAGGATAGGGCACAGGCTCGAGACAGATCATAAGGCCGGGTTCAGTGCCCAGCTGTGCACTGATGTAACGAAGTAGCCTCAAGCACTGTTTATCAAGCTTCTCTAACACCACACTATTTTAGTTAGAAACCTTATTAGCGACACATGCAAGTATTTATATTTAAAAAATATGACTTTCCTTTCACATCCTTTCAAGTTGCATTCTTAACTGTATTAGAACAAGGACACAGGATAACATAGCAAAAATAAGGATTGAGCCCAACCCCACCATAACTACATTTTACTCATGGATTTAAACTTTCCTCCTTCTAGCAGATGAAACCAGATTTACTTCGCTTCCTTTCCGGAGACTAAAAAAACTGCTTGGTAGAATATGTTTTGCTGCTGAAAGAAACATGCTACAGCGACCGTTCATACTGCCGTGTAACACTGTATTTGCTGAAAGCAATAATCCAGTGAGCAATATCGGATTATTAGCAGACAGCAGCAAAGATAATGTTGTCACCTTCCCTTGAATTTCAAGACACAGTACTCAATCCTGCTCTTGAGAACTTCAAAGATACAGCATATCGAGCCATCACATCACTAAAGAATGAATATTTCCAAACAGCAAACTAGATGCAAGTTAACAGGCTCAATTAAAAAGCACTTATTAAATAATTAGCATGTCCAAAAAGGGCAACGAGTCTGACAAAAAGAAAATCCAGAATCTGATTACTTACTGTGCAAAATAGTAGAGACGTTATGCTAGATATATAAGGACAAATTTTATCCTAGGATGTTAAAACCAATGAAATTAAAATTCAGTTTGTATAGATAATGCTGAATTGTCAATGCTCAAACAATCAGGCAATCCTAATATTTTATCAATTAATATCTACAAGAATTATAAAGCATTTTTATTTCCCTACCATGCAACAATCCTGAAAATCCTGGAAGGTAACAGCAGCCATGATTTATTGAAAAGTTTTAGTGAAATTTTCTCCACAATGTTTGCCAGAATGTTTGGATCCTTAATCCCCATGTGTCCATATCTCCTTCTGCATTTGGTTCTAGGACCACACTTCTTACCCATCCAGACCCCTCGGTGGCTTTGCTTTGAAGACTGGGATCCTTCACAGTGCTTAATACCAAATAATAAAAGAATAACATACAATTACATTTCTGTGCCAAAGATTTAAAACAGAGTAACAGAAATAAGCTCCAAGGGCTTAAAAAACCTTGAGCACTTCAGTAGTTCCAGTAGAGTCAATAGACCTTCACACAAACCCATTTGTTCTCCAGTAAACATNAGACAGAAATACTTAATTAGGGGCTATACTTATTTCTGTCCCCACAAAATTACTCTTTGGCTATGGGCAAAGAATTCTGAGAATGTATCAGTAAAGTAGTGTTTAAAAATTTTACAGTCCTAGAAAAGTCCCTGATTATTATTTGCTGAGAGCAAAAGTGAATGTATTGCAAATTTTTATCTATTAAACAATCCAGCAAGCAGCCCACTAGGTAGCCCAACATTTGCTAAGCAATCAGCTTTAAAAGTTTTCTCCTAAAATTATTATTATTATTCATCGGATTTTGAACTTGTTTCATTTATGAATTCTACAGAGGTGTTTTCTTGTTGTTGCTGGTGTTTTGTTAATGGTAAGTGAGGCTTTCATACTGGATACCAAACAAATTAACTCTTTCCAGAAAAACTATGCTTTATTATGTATTTTTTCTTGCTTCCGTTTACAACCACGCTGAAAAGCACAGACATATTGATGAATCAGTTACACAGTTCTTTTTGACTACAAGTGTGCAGCTCATTTTTCTTACTGATGTGTTTCAGAAACCAATCAGAAGTCCTCAAAACCCATGATATTGCAGTATTTATAATCATTTATCAAAATGACCTGCTTTTTAGAGACCATTTCAAACAAGCACATATGATTTATGATATTTAGATGTGTTTAAAATACATTCCCTGGAGATGTAACTTTTTAGTGCTTGCACATTGAGAATAGGTAGGTTATAAAAGATGTTAAAACACTGGAAAAAACAGTATTGTTTTCTTTTCGAGCGATTTGTCAATGAACAAAAACCAGCAGAACAGCTATTGAAACACTAGATTCCTGAAATGTTTTGTATGTTCAACAGCAGTGTTTCTATATGATGCTATTGTAAATACAGTCAAAAATATGAATAGTTATTACCTACTAGCCTTTCCTTGGAAATCTGCGCCATATCCATGTCAAACTTTAAAAAATAAAAAAATAATTTAAAAAAGGTTTCTTAAGCCTGGAGGCATGTGTTTAATTACATTAGTCTTTAACTGGAATCAAATTTTCTTATAATGTATCTTTATCTATCGCAATTAAATGTTTGAATAGTTGTAGTGCTTAGAACTCCTTCAACACCACTCAGCCTCCCCTTAATCTTTTCAGCATAGCAGTGATTCTTTTTTTTTTTTTTTTTTTGCCATGGCATTGTAGACTTCCTTAAGGCTACCAGATTCACTTTCTTTTCGTATTTCTCAGTAAGCCTAGACTGTTCTTTCTATATAGTCATTAATATGCTTTTCTCCCAACTGAAGTTTTAAGAAAACTTGGACCTAAGTGAGCCAACCTAGACAATCACAGTAGTAATTTTGCATTTGATGTGTTCTGCATCGTCTGAAAATCAAAACCTACTCTATAAAAAACAGAAATAAAATGGCCTCAAAAGTCACAGGCAAGTAATGAGAAGGGGAGGCATCAGAAAAATCCAAAATATTCCATATAGAACAACTCGTACCACAAAGCAACAAAGCGCTCCAAGAATATGTTTTTTATCCACTCAGCATGGTTTTCATCCGCACCTCATTAGCACACAGATAATTCTGACCATTAGTGCGCTTTAAAATAAGCGAATTTATTTGCAACCTAGCTTCAAATTTAGTATCGTCTTTTTACTCCTACATCCTTGACATATGCAGAGCTGAGTTACAAAGGCAAGGAGGCAGATGCCATTACTCACTGCAAAACGTTAACATCTAAAGATTTGTGTGCATCACTCCTCAACCCGCATGCAAGTTTCCTGACCCACTTCTGGGCCTACGCAGGTTGAAAGGAATGTTCTGAAGATAATGACAGAGCGACTACAAAACCTGGAGACACTGACAGCTGTAGCATGCAGGAGGCGATGACTAAGTAAGCAGTATTTCCCAGTCCTTTACAACAAGAACAGTTGACAATTTCACCCTGTTCTGTGGCAGCCTATTCAATATCTTCAAAGGGAACTTCCCAAACTGCTTAAAACCTGGGTTAGGGCAAAAGAACACTGTAAGTCAGTTTATAAAACTACCACATTTCACCTTGCTTCCTCCATCACAACCAAAAGTATAACAGAGCATAGTGCAAAATATTCCTGTCCTCCCGTTCCCCCGAAATACGTGAATTCCCGGGAAAAAGAGCAAGCACAGGGACAAACACACAGTCCATCATGCAAAATTTTGCTCATCTTCTCGATTTTTGTTTATAATTTAAAAAATTACACTCCTGCCATCAGAACAAATACGGAAAATGGGGTATCTCTGCTGCTAAATTTTCAGAGTATCTATATGGCTGAGCAACAGTTACTAGTTTGGGAGATATACGAGACAAGAAATGTTCACGTTTTGCTTTCTTTAAACTATCTATAAACTCAAGCTTTATGAATCAACGTTCCTGATGTTAAACGTTGAGGAACGAAAGCAAAGTAGTGCAAGAAAGGGGTAGCCTAAGGTTAATTCAGCTCTGAAATGCGGAACAGATTCAGTGCTCAAGAAAACACTGAACATTCTGTGGCTTTCAGTGATATGCTTAAGGAGAGGAAATGTATCTGTAAATAAGCAACAGCATTAATAATTGTCTCAGAATGCTGGCACTGAAACTTAAACAGTCTCTCTTCACTTCTTAGTTATTTACTATTAGGATTTTATACAAATGGCTATTGAAGTAGTTCCAAGTGTGATGAATATGCCTCCAAAAAGTGGGGAAGGCGTGGATGAAAATCTTTCAAGTACAGTAATTTGTTTAAAAAAAACCCAAACAGATTAATGAGAAATAAAGGGAATAAATTTTAATCAAAAGAGGGGCTATTATGGATGACAAATATAGAAACATAGTGACTTAAAAAAAGTTCTCGCTGCCATACGTTAGATGGGCATTAAATATCTAGCACCAGAGTTCAGGATTAATAAAGGGGTGGGGTTAAACGTTCAGCCCAAAACTCAGGCTTTTCCTGCAGAAAAAAACGAAGATACAACAGCTGCCCACTCGTCTTCAAGAGATGCCTCTTTTGAGTTTGAGAGATTCACAATTGTGTGAACAGACATAATATATTTTCTTAGGGGAAGGGGGGAGGAAATAGTTACCTGCCTTGATCTTCAGAATCTCTTAGAAAATGAGGTTGGGAGTACAGCGCAGGATAAGCGTAACCATGGCTAAAGGCTCGAACCCTTGTCCACTAAATCCAGTGGAAGGCTCCAGTCACTGCAGGGTAAGCTTTGTGACATTCCCCACTGGCTTTTTTGTTGTTGTTGTTTGCATTGCAAAACGAAATAAACAGAAAGCGATACAGATACTTCCCTGACAGTGAAAGGGACCGATTTCCTTTTTTCCTTCAGCTTTAAACAGACTGACAAATACAAAGAATCCTTACATCGACAGGCATCCACTTATTTTCCCAGTAGCAACGGGAACGCAAATTTTAGTATTGTTCATACACCTCATGAAATCAGAGAATTCCTTTTACTTCACAAGATGTAACGAAGATGCAACGAGACATTTCGCCACCAGTGTTTTAACTAAATACGGCTTTTAATCTTGGAAGAGTTTTTAGCCCGTATACCAGCTACGTAAAATAAAATCCAGTTAAACCCATCCTGAATTATTCTAAACGTTTCTTAATGTAGTGGTCAATGAAGAAAATGATGGTATCCCTGAGGGTTATTTTTTTTAAATAGTTTCTGTCGCTTACCACTTTACCGAGCTCACAACCTTTCGAGTCAAAGAGGTCACGGTTTCAGTTGTGAACTTCATAAATATCTGGAAAAGCCTTTCACTTTCTCTTCCTCGATAACAAACAATTCGCTGTGCCTGCTCTTGAGTTTTCAAACTGTTGAGCCCTCTCTTTTTCAAGTGCCTCCTGCCCGTCTCAGTATATTTTTGATGACCCCCCCTGTTTATGCGTGCTCTAACGGAAGTGCCATCAGTCGCATTTGCCTTCACCGAGTGGCTTTTGTCAGAGTGGGACTTTGACAGGCTTTGCCTTTTTAAAAAGCGGAGATTATGTCAAGTTCTTTTGCAGGCTCAGCAATGCCAAATCATCGCCCTGGAATGACTGCGGGTCTACATGTTTTTACGCTCGTCTTTAAGAATTGCACTGATTTTAAAAGTCAGACAGCTCCTTCCTTCCCTCCGCCCCCGCCACCAGCAAACTGAAGCGAAACAGCTTTCTAAAACTCCCATTCACCCGTTTTCTCTACAGACTCCACATTTTGCCCCGTCCACGCTGCGGATTTGATGCAGGCGCACCCAGATCCTACGGGGCAGCAAGGCATCAGCTCCTCTCCCCAATCCCCGCTTCCAAGGCAGCCTTCCCAAGCGTTGTGCAATTGCCTCGGAACCGCAATCAGCTCGGCGGCGAAGGGGCGGAGGGGAAGGAGCGCGCTATATTCCGAATTTTGAAGCAGAGGTGGCGTATCGGGCAGGGGGGAGGGGGACGCGGGACCAGACGCTAGAATCCTCACCCAAACGACAAGCGTTTCTCTCCTTGACCGTAGGAAAGTCTCCCCACCACCACCACCACACACCACCACCTTGATTTCATGCTCTACCACGTGCTGGATTTTTCCTTTTTATTTCCCCCCCTATCCCCCCCC
>VZSZ01009262.1:352196-482353 GCA_013398815.1 Ibidorhyncha struthersii
GAAATAAGCGAAGCACAATGAAGAAAGTGAGAGGGTGCGAGGGGGAGGGAGAAAGATTAGGTTTCCAAGAGAAATAAGAGACGGAGCCAAATAGCGCTTTTTGAGGGAGAGGTAGGAGAGGCTGCAAAAGGTGAAGAAGAAAAAAACAGGAGGAACGCAACAGCAAAGTCGTAATGGCACGGCGAAGTGTTTGCCATTAGCTTGATAATCAAATCTGAATATTCGGGACCGTGCTTCCTTGGGCTCCTGAGTCCCCTAACAAGTACGCAAGTCCTAGATCAAGTGTTCTTATTACTTCTTTAATACGAGATTTTAAGCAGGCAAGAACTGAAAATGCAAATCTCTATAGAGCTTTATCCTTTAATTTTAAACAATGTAAGGAGAACGCAAATATTGGCAACTAATGTTGAGGCAAATAAACAACTTCAAACGCTTACTGAAACGATTCAAAAAGTTTCTGTGCAGAGTTATCAAATAACTATGGCTATACGATATCATCCTTTGTAGAAATTTATGACTTTTCAGTCAAAGAAGGCTTCAGTGCAAAGCTTCTCAGTGAAATAATTGCTGAAGTGTAAGCAGTTATTACCTCTTAATAATAATGATTGAATTCTTGTTCGTATTGTATCTTTTCAGAATGTGCGTTTGACCTACATGTGGTACAAAAGCATAACTTAAATCAATGCCAGCAAGTTTGCCCAAAGCTTATAACATCAAGTGAAAAAGTAGAATGTTTTAAATATATGAAAACAGTAAACCGTTTAACTCATAAAAACATCTGGAGCCAACACAGTTTGGAACATCATTTATATTTTCATGTATGGGCTAATATTTGCATTCACTTTGTTTTTCGGGTTTGGTGGTGGTTTTGGTTGGTTGGGTTTTTTTTTTTTTTTCTTAACTTACGATTTATGGGGAAAGAGATCATATAAAATTGACCTGAATGAACCAGTGTACAATTCCTCCTCTTCAGGACCTTTGTAGTCTCGCTCAGTTTTTTACGTTGGAGGCTGAAAGCACCATCTTCCTGAGTATTTATCAGAATGTAAGTAGGATTCTTGAACAGTTCTTTCTAGTGTGTGGTTTGCATATTTGCAATATGCATATTACAGTAAAATCAGACAGATAGTCATACTTGGGGACCACCGTTTGAGTGGTATAAATGGTCATAGCTTTGTTGAAGTCAGCAAAAGGATGACAATTTACGCCATTTAAGAATATTCTCCTTACTGTCAAAGAGAAAGCTTACAAATATGAATTCAGTTTATTTTAGCCAAAGATTTTATTGTACTCAAGAGCCTACCAAAGCAAGAGGACGAGGTTTTATTGTACTGTAATTATGATCAGTTCGTATTTTTCCATGGCAATTTGGTGAAGGCAGGCATCATTATTTAACCTTAGAGTCAATCCAGATTCACAACAGATGTATGTTTATTTTCAGTCTTTTCTTTTTTTCCCTAAATTTTGCCTGTTTAACTCCCACAGAAGCAATATAATTCGTTTCTCTTGGTACCTGTGCTGCAATGGAAATCTACAGATATAAGCAATAATAAAGCCTGGGGATTATGCATCATTTCAGGGATGCTTGAATGCCTTAACTGAAAATCCTTGCACAGAAAATTAATAATTTGTTGACTGACTTCTCAAAAATACTGAATCCCTGACTAGTTAAGAATGACGAGAATCACATTTATCATTCATAAACCTACAGTATGCCAGTATCTTCACTACACTTCGCCATAAAACCTTTTTTTTTGTGAGAAATTACACTACCACAATATGTACCACAGAACTTTAACATTGCATTTCTGTGGTGTACTTCCATTTCACTCTTTTTAACGTTTACATGTGCCATGGTTTAACACTTATCAGACACAATTTTTGCTTTAAAGACTACAACATTTCTATAAAAACTCTAAGCCTGATTCCATATTTTCGACTACTTCTCCCATATACATATGGATTCTGTTCTAATTTTCATGATCTCCAAGTATTACAAATTTTAAAGCTATGCCAGCAATTCAGTATATTACATAAAAGTTATGCTGAACTATGAGGCCCTCACTGAAAATGATTTACAAGTTTGCATTACATCATTAAAAGTTATTTGAATTGCCAGCCCACTCTTACCAGTGAAATATCTTATGCTTCCTATTTCATTTAAATAAACCGATGAAATATTGAAATGGTTAATGTACTTGAGGCTTCACACCTGAACTATGATGTTTCAGGAATGCTTTTAGAGTTTAAGCTATGGGAAACTTGCATTCCACATTAGATACTCAAAAGCCCCAGAACAAGTCCTCTTCAAAACTTTGGTGTGTGCTTGTTTTAAATAGATAATTTATTTTCAAACTGAACCATCTTGCACAATGCTATTTGTTTCCCAATCTGCATGTGATATTGCAATTTAACAATTGTTTCATTCTTTCTAGTATTATCTCCACTTAAGAACACTGAACTAAAAAACAGTTATCACAATCCTTGTAGGATACTTTAATAACATGTATCTTGCATTTGTGTTTAGAAATGTATTCAAAGTGCATGTGCAGGCAAGTCAATGATGCCTGAAAAATATGTTTTCCATTTTGTTTTCCGCAAATCTTCACAGTTAGACACTCTGCTTGGCCCATTCTCCCATTAAAATTACTAATCACAGAGAAAAAAAGGCTTGTATTATTACATATTATTCATTTTATTATTTGATACAATTTGCATTGTGGATTTGGATCTGTATATGTATTCGAAATGTATTTTATCAGAGCCCCCATCAAAAATACAGACACAGTTGTGCACGGAAGAAAGGCGAACCATATTTTCAACACTGTATTTTTAACACCGTTTACTTATTACAGTGCCTCACAGATAATCTTTTGCTGATTATACTTCAAGTTTTAATCCCCCAGAACAAAAAATACAGATGATTCAAATCTTTGTGCATCAAGTGTTTTTCGCTATGACTTACACCCATTTACTGGCTAAATACGCAGTACGCTTAGATTACAAAGACCAAACTAGAGAAAAAAACCCTACTATTACCTGAAATATTTATTGTCCCCTGGCTGATACTTCCAGGTCCTTGCAGGACCAGCAGCAGGGGGCATATTTCATAATTCTGCCTCCATCAGGGGACGTTAGGAGAGTGATAAGTCACTAATCTTCATCACCTCTTTTACACATTAATGAGTAAAATACTGCTCACAGTGTGTATTCCCAGTCATTTCTAATTTTCTCTACTCTGGAGTGAGAAAAAGACTCATATGCATAGATCAAGAATAAATAACTGCAAAATATCTAGGTTTTAATAGCTGCCGGGATTATGTCACTTACTTTGCAGGTGTGTTTGCTTATGATTTATAGTGTGATGAGCTCTAGACTTGGAGCAGAAACCCCTAACTAGCTAGCATTCGAAACAGAAAGAGATTCACTGCCCTGAAGAGCTCAGACTCTATTCATTTCACCAGTTTCACGTGGGAGTACTCCTGTGTTTTTACAGAGTCCTGTTTGCATTCACGGCGATTTGCTTGACTAAAAGCACTTGCAGGATTCAAAACTTAATTAATAATAGCTGTAGGAAACAAAGAGCTAAAAATTGCATGTACTTTTTTTATCCATAGCTGCATCATGCTCCTCAAAGCCTCATGTCAGATAATGCTAACAGATACTGGATAGGAGAAATTAAGTATGAAGTAACAATTGTTTGAAATGATCATCTTAGATTAAACTGTTTTTTTTTTTTTAAAAATGCAGATATTATGGTTTGAGAAAGAATGAGAAAAGAAAAAAAAACAAATCAAGCAAGAGTTCCCTAAAAAATACATGCCAAGAAGAGCTTAATTTGCAGAGACATCACCAAAAGACACAATTGTATCTGTCTGAAAGATTCTGATTTGGGAAACTATTTTAAGTTTGCTGGCATCAATGACACTACTGACGTTAAAAAAAAACAGTAAAGTTCTTAACTATCTCGAAGAAAGGTCCAAGTGGCATATGTTAAGGAGACTGACACCTTCCAAACCCACATTTATTTGCATAAACTCGTTTTTTTTTTTATTTCCCCAAAGCAGAATGTAGCTTCATTGATGAGCTGTGAATATAGTATACTATTTCTTGAAATGAACCTTTCCAAGATATTTGTATTTGTTATGCTTTATTAGGCATCACACTTGCATGTCCTTTCATGTAATGCAGGTAGGTCTCAGGGTGGATTCAATAAACTGTTCCAGTAAGGGACTGTCTTTGAGGCGCTTTCACACCATCTAAATATAAATATCAGACTTTGGCGCACTGAATCACTCTCAGGAGCCACTTTCCTCTCTTCATTGATGTCTATTTCATGTATTTCATATATTTCATCTAAATTAGATGCTCACAATAAAAGCGTGAAACCCATTTATTGCTACCCCCTCTTTTCCAAAAGGAAAGTGCCTAGCACCGTGGGCTCAGGGAAGCTCAGCTGTACAGCAAAGCAGAGGTATATTATTTGGCATACATTCCAGCTGACTGAGACACAAATGCGAAATACAGCACGTGGGGACACTGTCTGGATTTGTGCGATTCCCTTATAGGCATTTTGTCCATGAACTTTAAGCATTTGTGCATTTGAGCTGTAGAACGTATCACTTAGGGATTTAGATTTTATTTAATAATCCAAGTATATTTCAATACAAGATGGTAAACTAAAAATATTTTCCATTTAACTGTTTCAAAATGCCATGTGCAAGAGAACACAAGAAAATGGAATTAACTCATAACATATGCAACTCTTATTTGTGCAAGAGCAGTATATGCCCCTAAATCCAGACTGCAGCATCTGGAGGCGTAGCATGTCTCTAATGGAAGAGAAAGGCACGAGACATGTCAGCTTCTTGGCTATGTTACACTGAAAGCTGTGCCTTTTCCTTCGTGATACCCAACTCTGATTAAAACTAATAAAACAGACACTGTCCAGGTAAACTGCCTTGGAAGCATTTTGGATTTTTCATCTCATTAGTTGTAGGCAGTAGGGTTAAGCTGAGATAGGTATTTACAATACAATACAATACAAAAAAATAAATAAATCTAAAGCTCTTTCATTTGAAACAATCAAATCTGAGTAAAACCTAATATCCCATGGTATGAATCATGTGTTCATAGTGCATCCAAACATACAAATTCCCATTTGTAGAAACAAGTTTTGCTGTCACCACGATATTTGTAGTGCCTCTTTCTCATTACTGCTTTTTACCTCCAGTAGTATTACAAATAATGGATTCTTCATACACTTTTACTACTGTGGTCAGCTTGGTAGAGACTCTGAAAACATTTTAAAGAAACAATTAATCCTTTAAATATTTTACAACATTAACCGTCTTCACACATGACCTTGAGAAGTGCTGTGTCTTTTCTTTTCCCCATCGACCTCGCAGGATCAACTTCATCATTAGACTGTAACAGCAATTTAAAAAACATAAATACTGTTCCTCGTGGTTACAAAAAAAACCCAAACCACCCGCTGAAAATTACATTTTGAAACAAATATGTATGAAACAGACCTGGTGGATAAAATATTCTACTAATGCATTTTCAAATTTTTATTGCACTACAACCATTAAATGATCTGCTATAGAAGTTCAGACGTCTAATTTTAAATTTTCTTTCATTCATTTCTATCAGTTAATCTCCTCTGTTACGTTCATACTAAGCAAGGGAGAAAGTATGCCTGTCTATTGGAGTTATTATTTGCAAAAAACACAAGTGGAAACTGAGAAAATGCATTGCTACAAAGATTTGTTTACTAAACTTCAAAAATCCTATCATGAACAGCATGCTGGATGTATAAATACACATATGCATACACTAAAAGAGGGTGTTCAACCAGGCAAAAATACGAGCATACCTCCAGGCTCAAACCCTTAATGTACGATTAAAACAAATTAGGTTAGTGCCTGCTTTCTTTCAATAATAGGGAGAGTTCTTAGATGCATTGTACAAAAATAGAAAGCCTCGCATTAAAGCAAATGAAGGAGCAGAAAAAGCTCTTTGCACAGATTACCAGACAAAGTTCTGACTTTGCTTCCTAGCAGGGTAAAATGTTTGGGAATGTATCTAATCTAACACACCCTATAAAACTGTACAGTAGTCCCTGGTACAACAGTGAGCTGTATGGAAAAAAAGGTCACATCCCAGAGCAAAATTCCAAGATTTCAGCCTGCGATCCGAAACTGCCTGTTTTAATTTCTAAATTGTGAAGCTGTGTACCCATTTTGGAAACAGGTAGGCAGTATTCCCTTATACATGTACAGTAATTTCATTACATATGACTCCCTACAGCTGTGGTAACGAGGCTTTTTTAAAAACATACCTTGACTTGATGATGATAATATTTTGCTCTAAAAATAAGTCTTATATTTAATTTCTAATATGGCAGGCATGGCCTGTATCCAGGGGTGCATGCAGTACATTTACCCTGTACAATTTGTAGTCAATCAGACTTTCCCAAATGAACTCCCATAAATATGAACATACATTGCTTGTTTGTTTTCTTCTTGGTTTTCTTTTTTTTGTTTCCTTTATTGGTATCATAATAGTATGACCCAAATATAAGGAAATAACCATATCATATTAAACACAGGAATACGCTTTCACAGTCGTTTATTGTGCATAGCTAGTAAACATTTCCTGGCAAACAATTTAGAGAGTCCATAAATTCCATCCTAACGCTACTTCCGTAGCTAGATGCAATGCACCATACACGAGGGTATTAGCTCAGTCTCTCTCATCCGGAATGGGTGGATTGGAATTGAAAAATCCCCACCCCCCCATTATAGCACCATATGTCTCGAAAGTCTATCCTCTCTCAGGGCAAACGGCTCCTCTCAGATCCGCCTGATGGATCATGACTTACACCCCGCTGTCCCTCACTATTTAATCTAACAGCATTTCTGAAGTAGCTATCAGGAGAGCACACCGAGCCAAGCATCCCTTTGGTGTTAGTGGCAGTTCCCCACGCAGAGAATATCAGGGATATGGAATAGCAGAGGGAAAATCTACCACACCATGCCAATTTGTATGGAAAATTTGATCTGCAAGCTAGGGGTAGGGAAAAGAAGAAAGCCTCTCGCTCCAGAAAACTGAGCAGTGCTCATGATTCCCCATTTCCTTTTCTAACCAGTTAACCAGTGTTAGTCGACCAGCTTTGCAGCGTCTTCAGAGGTACTGAGTCTCTAATAATTTCAAACTATTTTCTCTAGATATCTTATCGAGGTGTTTATAGATTGAGGGATTATTAGGGGAACAGTTAACCCATAATTTTTTTTTTGTATTAGGTTTCTGCTTAATCTTTTTCAGTTCTCTTTCTCTGTGTGTGTCAATTTATAATGGGGAAAAAGAAATCCTTTAAATGACACTCAAACCGTTCGGCGTTTGAAAGAGTTTGTGTGAGAAGATCATGTTAAGGTAAAGTTCATATTTCTAGCAGAAGAGACTAAGCTGACACATTTCCTGTAGTTTGTGTCCTTATTACAGGTATACATTAATATCATTCCTGTTACAGGTATTATTTCCAGATTATTTTGGATTGAAAACAAAAAGTTAGCAAAAATCTGGACTCCTTCCAAGTTTCCAAAGACCAGCTCGAAAGCTCAAAGGGGTTCAGTCACCATGTCAATGTTCTGCTTTATGATCTTTAATTTTACAGGACATAATATTAAAACTTCTTCCCTGTACCCCTTGAATCAGCATCTGAGGAAGAGTTGTGTGATAACAAAGACGACTAACGGCAGAATGATTTTATTTCACTGGTCACGAAAGTCTTTTTGTTTTCTAACTCCTTGCTTTTAAAACCCTCTTTCATTTAGTTAAATCAGTTGGAACCGCTGTTAAAGAAATAGCCCTCCTTTTAGTTCCTAGCTTCATTATATATATTTGGTAATTTATGCATATTATCATAATCTTTCATCAAATGTGGTCTCCTTTGCAAGATTATTATGTGAAAAACCAAAGGCTTTGGAGTAAAAAGTGTGATGGATTATTGCACTTTTTGAAACTAATTAAAATGACCAGGACTTCAGGGCTCTAGAATTTTAGATTTTTACCCTGTGTTCTTTGCCCACTGCTCAACAGCAGACCTTGCACGAGCATCCCCCATTTGCTGGCTACTCATCTTTACAACCTCCCTAAACTTCCTCCTAATACCTCGAAGGCACCGAGTTCAGTCCTTCAGCGGTACTCTGAAGAGAAGTAGTTTGTGGTCTGCAATTTGCTCAACTTATTGTCTGATGATAAAGCCCCTAATTCCTTTCCTGGACCAGGACCTCCGCCAGCTTCCTTTCATTGTGCACATGGGCAAACAGAGGCAGAAGAAAGATAACGCTCCGCTTGTTCAGCACAACTCCAGCAATCATTTTCTCTTTTATGTTTCCAGTGAATCTGATTGCTGGCAAAAGCTGCCAGAAAAAGACATGTCTGATCAGAAAGAGCATGAGCAGAGAAAGTCCAGTTTCCCAGATACGTAGCCTCAAGGACTATTTTGTACTGGTGATAGGGTGTATTAGTCACTGGGCCCGATCAACCTTGGCTTCTCACAAGTCAAACAAGTGTTCCTGCTCATGTGAACGTCCCCTAATAACCATTTCACTGTGAATACTTGTCTAATTGGCACAGTAAACTATTTTCTTATATTTATCATTACACTCATGCATGGTTATATGGATTTTTTCCCCGACTCTCCTCATGGTACAGAATACTAATAACAAATTCAAGTCATGTGTTTTATGTACATTAAATAGTAGGAAATACATCTGTGTAGAAAATGTAGCTAGTTCCTGTGCTTGCAGAGTCTCTCTGGATTTATTGTAATGAAGCCAAATCTATTGTTAATCCATTTAATACTGATTGTATTCTCCAAATATGTTTGGTGTTTCCTTTCTGAACTGTCATATACGTAAGGCAGTATTATACGATCATAAGGTGCTGGCATAAAATCATTAAAACACGTAATACATTGTGTTCTCACTGATAAAATTCTTAGAACCTCACTAACTAATTTTAGATTATGACCGGTTGAATGATCAGTAATATTTTAATAGCATCTCTACGGAGATCTTTCCCCTTTTTTATCAGGTGCTGTGGACTGAATGGGAGAGCTTTTCATCTAAATAGGAAAGATAAAGGGTAAAAGAAATGAAACCAGATCATTATAAGGCAACTATACCTAAAATTAGAAACGTATCCAGCAGATATTCAGTTCAGGTCTGTCGTTAAGAATAGTTCGCTTGCAACACAAATAGAAATGCAGTATTCCTTTTTAAAAATGTTTCTAGGGAATCATGTATCAAGAATTAGGAGATGCATTCCCTGAAAGCATTCTTATTTAATACCATTCCTGAATAGGTTTCACCCTCTTAAAGAATGGGATTAAATCAGGGTGAGGTAATTGGGAGTTATGGTCCAGTTAGTGAACTTTACCATGAAGTTAGTGGCAAGTTAAATCATTATAATATGGAACAGTGTTTTGTGAAGAAAACTGCTGGAAGTCTAATAGTTTGAGCGCCACTGACTTCAAAGAGGCTGGAATCTCAGACCCAATTTCCAGAATTTTATAATTTGTTATAATTGTAGCTGCATTTTTGGTCTGTTATGTATTTCTGCCTAAAGCACTGAAGTGAGCAATCTGCATATGATACTGTAAATAAACAGAGGCTACGAAAGAACACTGCAAATTCAGGTTCACACTTTACTCCTACCAAAAAAAACAGACGGCTTCTGTACTTTAAATCTTTCACACCTCTCAGTAACTGTGTCAATATTTTTAAAACCATACTCTATTATGAAACAATAATTCAAATTGTAGTTTTATCAGACTGACATTTTATATCTCACTTTCTATGCCTCGTTTGAAGAATTCTCATTGCTGTCACATTTAAATAATAATTTTGAAAGTCTGTACTTCTTCCCTACAGGTCATGAAATATCTTAACATGGAAAAAATGCTTACGGGCTACAGAATAATATTAACATGAGCTGGAAACCTCAGAGTGTCCGTAATAAAATGTCAGCTACATTAAACAAATCAAAAATGACAATTTCCCTAATTGCATCCAACAATGAAAGAGGAATTCTCTACTAGACTTCGATGCGACAGGGGAATCAGAGAATTAAAAATTAATTGCTTATGTGAAAATAGCTACAACTTGATTATATTTGTCATGAGCAAATGAATTCAAATCCAAAATTTATATTTGGTGATATTAACCAGCCAGCTTTTATAAAGTTGACAGTGAGTGCGAATCAGTTATTTGGAGAAAGTATGAAAGGAAAAAATTGACTGACAACTTCAATCTGCTAAAGAGCACATCTCAGAAAAGTCACAATCAAGGAAAAACCTCCTACGCTTTTGTTGAAAATAATAAAATGACTTCTTATGTGAAGGCAGCTACTAAAAAAACCCAAAACAAAACAAAAGGGAGGAGCAGGGAAAAATGTAATAATTAATGTAAATTAGAAGCTGGGAATTATAGATCATTGATAAAGAAAACCAAAGGTCACAAAGAGAAAACAGAGATAAGGACAATATGAAGACATTTTGAAATGATATTATGAACAAAAAATCCTAACAATTGCCTTGCTCCATTATTAAATGGAAATTACTCAGACTTTTAATAATAACATTAAAAAAGAGGCATTCTCAAATACTTTTATTCTGCATTTTAAGAAAAAGTCAAATGATGTATTCATATCATCAGATGATCATGATGAAGCTCTATTTCAGTAGCAGCACAGGAGAACGTTAAATAGCAGCTAATAAAACTAGACATTTTTAAAATCAGTAGACCTGAATAATTTGCATGAAGGTATTTTAATACATTTGGCAGAGAACCTGTCTGCACAGTTAGTGAGGATTTTTAGTACATTTTGGAGAACTGGGGAGGTTCAAGAGAACTATGCAAAAATTTTTGTGAATAGTTAAAAAGAATAAATGCGATGACCTAAATGTCTATAGGCATTTCAACCTCACAATGATCTTAAGCAAAATTAGGAATGGCTTCTAGGAATATTAGTTCATTTTAATCAAAATAGTGAGAACAGAAGTTTATGAAAAATTATCTTGCCAATGCTAACTAGATATCATTTAATAAGGGTATATATTTGGTAGGATAAAGGTAATTTTAGTAGTATTAAATATGCATAGGAATATTAGAAAGTCTTTTAGTTGTTAATCATAATATTTTGATGAAGAAAAATTTTATTAAAATCAATATTGTACCTATTAAATAGAGTCAAATCTCAGTCTCAAACATGTAGTAAGTGGGGAAAAATAATCAGTGGCGTTTGTTTTAATGGTGACCCACAAATGTGTGGCCGTGTGATATTTTTTTTCTATCTGTAACTCTTTTATCAATGATAAGAAAACATATTTAGAAAGTTTGCATTTGAAATGATTGGAAGATTAGTAAATAAAGAGTGAGCCAAGTCACTGTGGAACCCAGATTGGTCAGGGAACTGGCCACAGTTAAACAAACTGTAAATTTTGGTCCAGGCAAACATAACACACTGCTCTAATAACAACTGTATGTCTCTGCTACAAGGTAGGGACCCTGCCTGCAGACTGAAGTCAGTCTGAAAAAGCTTGTAGAGCAGATAATCAGCTGCGAAGAGCTGTGAGTACAAGAGGGTAGGTACGAATCTGATGCAACCCATGGGCATATCACCAGAGAAATATACAATATGGTCATGTTACCTCTGTCCTTGGCACAGATGCAACCAGTTCTGGAAATAGTGTCCACAATTCAAGAGAGATTGTTGAAAAATTGGAAAAGGTTCAGAGGAAAGCAACGAGAATGATGAAAGGATTGGAAAACATTCCTTGTAACGAAAGACTCAAGGAGCTCAATCTAGGTTATCAGAGAGACGTTTAAAAGGCTACTTGATCACAGCTTATAAATAACTATGTGAGAAACAGAAATTTGATAACACTAGAGTTTTCAGTCTGGTGACAAAGGTATAACAGAAGCCAGTGGTAAGAAGATGTAGTTGGAGAAACACATTGGAAGGTTTAAATCAAGATCGAATGCTTTTCTCCATTAAAATCACACACACACACACACACAAAAGTTCTGGTGCCCCTTACGCAGAGGGGCGGACTGAATAGATGACCATAATAGCCTTTTAGTTTTATAGGCCATGAATCTATGACTTCAATTGCAGGCTTCTCTGCTCCATATTTTCTTACGCCATCACTGGGCAGATCCAACCAGTGTGAAGTTAATCGGAACCAGGTGGAGCCTGTTTTTTGCAGCACAAGGAAGCTTCGCCCTGAAGCTACATTGGATAAGACCAGTATTTGACCAGACCGAAGGAATTAATACAGAGCGTGTGTCTATCATATTGATGCCTATCATTTCTAATTATTGCAAAATGTATTGATATTTGAGTGAATATAAAACACTGTCTTGAGGGGTGAAATATGGTAAATTTTATGGCAAAGTGATTTTAACCCCAACACACACCTTATAGGCTCCAGAGGAAATAGAAAATTATGCACAAACACACAGAGCACTATGTAAGTGAGGCAGAGTACAGGAGAGAGAACTAACCCGTTTCGCCTGCTTTTTCTGCTCCTGAGAGTAGCGTAGGTCCAAAAACTTTCCTTCAGCCACAGAAGTTTCTGAATTAACATTCTTGTTAAAAGAGGCTGCAGGAGGAGGTGGAGCAACAAAGGAAAGAGAAATGCTAACGGAAAAAACACATATAAACAACATACCATATGTAGGACACTCACCATATGCCAGCCTCACTTTTTTCCTCTCTCTCTAATGTGGTCCAATAATTCCAGTCATCTAGAGGGTTATTCACACTGTCTACTTCAGGCATCTGATTTAAGTGCTTTGAATTGCAGCTGCCCCCTCCTCCCCAGCCCCCCGGCACCTCTGTCTCTCTGCCAGCTAGGCAGGGAAGTACAAACACCTAGGTTTAGTTCTTAAAACTCTGCCTAAGTTAGATATCTAAGTTAGCCTGAAGCTGTTGTATAAATACCAGTCTTTCCTATTAAATTAAAAAAAAAAATAAAATCATTGCTATGGAAAAAATTAGTTGTTTAAATTACAGGGATGTAAAAGTGCAGGAAAGTTTACAAATTCAAGGCCAGCTCCTTAGCTGGTACAGTTCATATACTGGCATTCAAATAAACAGACTGATTCCCATTTGCCCCGGCAAAAGTACAGCCTTCAAGTTGGTTTTACAAACCAAGTCGGCCACCTGATTCTGCTGGGTAAAGCACATACGTGTTCATAAAATACAGAAAATAACATTTTGCAATGTAAGTCCATTAAGAAAAAACCTCAGAGGGGAAAAAAAAATAAAAAGAAGAAGTTGTGTAGGAAATGGCAGCTACTGCAGTCTGCAGAAAGTACTTCTCTTATAAAAGCAGAGAAAAAGTGGTGAGAGATCAGCATCAGACTCAATAACGATTGAAAATAATGTATTTTTCTGAGAAAGTTTCTTACCCCCTTCCTAAATAAATTTTTGGTTTATTTAAAAAACATTCTAAATGCTTTGCTGCCTCGTATTAGCTAATAGCTTTACTATATACTTCACTTTTATCGTGTGGTACTGCAGCACGCCGAAGTAAGCAAAGCGTGCAGATCTCAGCTCAGTACAAAGCTACACATTTCAAAACAGCAGAAAGGCAACTTTGCATAAATATTGTTGAAAGACAGTGAAGAGAGAAGAGGAAATTCTGCATCCTTAATGCAAGGTCTTTAATGCTAATATATATCAAAATGTTCTGCATACTCCTGGAACCCTTCTGTTAAAATGTCTCTAACTCTAGGGACACATTGCATGAGGCAGTTATGCACCATTTAAATGTGAAAAATGCACACTTTACTTGGAAAAAGATGTGTGATGTGAAGTGTTTTTAAGAATAATTGAATGATTTTGTGATTCATTAAATGCTTTTTCCTCAGCAAGCAAGTAATGGCTTTTCCACTAAGCACCCAAGGGGTGAAAAGTCGAACAGTTAGAAGGAGTAAAGCGTCCTTAGGAAGAGGATCATTTACAGTGCTTTTTGGTTTATTTCTTATCTCTTTTTTTGTTCCAAGAGGAACAGAACAAAGAGGGAGGGGGAAAAAAGTGAGCAACTGCATGTAGGAAATTAAAAAGATTGAATGCTGGGGACAAAAAGATATGTGACAGTTGTCTATTATTTGGTTTAATAGGAAATAGAGAAAAATTGTGGCACCTAAGGTTTATTGAATATGGCTTCACGTACATATCCCTGCCGAGACCATGGGATCAGTTCTTTTATGAGAGCAAAAAAAAACCAGAGCTGTTTTCATATACCCAATATATCTTTAAGCCAAAGTGTAAATCTTCAGTTTCTTTTCCTTTCTTTTTTTTTTTTCTTTAAAAAAAAAATCTAGGGAAACAATACACACCTTGACTCCTGCAAAAAAGATCTCTGGCAAAATCACAAGACGCCTGCTTAAGTAATACCCAAAAGGTAACTCCATGCATTCCACTGGCCAGAAATAATTCACAGCACGATGAATCCACAAGAAAGTCAATAGCGTATTATAACACTCTTAGGGGAGCTGTAGCTGTAAGAGCAATGTGAGGCAATGCCTTAGCATGAGCTATCACTTTATATATGTGCTGTATACATGAGCATGAATTATATTACAACATTTGACACGCTATGGCTTTTGATCTACTGTGACTTATGACCTCTGTCCTATTGTGACCTTTATGCCTAAACCTGTAGAGAATAGTTCAAACAATAGAACATACATGATAGATGACACTAAGATAGGATAAAAGTGTATAAGGAATATAAACACTCATGTTCAGGGCAATAGCTAGCCAAAAACTGCCAAAGATCAGGAAGATACTTTCCTGGGATATGAAATTGTGAATTTTCTTGCACCTTCCTCTCAGGCATCTGGAGCCAAGGATACTAGCCGAGATGGACCACTGGTCTGATTGGATATGGCAGTTCTAATATTTCCATGAACATACACTAGTGTGGAAAAATACAGCTTATATGGTTAATGGAAGGTTCTGCATAAGACAGGAAGGGATCTTTTGACCATTGATAAAATCCTTGTCAGCTTTCAGCTGAAAAGCCAGTTGAACTTTGTGTAGATACTGTTTCCACCCAGATCAACTGTGATTTCCAGCTGATTTCAGTGGGAGCAGAGGGAAACTGCAAAGACTGCATGTATGGGGGAGCACTCAGACCCCACAAGGAACTGCATTTTATTTTTAATAAAAAATATAATAATCCCTGTAGGTCTGAGGTCTCATGACATTTTCCAGATAGCCAGGGTTGGCACGTATTTCCCTCCACAGGAGGGAGAATTTGAAGACAGTCTTTTACAGCTCATCTCTATCAGCCTCTGCTGGTGCTCTATTTTTCAACAGCTCCTATTTGGTTAGTCTGTTCCAGCAGCTTCCAGCTGCAATCTTGGACTCCAAAGACTGGCTTCCTGATCATCAGCTACCTGGCTCCACACAACAGTCCAGGGACCAGGCATTCAAATACAATTAAAATGCTCTCCAGAAGAAAGCTGGAGAGCAAGAAGTAGTGTTGGCATGCTGCAGAAAAGCAGGAAGACAAAGAATCAACTGACAGTCTATATAGCATGAGACTGGAGTCATTGGCTAAAATGTGGAATTATACTGCATCTTGGAAAAAAGTACGGACAAAAAAAGCAGCCATGGAATGAAGGTATCCATAAGGGCTTGGCTGGAAAGGTTTTCAGCTTTTTTTGACAGCTGGATATAGACACATTAGTAAAACTTTGATCATAAATCATATTTTTAATATTATTGTCATAACCTTAAGACCTATCTTTTCATAAAACATAGAAGCTATAGCTTGTCTGTTCCAGGTGTAAATGTCAATTTATTTAATTAAGCTGACTTCAAACAAACAGAACAGTTTCTTGGATAGACTTTGAGTTTTGTTAAACCCAAAGTTTAGTACAGCCCTCATTGATTTGTTAAAGCAAAACAAGCCACTGAAACTGTAGGCAAGCCCTGTGTACCAGGATTTGTATTTGTGTGAAAGAAATCTATTGAAAAATCAAGGAAATTTATGCTGATATGGCTAGATCCTATCACCCCGGTTATCCCAATTCTCAGCTCTGTGGGAGCTCTGCTCTTGCAGCGCTCTGTGGAAAGGGTGGAAACGCGCGAGTTCAACAGGCAAAATCTGCAGCTGCCACCTGTCCCCTGCTCACGCGACTGGCTGTAGACGGGGAGGTAGTTCTGGACAAGTACAAGGAATTTACACTGAAAAAAAGCAGTGTAGGACAGAAAGCTGATGTATTAAGCAGGGCCTGGAGACTGGCAAACAGCCCTTTCTGGTGGAAAATTTACACCTGCACAAGCTATTAGTACTATCTCCTTCATACCACGAAACACACGACCCCCAGCTCAAACAAGCCTCAGGTGGTACCTGCCATCTACACGTGCTCTCATACACAGATATTCCTGATGTGCTGTTCTTAATATGTTGGGGGTGTGATGTGAAACGGTGTTTGAAAGTGAGACGTTGTAAATGACAAGTTGGATGGACTGGCTGTTGCTGTCTTCCTCTCATGATAAATGCTGTTATGGGGGATAGATACAAAGCTTGCCAGCTTCCTCTGTCTTAAATCTAGCAAAAGCAATATTACAGAAGAGAAACAAACTGTAAATAAAGCTCATTTGGGAATTTATTACATTTTTCCTGAAATATTTCTCTTCTCAGAAGCAGAACTAGATATTGTTTTGCTGGCTAAATAATACAGCAGCACTAGTGGTGAAAAGATTAGGCATCCTGAACTGAGATTCACCTCATGTAACTTAAGCCATTTGTAGCCTAAATGACAATATGCAAACTTACAGTTGGAAGAGCAGGTACTTTCAAGCACAAATCATCTGACTTATTGCAGATATCTATTTTGTATAAAACTGAGCCACTCCCTAGGCAATCCCTTGGCTCAATCTCCAAACAGCTCTTGGTAGCACAAGGAGAGGTCAGTTAAAAGGCCAGTTGTCTCCACTCCTTTCAAGGAATACTGCTGTCACCAGAGTCCCCCGAAAAGACAACCCTTCTCTCACTGTTACACTACCATAAAACAAATCTATAAATATGTGCATTGTCATTACATCCTATCGATAATCTAGATAAGGAATTGAACTGTACCATTATCTAAATATATAAAAAAGCACGAGTTGTAAAATAATAGGCTGTCAGCAGTACATGCCAATCTATTTAGCATGAATTGAGACAGAGATGCATTGCAGAGAGAAAGCTGACACCGGTGGAGTTTCTATTCCCCCTATGACACTGAGCACGAACCTTGCCTCCAGACCCTTTGTCTTCACACTTCTCTGACATTCTTCCTTTCCCTGTGTTCCTTTTGTCTCTCCGCTTGTCAAACTGTTCCTCAGACACCTGGGATTTTTCGATAGATTTCCTACCCACTGCTTTGGAACTATGCATTTTTGATCTCACAGATGTATGAACTGAGAGATCATATTGAGTTTAAAGAAAAAAAATTCAAAACTTAGTACATATTCAGAGCAGAATCAAATGTTATAAACTGTTTCCTGGAAAGTAGTTACACTGTGCAAATAGGCATTTTCTGTTTTTTGTCAAGACAAACCGGAAAAAAGACCCTGAAAAACACAATTTACTCTAGTCAAATTGAAATGCTTTTTGTTTGTTTTCTCTTGCCCAATATGATGCAATGTACACAGCATTCCATTGAAGCAAAATAGTTTATTTTCATGGATATGTAAAAAAAAAGTGGAAGAAACAAGGAGTATGCACACAGAATCAGGGCTGCCATTTATGCCAGGTGAGAAGTGTGTTTGATACCCTTTTCATCATGTTAACTGGAGTTAAACCTGTATTAGCCCTCTTCAATGCCTCTTCTTAAAAATACCTTTGTACTGCTGGACAAGAGGCAGCTAATGTGATACCAGCTACCTAGAAATAACAGATCTGCGGAAGTGCAAGTCAATAAACTGATTTTGTAGCAGGAAAATGAGTGAAAGCTATAATAAACAGCAAAACTGGTGGATAAACAAGCTTCAATGGCATAGGGAATCCCTTAAACAAATATAAGGAAAAAGATAAAGCTCACTTCTTTTTTGACAAGATCTTTCACTAAAACCTCTAAAAAAAACTAAACAGCCTTGTGATAAAAGAGGTGGTCTTCATATCTTAATTCGTTAAAGGGACAAGACAGAACTAAATGGTTAATTTTCATATTAGAAGGAGGTTCTAGAAGAAAGAAGTAGTAGGATAGACATCTATGGAATCTTGAGTGGTGTGAAAAGGGGTAAGTAAGGAACAACCTTTTCTCTTCCAGTTTAGGAACTAGGGAGAATTAAATGAAGGTAGCAGGTACATGATCCAAAATGATCAGAGAGAGGTAGTTCTTCATACAAATGGAACAACAAAAACTGTGGATGCTGTAAGTTTGCCAAGGTCACCTGCTAAACTCATGGCAATAATCAGTGACTATTAAGCATGAGATAAGACTTTGGGTGAAAAAGTTCCTGAGCCACAAACGGAAACATCAAATATTTGCTTGTTGGTTTGGATTTTTTTCCTTCACTTTTCCTTTAACAAATATCTGTTGCTGTCCATTTTCAGTCATGTGTTACTGACCTGCAGAATCTCTGGTAGGATCCAGTACTGATTCTCCCAGGGAAGCGCCTAATCTCAGGATCTTTCCTACTCTCTCTGGTTGACTCTGCTGCATTCGGTACAGAACACAGACTGTGCAGGAAACTTCTTGACTGAAGATGTAACACCAAGGTTAAAAAAGAAAAGAGATTAATAAAGAGTTAAGGTGGGTTTGTTTTTCCTTTTCTCTGTACAAGGTGATGAATGGAACACTCCTGACTGACTCTTTATATATGTCCAAAGTGTCCATAACAGTACACCATTATCTGCAGGTAATTATTGTCTATATAGACACAGACAGACCAGGGCTGGCATGTTTGGATCCATAAAAGTAATTAGCTCAGGCATATTGCAGGCAAAAACACTGACATATTACTTGTATGGCCACTTCAAATCCAGAAGTAGTGTTAGCTCATTTCCATAATGTTGCACCCCCAGGGCTACTCAGATGTCTGAGAGACATATTTCTGCTATGGAGAGTACTCATAAACTATAGCAAAAAAGTGTGTATGTACTGAGCCTAATCCACACTGACTATAGCTGACACTGAAGTGGAGATAACAGTGCTGGAAGGCCTCAAAAGGCTCACCTTCCAAATAGCCTAACACTGCACACAACAAATAATACCCTAGGGCTGGTGTGGCACTCCAGTGTAAAGAGCCCCGCAGTGGTGCAGTGCACTGGAGAGCACCAGCTCTGCAGGAGGAACCTCAGTCACAGGCTTTATTACTGTGTCTCCAAGCTGGTCAAGCTGGGCTTGGGCTGTCTTCACAGCTATCCACTCGATCTTGGCTGTAACATACCCATTTATGTAGGTTTGTGAATAATTTTGAATATTCCAGCCCATTTAATCACAGATTATAGGAAGTCGTTGATTTAGACTTCTCATTTCTTCTGGTCTCATTTGCCTTTGAATGCTGATAATCACATAAAGGACAAACTCCTTTTCATATAGGTATTTCTAAGAGCAGTTGAGAAAGGGTTTTAATTTTTTAAAATTTTTAAAAAAGCAGTTCCGTTTGTTTGACCAGTGTAGCTGCTCTGAAGCTCACATGTGGGCAAAGAGCAGAGTGCCACTGGCACCACATTTTATGCTATGTAAATGCTCACAAAATGGAGGAAGTGGAAGTGATGAATTAAGTGAGAAGCTTTTGTTATGATTCTTTCAGGTTTTAAGGGTAAAAAATTGAGAATGGATCTCCTTGGAGAGGAAGGAGAGAGAATGGTACATCTAAAGGACGCAATCTATCATCCTAAACATTGGTAAGTGACGTTTCCTTAGGCAGCTGACGGCTAAATATGTCTGTTTTTTTCAGCTTATACTGGTAGAAGAAAGAAGGAGCCTTACGCCCTCATTTTGAAAAAGGATATCCACAATTCAGTGAGCATAATTTGGTACACAAGCTACTGGTAGAGTTGTATTTAGCATACTTAACTACACAGCATTTTCCTGTGTGTATATTTTGGGAGGAAAGGAATTTGTTTGTTTTCATGTGTGTTTTTGATGGCTTTTATTTAAGATGCCTGTGATGTGTTAGAAAGTATCATGTGCATAGAGGAACTGCAGTCCTTCCTGTAAATTCAACAAACTGGTATTTGCTGAAAGCAACCTCGGAATGATTTACCTTTTTCACAAAGAGAGGTGAAGAGTAGGAGAGGGGTGGGAAAACAACAGATTTTTTAAATTATATTAACACTCACTACCTGCAAAAGCATTTGTAGAGAGTTACCCAAATCTCTTGTGGGCATTTCAGCATACGTCCAATACAGAAATACACCAGAAAGGAATGACTAGTTGATTGGGCTACAGGCCAATCTCAGCTACAACTGTATGGTATCATAAAACACCTTGGCCCCTTCCACAACAAGAAATAATCAAGTCTCCGTGATACTGTATTCCTGAGGAATGTGTTTTTTCCAGATAATTTTCATTTTCTGAGTCACTGTTAATTTTCTTTAGGCCCTTGTACAGTTCACATTCCTGTTACTAAGGGCAACACCTTAGAAAGTACTGAGATGGTCAGAAAGCAGTAGGAAAAGAATGCTAAAAGCAATTACTTCCTCCAAAAGACACACACAGTTGCTTGGGTGTTTTAAAAATATGACAGGTTAGATCCAACCAGGGGGTTCGGGGAGCCAACCAACATTCTCTCCTTAGTTTCCTCTCCAGCACGGAGCCAGAAGATCCTTAGACAAGCCCCGCCAGCAACTTGCACCACTGTTCCACTTTTCAAGACTGTCCAACTTGGAATGAATATAGTGTCTTGTTACTAAAGTTACTACTTTAAGACTCACCACCATTGACAAGTCAGTAAAAATCCCTCCCTATGACTTATTCTAACCACACAAATTTATCAGAAAAAAAGACCTATATATTACTATATAAAGTTGTTCCAGCAATTATTTTAATTAAGTGATTAAGAATGGGTACAGTATTATCTTCCATATGTTATTAGAATATACAGTAGTAGTCCAATGCTTACAAAGATTTACATTTTGTTGGAATAATATTCATGAATTGGGAATTAAAAATCTCACTCAAACGTGCCTTCACACAGTGGGCCAAATAAAGCAAAGTTGTTCAACAAGGGACTTCTGTGTTAGAGACCTTGAAAATAATGACTTAACAGTATGCTAACTTGTTGAAAAGAATCTCATCAGAGGTCTGTCCAGCTATGACATGTTATGGATTTACTTTGGACTGAGCCAATGAGCTGAGGTATGCCATCGAGATGAAGGAATACAACTTGAAAGATATATATGTCTGTTTTAAGTAGGAATGTTCATTCATTAGCTCACTGCTTCATTCACTAAGCTGTGCACGAACTGCTGCATAAACGAATGATTCAATACAGATGCCTTTAATACACCACATAGCAGTAACAAGCAAGGTACTTGCCATCATGACCCTCCTGGTGAGACAAGGAAGAAATTTCTTCATGGCTATGCTGGGAGGCAGAAGCCTTGAAATGGAAGAATACGGGCTATACTGGGCAAAGTATTCTTTAACCAAAAGAGATCTATACATTAACATGCTCACAATCCTCCCTCACATCTTGAATGTTATGAATTTATTATGGGGGAGCAAGGGATAGAAGAGATGAGTCGTCTTGTCCAGGCTGAACAAAACTCTCCAGAACAGCAGCTCCAGGGGCCACTGAAATTATATACAGGCTTTCACAGTGCAAAGTATGCTAAAGTGGATCATACAGTTTATTTCCAGCTGTTCCTACCCTCAGCGTATTTTCTGATGATATAGATTAAATCCTTAAAGACTTTCTGTATGAGGCCAACTCTGTTCAGAAATGAGCAAAACCTGTGCAGAATAATTTACTGGGATATAAAAACAGAACAAGCAAACAAACAAACAAAATCATAGTACTGTATTTAGAGTTGAAATTACTAAATTTTCACTGTTAATAAAATAATTTATCACAGTCCACAGAAAGCCTTTTTTTCCCCTGGAAAGTTTCCAAGCTCAAGAAATATTCTAAATAGAGTTTAACAAATACCAAAAGTTACTAAAGTTTAACAAATACCAAACACTGGCAGAAGAAACGTAAGAGGAAGCAGAGAAAGACTAAGTGACGTAAATGATAGAAGCTCTCAGGTAAAGAATTGTGAAGTGTCTGCCTATCTGAAGAAGCTTTCAGTTTTATCACTGTCTTTCTACTGAAGTCATGAAGTATCTGTAACTAAGACTAAAGTAGTTGTTTTGGTAATGAGCCCGAGAAGGACACGTGTTTTAAAAGAGGACTTGAAATATAAACAGGGGCATATTCTCAAAATGAAGCAGAGCATGAAAACATATATGGTTTTGGTCACCAAAGAGCATGAAAACATACATGGGTTTTGGTCACCTGTTACAGTAGAAATGAAGACAGTGCATTAGATAACATTATATACGGACTTGAGTCAACAAAGTTTCATTTTGGCCCACATGTCTAGAACACAAAATATAATGCACATTTGTATCTATGGGCCTTCCCAAAGATTACTAGATGACACTGGAGGACTTATGTTTCTTAAATGAATACAGGTGCCATTGCTGCTGTAAAGCACTTTCTCATCACAGACCTTAATGCTTTCTCTTAGGGAAAAAAGACAAACAAAAGAAGCCCAAAGTCTTAATGCCTTTAGCCTTTCCTTGCAAAATATTGTAGCCATTAATACACCCGTTTAACAATGGAGTAGAATGAAGTGCCAGTGGAGAACCTGATATAAGAAGGACAGAAGACCATAAACACACATGTGATATATTTGTATACTTTTTTTAGTCAGACCCATCTGCATTCCAGCTCCTTTTAGAATAGCTAAAGAAAAACTCTCCGTGCCTCCTTGGCGCATACAACAACTGCACATCAAATCCAGTATTTTTTGCAGTGGTTACTGTGTTTGATTTGCACGCTTTAAACTTAATTCAGACTCATCAGTAGAAATTACAGAGCAAATTAGACAAAACTGTACCTAGCAAAAATTACTTGAATTGGACCAAGTAAGGAAGTTAAAAGCAGGCTCAGTATCAGAAATATGGTCTTTTAATTAATTGTCAGCTATGCATTAAAAAAAGTCATCCTTTCTTCTGTCATTTAACATCGTTTCCCCTTTCCACTGTATTTTTTATTGTGATAGTGGTATTTGGAGTACGTATGTGCTGTCTTTTTCACCACGGTGTACCTTTGTTACTTTTTCCTGACTGATTTTATAGCCAGGAGATAGCATTTGGTCTTCTAACTTGATCTGCTATATGAATTAGAGAATAGGACCCAGTGATTTCTGCATCAGCCATAATAACTGTTCTAGACTGGATGTCTTTCTGAGCGATATGTTACAGCTCAATTTTAGAACTGCAACAGATGGAAAATCCAGCACATCGCTATGTTGGAATTTGTTCCAAACATTAATTACTATCACTTGATATTTGTGCTCTGTTTCCAGCTCAGAATTGTCAAAATTAAATTACCAGTAGTTCCATCTTTATTATTAATTGGATAATGATCAAGTAACAACAATAATTAAAATTAAAATTTAATTTTAAAGACTTTTTTAGTTAACTAAACAGAACTGGTCAAGAAGATCTTTTCCGTTAACAGACTGTGGTAAAGTCTCCTTCTAACCTTGGGTAGATCAAGCTTCTTTAGAGTCGCAGTATAAAGCACATTTTTCAGACCTCATACCTTTCTTGCAGTTTTCTTCTGAGCCCATTCCAGTTTGTCAATGTCCTTCTCAAAGCATAAATGCTAGAACTGGACAAAGTATTCCAGGAATACTCTCACTAATGACATACACAGAGGGAGTATCAGCCTCTCCATCCATATTCTCTTGCTTAGACATGAAAGGATTGCGTCTGACATTTTAATCATTGCATCATTCTGGTAGCTTACTTTCAAATTACTATTTAAGCCTTTTCTAGAGTACATGGTCCAGAGGATTCAGATCCCCAGTAGAAAGTTTTATGTAAATTCCTTGTCTTTGGTCTCAAGTTTGGCCATGCAAAAATATCTTGTTTTAATGAATCTATTGTAATGAGAACTCTGGATTAACTCGTTCCACTTTCATCATCATTAATTGTTCACCAAATGATTTTGTCACCTATAAGTTTTACTATTGATAATGTCACATTTTCCAGACTTTGCTAAAGATATTGAATGGCATTGGAAAAAGAACAAATCCTCACAGGATCACACTAGAAATATTTTTCCCTGCATGACTATTCTACGTCTATACTTATTTCTTTACTAACTCCATTTTAGTCAGTCTTTTGCATAATTTTTGACAGGTTTTTAATTGAAAATCTCAGCATTAATTAATTCTTCTGCAATTTCCCCAGCATTCTGTAATTAAAAATTTGTAGTATACTGAAATAAACGACCTTAGGTTGCATCTAGGCTATTACCTGATCCTGCCAATTTGAAAAAAAAAAAAAAGTAATATTTGTTCAGCATTGTTTCTAGCTACTGATGGGATAGAAAATGCTTTTCATTAGCTTCAAGATGGAAATAGATCTTCCCGTCTTTTTCTAGAAAAACAGATGTGTCTGCGTATAAGCACATCTGCCTTTTGTACATCATGATCCATGTTTTTACTGTCCTTGCTGAGTACTGGATTTAAACCATTACTAAGATCTCACTTTTTCTTTATATACTTAAAGTATTGTTTCTTATTTTCCTTCATCCTCTACAGAGTTTTTCAAAGATACTTTCAGCTTCCTGTATCATTTGTCCGTATTTCCCTAGAGACAGTTTTAAACTCACTGTTATTACTGTAGTTTTTAGATTTGTGAGTTTTTATTTCTGCCTTCATTTTCTTCTCAATCAATAGTACATTTTTAGGCTGAAGATGTCTTTTAAGTATTGTGAAGTATTGTGACTTTTGACACTGAATTTATCAAACCTGAATTTTATTCCATATTTTCATGTTTAAATGTTTCCTGCCACATGATTTTTCTCACAGTTTTTCTCAGCTTTGGGAAACCAGGCAAAATATATACATTACTAGTAAAGTATTGCCAAGGCAGATATTGACAAAGTACATAGATATTTCTGATGGGAAAAAATAACAAACTTGTTCTTCCCTTCCCCAAAATACACATCAAAATAAGGCCAACTGTAGAAAAATTCTCGGTTGTTGGGTATTTTTACTCATCAAATTAAATTAATAATGGGGTGGGTTTTTTGGTTTTCAAACAAACATTTAGCAGTTTAATTAATTTCTTGCACTGATTTGCCCTAAGGAAAGGTAATTTAGAAGTTAACCTGAAATGCAAGATCATTTAGACTGCTCTGACTCATGTCCTCCGTGATCTGGAAAAAGTCCTGTGATCTCTCTGTGCCTCAGTTTCCCGCCAGGAAAAATGAAATAACAGTTTTCTAATACAGATAGATATTATGTACATATGCACGAAATTATGTGGTGACCAGGAAGGTATGCTGAGAAAATATATAACTATCTCTGATTAAAAAACAAAACCAAATGGATCTGTATCCACCATAAGACTAAGTGCAGAAACATCATAAAACTATTTCTAGTGTTCTTTTGTTATTTGTATTTTGGAAAGTACAATTTGGAAAGGAAAGTTGTGTCTCTGCTCCATTTCAGAATTTCTGAACTTCTGAATTTCAAAATTTAATATTGCATACACATGCATAAAGGCAATAGTACCAATTTTTAATTTCTTTTCCTTCTGTATGAAGATCACAAAACATTATGAATAACTTGATTAATACATTCTGCAGTTTTTTTAATGGTTGTGTTAGTAGCACTGTAATTCATTTAGGCATCTGTGGATTCTTTGACTTTTCAGTGTCACAAAAAGCAAGCTTAAAGTTTCTTGTCTGCCAAAGCATGTGTTAAAGAGTCCATATAGATAGACATGTGACAACCTTGTTAAATAGACTGAAGACCACAACTTATTCCTTCCAAAATCAACAGTGAACTGGGATTAGATTCTCCCAGAATTAATGGCCCATAAATAATTTATGTGCTCGGAAAAAAAAGTCCTAATCATTTGGGGCCAAACCCATACTGTCTCTTGGAGATTCACCAGTGGAACTGGAGAGAAAATAGAGAGATGATCTTTACAGAATCACAGAAAAATGGTGAATGTAAATGTGAAATACTGGCTGCCACGAGCCTTCAAATCCTCAATTTCATAGCTGAACTCACAAGCAGATTTGTCTTCACATGTTTAATTAAAGTGTACAAAGGAAAAAGACTATCTCTTTTACCCAGGCCACCAAAAACACTTCCTCTACTGCTGCTTCAGAAGTGACTTGCTCACATTTAGCTCTTATGTTACGATCTCTTTTTTTCTTTTTCTTTAGAAAGAGAGGACATTTGTGGAGACATTTGACACACAAGCATTTTAGTTTTGAAAGGAAAGATTTGGTCTTATTTTCTACCAATTACCACATATTTCAACTCAGATCAGAGTACGTAACATCTGCCTCTAAAGTATGCAAAGTTCAAACTCCAAACCCAAACGTCTTAAACCTTTAGCATCAGATCCAGATTTTGAATGCTGAAGTGCTAGGGTTTCCATTCCAGCTTGAGGTTCTGTGCAACAAAGAACTGAGAACTTCAGTGTTCACAGGTGGTTTTCCGTCTGTGTATGTGTGTACATGTAACTGCTTTTCACAGGGTTATATAAAAATGAGCTTATATAATCAAGAACTTGGTTGCAAAAATCTACATTTATGAATTTGCCTGTTTGGCTGAAAATACCTTATTAATTTTGGTTCACTAAAATATAACCTCGATGTAACTTGACCCATTTTGAGTAGCTATACTTAAACCGGTGTTGTGTTTTCAGGACTAAAGACTGATAACTTGATAGCTCCCCAGGGTTTGTTGGTTACAGTTTAAGTACAGAGTTGACATTACATGCTATTTTTCTGAAAATCCCAGCAGTAATATTATAGATGAGATACTGGTATTCGGAGATATAGTCAATGATTAAGTTAGAGTGTGGATATCTTCAAACATACGGCATCATTCGCTAACCTGCAATTTTATTCATTTTCAGGTCTCTTTAATCTTATGAAAATGGAACTGTAAAACCAAATGAAAACCGCAGTTCAGAAGTATTCGTTGGGCCAAGACAAAATCAGCCTGGATTCTGTCATACTTACTCACAATGAACGGTAGGTTACTCTGAAAATAGTCCTCATTATTTCAATATGAATAAAGGTCACCCAATTTGATGCTTAGGGATTACATAATAACTTTTCATCAGCATTTCTCAACATTTATAGAAAGCATGCATAACTCATTCATTCTTGTTTCGCAGTTGGGAAGCTGGTGTAAAGTTAGATCAAATGAGTTATCCTGTATCGCTCAACAAGACAAAGGGAGCAAAGAACAGAACCTAATTTATTTTTCTCAACAGATTTCAACAGAATCGGGTAGCATTCTGTTACCATTTTTTTCTGCTTCTTTGCTATTTCTAAAAAGCTACATTTTGAAGAAAACAGAGGCCTGCTGTATCTGTTTTTATTACTGTCATTTCTGAGCCCATCAGTGGATGCAAGCAACAATGCTGTCTGATCATAACAAACTCTTATTCCAAATACAGAACAAAAAAATTACCATAGGTAGCAAATCTATGAATCTGAATGATTTAAGGCTTTCATGCAGATTAATGGAGGGTTATATTCTATTTCCCAGAATTTATGTGTTTGTTTTCTCATAATAAAGGAAGTTTCTAGCTTCTGGTTGTGAAGATAGCCTTGACAATGTAAACCAACATACTTTCATCTTGTTGAGTCCTCATCCTTACCAGCTAAAACAATAGCATCAAGCGAAGTTAACTTCCCCCATTCATCTTACCGGAGTGTCAGCCTTGAAGCATAAACATGCACACTGAAGTACCAACACTGTTAACCAATTCACTGCTTATTATCAGATTAGAAATTACTAGTCAGCACAATTAGACAGTGGCTGGATGTTTGTGATCTTCTTGACATGCTCTCACTTGAAAATGTTGAATACATTGTTGATATGAAAATAGAGAGCAATCTACTAAGTTTAAGATCTATTTTTCTTAAATAAGTATCTGTGTAATGTTGCACACTTAAGTTTTGGAATGCTTTTTAAACACCTCCTTCTTCTGCATATCTAAAAATCTCCCAAACAGTGACTCAAGATTTCTCACCTACTTCAGACCTCTAATTTTGGTGCTCTATGACCAATTGCTGCCTTACTGCCAGCTTCCTCTGCCCTGACAGGGACTTACTTCCCTTCCCTTCCCTTCACTTCATATATATGTTCATCTTCTTTGAGAGAATGTTAAGGAGAAGCATTCAAAAGTGGCCCAAAAGCACATGGATACTCATTTATTCTGAACTGATTGAAACAACCAAGCAGAAATTATAAAAAACACACTAACACCATCCTTACAGTATCGCAAGGATTTGGGAGGAGACAGTGGGACCACACAAAACCAGCCCTCTCTTCTAAAACAGCCCACATAAAAATAAATAATGGCCAGTTACTATACAACACGTTTTCTCTCTAGAAAGAAAAACAATTTACTGATGGCTTCTGTAATGCTTACTGCATCCATTTTGCAGCTAAAGAAACTGAGGCATTAGGCTGAAAAGGTCATTCAGCAGGAGAGCATCGACAGAGACAGGAAAGGATGCAAAGTCCCGAGACAGCTCTCAGTTTATTAAATCACTCTGCCTCTGGTCAGGTGGCATCTTAAGCATGCATTGCAAACTCTGTTAACAGTTGCTGGGAAAGAAGCTTATCTGCCCTCTGGCTGCCTTGCCTTGAATGTCTGAATTACAGCATGAACCCAGAGCCACAGCATCACAGAGCCCGAATCCTACCTTTGCTACAAGAACATAAGCGATGCTGCTATCCATGCTTCACCATGCTGCCAGCCTGCCAGCTGGTGCCAGCTCCGCCGGCCAGCCTGACGGAGGAAACCAGCCTCTGCAACAAAAAACACTTCATAAAGTCCCCAAACAATGCAAACGGACCATAACGGGAACCAAAAACATATAACTGATTCCTCTCTCTGTATTGTTCACTGTACTTTTGTTTGGACCAGGAGCAAATTAGTCTAATTAATACATACAGCAAGTACCTGATTCCTGGAAGTCTATCTATGTTTCCCACTAGGGATTTTCCTTTTCTTCTTACCTGCACTCATTTGCTGGACATAAATTTCTTGGCAGCTTTTCTTAAACCTATTTTCTGTCTCTATCTTCCTGCCTCCACCTCCTGAAGCCTCTTTCAGATCAACTTTTTTACACTGAAAATGCAGTTAAACACCTAATAACTTACAAATATGCTATAGTATGAGGAAGTGGGATGTATTCTTCATACAATGACAGTGAAAACACTCGGAGTGAGTATTTTTCAGAATAAAAATCTATTTTCTGATATAGTTCTGTGAAAACACCTATGGTGTTGTGTTTATTGAGCAACACTTGATATGCATTCATTAAAAAGCCATCATGATAGCCGTTAATCAAAGTCCATGTGGCTTTAAATGATGGGAAGCCTTTGAAAAAATGAAATTCAAAAGCTGTATTTACTTTCGCTGGCAAGTGCTTAGCTATTGCACAAGGATTCTTCCCAACTATTTTTATTTAGAAGGCACTTTTTACTTTCAAAGCAGTTAACAAAGATTCTGCCAAGTATTACATGAGTTGCACAATTATTTTGTTAATGTGTTTATATTCAGGTATCTAGAGGAGCATGCAGTAGCCACAGTTTGAACGAAGAGCATGAACAAAGGCAGGAGAAGAAGATACCAGACTGGCAGCGATCCCAAGCCGCTCACACGCTGATGCTCCGGACAGCACATGTGGATGCCACATGAGCAGGTGAAACTGTGATTTTACATGTGTGGAAGGGAGGATAATAATTAAACAATCAGATGTGCTAAGTGCATCATGCTGGGACATCGCTACATTTCAGATGGGTTGTGAGGTTTGAAACCAAAGGTGATAACTCAGGAAGTGGCCAAGTTACAGCTGTAATCATAAGGTTTTCTGCATGGTCCCCGGAGTGCCACGGTGCCAGTCTTGTCCTGACACACTCCCCGGTGGCATGCCAGACGCTCCACAGCCTCAGGCGAGTGCTCGACATCTTTCAGCTGCTAAGACGCTGAGATTTTCAGTCTGGATATACTCCAAGGCTCCTCTCCCTGCATGCCTGTACATACTGCAGCCCTCCCGAGCCAGCGCCTGCAAGATTCCCCACTGCCGCCGGCTCCCGGGGACAGTGACTTGCGCTTTCCAGTGGGGTGAGACTGGTGGGCTGGAACCGTGGCTGGGACTGGGGCTGGGACTGGGGCCGGGACCAGGACCGGGGCCGAGCTCTGCCCTTTGCCAACTCCCAGAGCTGTACTCCTGGTGCTGTGCTGGCACAGCCCCACGGCAGTGGCGTTGGAGGGGCGCGGGGAGCCCCAGCAAGGCCTCCTTTCATTCCCGTTTGAATTGTAGCTACTGCAAATAGCTCCAAATGGTAACGCAAAGGGTCATAATAAAGCCCGAGGGGTTAAAATCTGTCCTTGCAGGGCCTCATGAGCCGTCGAAAGCTTTCATTGCATTTCAGTACAGCCTTCTGCATCCTGATTTGTCCTTCCCTCTCCATTTTGTCTGACAATCTTTGCCTGGATGTTTTTTTAACTATGATGTGATAAAATTATCATTGTTATTGTTATTGTTATTGCTGTTTTTATTGTTATTGTTGTTATTATTATTATCATTATTATATCTTTTGAGGTAGAGGCTATACTGTCTGAAGAACATGGATTTAGTCTTTGCACTGTAACTGAACTATTAACCTGAACTGCATGGAAACGCTACACCAAATAGCCATACATTTGTTCAGCTGGTTCTGGCCCTTTTTAAAGCAAAACCGAGGTAGTTTCTCAAGAAGAGATACAGCAGGGGGTCACAGAGGGCACCCGCCCCTCCGCTCCCAGGCCCTGACCTGAGGAGCACCATGGGGCCCTCTTGTTTCTTCTGTCCAACAGACACACAAAGCTGCTGGAGGGACCTGTACGGCTCCATGGTCGTCTCAGTGTGCAGCTCTGTGTTTCCATAGTCATTCCACGCACAAAAGTTGAAAGGGAAAACAAACAAACTCAGCCTCCCGTGGACTGAAAGTCAAGTCACAGCTCGCACCATGCAGCTCAGCCTCTGGGACTGCTCCTCCTTCCACTGCTGCCACTGGCAGTTTTGTGGCTTCATAAGTTGCCTCTCTTAAACATCTGCTTCCCTTTTCACCAGGTCTGAGGCATCTGTATTTTAAATTATAAGCTCTTCTGGGTGAGGATGATGTTTATCTACACACTTGCAGAATGTTTAGCACAACAGCCCTGATTTCTTGCATTGCTTCTAAGACCTCCAGTCATACACCACTATCAGTAAATGCACATTGGTGAATATTTTACTCCACTGTCTCCAGCTCAATACAAAGCAACTCAGAGCTTTGCCTTTCATGACAGAAATCTTGCATAGCATGAGCCCAAGCTATTTCTCAGACCACCTGCCTTTTCTTAACCATGTGTAGAATTGACTAGTAGGGATCCCAACGTGTTTTATATGTTATTAATAAAGTTAACATTTCTATTAAACACTACTCCCTTCTGGGATTCTCACCCAACCTTGAGCATAATAATCAAGAAGAAAACTTTCTGTCACATTATTAAATGTTCAGTTGCAACAGTATAGAAGACTTTGGTAGCACAATGCCATGTTGGCATCTTTCCAGTATGGGAAATTTTTTCCATAGTTTTTTTTTTTTCAAGTCATTTTATTGCAAAACAGTTGCTTTCTGTAATATCACAGATTTATCCGGAGTTTACAATGCAATCATTGCTCCTTGCTATTGGAAAAGATTTATTTAGTCAGTTTTGGCCTTCATTCCAAAAGGCCGAATGCCAAATCATTACAGTGTATCTGGTGTTCTGTTGTCAGAAAATATGATCTAGCATTAAGATACTATTCAGAGACTCTAAAAGCCAGAGAAAATAATTGTGGTAAATCAAAACCTCATAAATACTTTATAAAGTTGGTTTTAATGTCTGTCCTCATGTGTGACAAAAAAGTACCAGTTTACATGCAATGAGAATACATGAGTTCTGAGGCTTCATTTCCTATATTGTCTAAGTTTTAAAACAATATTAAAATCTATCCCATATAGATGCAGAAGTCAGGCTGTAGTTGTCACATTATATTTTCCGGTACTACTGCATTTTAATAAGCCAAAAGTCAGTAAATCGCTTTTCTAGACTTAACTCCAAATGATGTATTTTCTTTTTTTTCTTTTCAAGGCTAAGAAACACATATATGGCTCTGAAGCTGAGGCCACAACCATGTGAGCACATACACACAGGCAATGCTCAATGTGGTTAAAGAAAAGCACATGCCAAAGACTTAGGAGCAGCTGGCCCCAAATTTTGGCCTCAACACACCATGTGAAATTGAACATATGTGTGGACTAGGTTTGACTCCCTTCAGATGCTTCTGAAACACAATAATATCTCACTGGGTAAGAAAGCTGCTCTGTCTTCCAAACTACCTATGCCAATAACTTTTTATTTCTCCACCAAAAAATGCAGAACAATTTTCCTGTGTAGCACATCAGTGTGACAGATAACAGCGGTTGCCATAAGCTTGGAGATGGCAGTATATCTGGGATGGATATTAAACTGAGTCTGTCTAGAGGCATGGGAAGCATGGGGGAGCAAAAGGCAGAATAATAAACTCAAGCAAAGATCATGTCCAGATCTTACTCTGTAAATATTCCACTTACTTATTTTTTGAGCACCAGAAATCTATCAATAATTTACGTTTTAAGGTTGTAAAATTACATAACCTGTGGGCCAGGGAATCTGCTACCTCACGTCATATTGCATACAAACTCAGAAGCAGCTAACCAATGCAATATGGAGAGGTGCTTTGTGTGAAGAGGAAACCCCAGAGGCCAGGAGGGAACACTGGGTTGAGAAAAGAGACTGAGCTTGAAGGTAGCACTCAGCCTGATCTGACTCAGTTACCTCTGAGCAATTTAAACCATGGCCATATTCCAAAGGAGGACAGAACTTATTTAATCACTGTTATGCATCACTGGTGGAAGAAACTGAAGGTAGTAAAATCCTGCCAAGCTCTGAAGTTCATGGTGAGCTATAGAAGTAATAGCAGTTTTGCCCAGCTGAGTTTTTTTTTGCTAGGGGGGAAGGAGACTGATGTATGTGTTCTGAGGTGACCAATAATTTTATGGGCCTGGCTCAAAGAAAACAGATTTTCATAAAAGAGGTGCTGAGCACTTTCTGAATATTAGGCAACTTTAACAATGTTTCATGTTGAACACTCAGAACCTGACAATATTCCGAGTCTTTAATCAATTTTGAAAATTCTGGCCGTCATATGGACCCATTTCTGGTAAGAGTAGAGAAGGCATCTCATCAAGAATCCCAAACAGAGGAAGAGGTAGTCTGGGGAGCACCATATACAGAGTGTCTACTTACAGCCTCCCATCAGAGCTTTTAATCCATCCTAATTCCTATTACATCAATGTTCTTTTTGAGTAAATCAGCCCCTCTGCTGACTCCGCAATGACAGTCTCATTTTTAAAAATCTCCCAGATGTAGTAAGCCTTAACAAATCTGGAATCAAAACCCAAAATTCTAGAAGAGCTTGTCTTGAGCTGGATATTCCAGTTCAGCAGACTGCAAGTACAATTATAAGTGGATTACTCCCAAATTACTAGGATTGTGGAATAAGAACTCTTCATTTGGACACTAGCTTCAACAGTCCTTAAATGCCCTCATAGTTTGATGATAAGGCTGAAGTATAAAAGGAAACTCACTAGCAGTGAAAAAGGAAAATATGCAAGACAGAAGAAACAAAGTTTACTCCAGTTAGATTCAACTTCTAAGAAATATAAATAAAGCTTTCTACCAACCACAATTATTTTTTACTGAAACGTCCCAATCATCATATTGTTACACACACTTGAATATATCCTTACACTGAAAGCACGCTGAAGTTTCATCACAAAGCAGTCAAACTATGCAACTTCTAGCTTGCTGCCTGAGCAATGTTAGTTCAGTCCCCCTTAAATATATACATGACAATTAACATCTTGCACTAGGTGATCCCATACTGTATTTTCTTAGGGTCTTCATTTCCTTGGGGATATTCTTAGTAAACATCTAGTGAATATTCCATTTTATCTATATAATTCAAGGTGTGACTTCATGTCACATTTTAGTACACAGCTCAGTCTTACTCTGAAGCAAGAATCTATGTTGATTTTCTCAGATTTCACAATGGCATTAATTTGTATAGTATTTCAACCAGCTACAAATGATGACAACACCCCTGTAAGTTCAGGGGAAGTCACCAATCACATTCAGAAGTAACAGAAACATAGACATAGCTAGACCTGGCAGACCAATTTCACACATGTTGGAATGATTTTTATTAAAAAAAAAGTCTATCACAGCAAGTATTCTATAGCTTTTAAAATCATGGTTCCCCATTCAGTTTAGCTACAATTGTGAGTGTTGAGTAGTTCTGCACCTTAGTCCTCCATAGCCTCTGCCATCAGACACGCAGAAAGCAAGTGTCACTCAGTTTCTGACTGCCTTTGAGAAGCCTTGATAGAGTTGCCTGGCACCACCTCCCAGGAAGCAGAGCTAAAAAGAGAACCCAGATCATCAGGGCACCATGGAGCTGCTGTACATGCAAGATGCTCTTTCTACCTTCTGCATTTCCTATTCATTCAGCACATCTCCCAGCCTCTGCAACAAGCAGGAATGACTCCCGTTGCTACAAAATCCTGATTCACCCCTTAATGAATTCACCCTGTATGCTGAAATTTTCTCCTGCTAAACCAGGAGATAAACATGTAATCAAAGCCTTTTCTAATTTGAGATGCCAAAAGAATTCAGGTTATCTCTTTGTATTCCATAGGAAATTCTGCAGGTAAGAAGTGTTGAACATGCCCTGCAAATCTATAAGAAAAGATCTGTTTGTTTTGATTTAAACTTCTGTTTGTAGTTTTTAACAGCATATTTAATTCAAAATAAGAAACAAGATGACAAGAAATACCAAAGCATTTCATTCCCAAAATTGGAAGCAAAACCGTGCAGCAGCATCAAAGCACCTTTTACTCGCCTGCCACCAAAGGAAATCATTGAAATCAGCAGATATTACTATAAATTATTTGCAGCCACAGTTCGGCTGCAAATTTTTAAAAGTTCAGAAGCACAAAAATATTATTTTATGTTGCTTTTGTATATGTTATTTTCTCTTAAAAATGCAAACCAGAAAATCAGAAAAAAATCTGTCGGTATCATATTATCAACTTCATGATTAACAATGGAGTTGGCATACAGATCCTTTGCAGACTTCAGCCACTGGGAGTTAATGGAGGAGCTCATAGCCACAGGAGGATTTGTGCTGGTGTTTTGTTTGCTGTCAGAGAAAAAATGGTGACACCCAGGAACTCAAGATTCATTCAAGACCCCAGAAGAACATGTTCTCTCACCAAAAAAGGAGACAGGAGGACACCTTCCACTAGACCAGGTTACTCAAAGCCCCATCCAACTGGCCTTGAGCACTTCCAAGAATGGGGCATCCACAACTTCCCTGGGCAGCCTGTTCCAGTGCCTCACCACCCTCAAAGTAAAGACTTTCTTCCTAATATCTAATCTACACCTACCCTCTTCCAGTTTAAAACCATTACCCCTTGTCCTATCACTATACTCCCTGATAAAGAGTCCCTCCCCATCTTTCCTGTAGACCCCCTTCAGATACTGGAAGGCTGCTATAAGATCTCCGCAGAGCCTTCTTTTCTCTCCAGGCTGATCAACCCCAAGTCTCTCAGCCTGTACTCATAGGAGAGGTGCTCCAGTTTCCTGATCATCTTTGTGGCCCTCCTCTGGATTCACTCCAACAGGTCTATGTCTTTCTTATGTTGGGGGCCCCAGAGCTGGACGCAGTACTCCAGGTGGCATCTCACCAGAGCAGAGTAGTGGGGCAGAAACAACTCCCTCGACCTGCTGGCCACGCTTCTTTTGATGCAGCCCAGGATACGGTTGGGTTTCTGGGCTGCGAGCACACGTTGCTGGCTCACATTCAGCTTCTCATCAGCCAACACCCCCAAGTCCTTCTCCTCAGGGCTGTTCTCAATCCATTCTCTGCCCAGCCTGTATTTGTGCATGGGGTTGCCCTGACCCACGTGCAGGACCTTGCACTCGGCCTTGTTGAACTTCATGAGGTTTGCACAGGCCCACCTCTCAAGCCTGTCCAGGTCCCTCTGGGCAGCATTCCTTCCCTCCAGCATGTCAACTGCTCCACACAGTTTGGTGTCATTGGCAAACTTGCTGAGGGTGCACTCACTCCCAACATTCATGTCGCCTACAAAGATGTTAAATAATACTGGTCCCAGTACCAACCCCTGAGGAGCACCACTCATCACTGGTCGCCACTTGGACATGGAGCCATTGACTGCAACTCTTTGAGTGCAGCCATCCAGCCAATTCCTTATCCACTGAGTGGTCCACATGGCAAATCCATGTGTCTCCAATTTAGAGACAAGGATGTCATGTGGGACAGTGTCAAATGCTTTGCACAAGTCCAGGTAGATGATGTCAGTTGCTCTTCCCTTTACCCACTAACACTGTAATGCCATTGTGGAAGGCTGCCAAATTTGTCAGGCATGATTTGCCCTTAATGAAGTCATGTCAGCTGTCACCAATCACCTCCTTATTTTCCATGTGCTTTAGCAGACTTTCCAGGAGGATCTGCTCCATGATCTTGCCCGGCACAGAGCTGAGACTGACTGGCCTGTAGTTCCCTATGTCTTCCTTTTTTCCCNTACCCACTAACACTGTAATGCCATTGTGGAAGGCTGCCAAATTTGTCAGGCATGATTTGCCCTTAATGAAGTCATGTCAGCTGTCACCAATCACCTCCTTATTTTCCATGTGCTTTAGCAGACTTTCCAGGAGGATCTGCTCCATGATCTTGCCCGGCACAGAGCTGAGACTGACTGGCCTGTAGTTCCCTATGTCTTCCTTTTTTCCCTTTTTAAAAATGGGCGTTATCTTTCCCCTTTTCCAGTAACCGCAACTTCGCCAGACTGCCACTACTTCTCAAAGATGATGGATAGTGGCTTAGCAACTTCATCTGCCAGTTCCCTCAGGACCTGCGGATGAATCTCATCAGGTTCCATGGACTTGTGCACCTTCAGGTTCCTCAGATGGTCTCAAACCTGGTCTTCTCCTACTGTGGGTGGTTCCTCTTTCTGCCAGTCCCTGCCTTTGTCTTCTGCAACTTGGGCAGTGTGGCTAGAGCCCTTGCCAGTGAAGACCAAGGCAAAAAAGCCATTGAGTACCTCAGCCTTGTCCATGCCCGGCTGATCAGGTCTCACATTTCCTTCTTGAGTGGGCCACATTTTCCCTAGTCTTCCTTTTGTCACTGACATACCTATAGAAGCTTTTCTCGTGCCCTTGATGTCCCTGGCCAGATTTAACTCTATCTGGGCTTTAGCTTTCCTAACCTGATCCCTGGCTGCTTGGACAATTTCTCTGTATTCCTCCCAGGCTACATGTCCTTGCTTCCACTCTCTGTAGGCTTCCTTTTTCTGTTTGAGATTGTCCAGGAGCTCCTTGTTCATCCATGCAGGCCTCCTGGCGTTTTTGCCTGACTTCCTCTTAGCTGGAATGCACCACTCCTGAGCTTGGAGGAGGTGATATTTGAATATCAGTCAGCTTTCTTGGGCCCTTCTTCTCCAGGGCCTTATCCCTTGGTACTCTGCCAAGCAGATCCCTGAAGAGGCCAAAGTCTGCCCTGCTGAAGTCCAAGGTAGCTAAGCTCCTCACCACTCTAGCGATCTTGAACTCCACCGTCTCAAGGTCACTGCAGCCAAGACTGCCCTGGAGCTTCACATTCCCTACCAGCCTCTCCTTGTTGGTGAGAACAAGGTCCAGCAATATTTGCAACTGGATGTGAAGTTTTACTCCACTATACACTCATTGACACAGCACACTGAGAGCAACTGGGCTCCAAGAGTAAAAGGCAAATCTGTCTTTAACATCCCCTGTGAAAAAAATCCATTATTTATAGACATGAATACATTAGCCAATTGTCAATGTCAAATAGATTTTTTCTAAAGCTGTGAAAGCTTCTAGGTTTTGAAAATCTCTTTCCATGCTAAAACTCTAGGTGCTAAACCTTAGAAAACTGTTATAATCTTGTCAATCTGCGTACAAAACTCACAATTACATCATTCAGATTTTAGCTATGAGGAAGCCTATATTTGCCTACGAGGATATCTGCAGTTCCTTAAACCACAGTCCTGTCTAGGGCAAAAGACAATAGTCAACAAACACACTCTGCAAAAGTATCTTTATTTTCCACCCTGAACTTCTATCATGAGAAGTTTCGTGTGGGCAGAACAGCATCAGGACTGATTACACTTTGTTTCTACTTTAACTGCTTTTCATCCAATTTTCAGGTTTAAAACTCTTTTTCATGACAAATGTCTGTCTTCAGAGAATAATTTAATTTTTTATAAAGAATACTAGAGGAAATAGGAAAAAAAAAACCCACCCCTAAACAAGAATTACCATGATGCATTGTAATAATAATGTAACACTTTGGGAGGCAATAAGGAGAATATACAGACTATTGAGACAATGCACAGTAAATAGTGCTTCACTTGCCATGGTACACCTGGCCCAAGGTTTTCAGGCAGCACCATTTAATGCCTGCACCCCTCCCTGCTCTGCCAAAGGGGTGTGGTGTAACCAGGTATTCCAGCCCACAAAGGGGAACGGAGATACAAGACACGATGACATTTGTCAATTAAATGCAAACCAGATTACATTTTAACATTTTATTTTTCTATGCTGTGGAAGCAAAGAAGATAAGGACCAAATCGCAAATTCCCAGCTGAGGGAATTCCCAGTTTCTGTTGCAGTCGTGCTTTTTGAGTTTTGAGTGTTTTACAAAAGCTTACAGGAAATGTTGATGAAGATAAAAATTGCTTTTAGTTGTTAGCACTGAATATTTCACAAAGGGGGTGGATAGACACAGAATGAAGAGCGAATGAAAAAAAGGAAAAAAAGACATTTTCTATTAACAGAATCTTTCTGATCTCAGCTGGCAATATTTGAGCCCCTTCTGTACTTTTATGCAAGATGTGGTAGGATTATTAATATGGTGCGTTGAAATACTTAATTTTGGTCAGGTTCCTAATTTTTAACCTCAGAAAAAAAAAAAAAACAGCAACATCCTTCCAAACACAATGCTTTCAATCCAGAAGAAAAATGAGTACTAACACAGTAGGTGGTCTTCCCGCTGAATCACTATCAATGCCTGCACCATCTGGGTTTTCCTTGGAGGCCTCCTATCCAAGAACTGACAAGACCCAACCTTACTTAATTTATGAGAAAAGATCATAGCCAATGATGATATGAATGCAAGCCTGTATAGGAACATTTGTGAGGTTTACAAATATTGTATGAAACAACTAGTGTATAAGTAGGCTTTTAGGGTCATTATAACACCTTTATGGAATTCAGTATCAGTGAACTTCCATGGCCTATTCAGTTTACACACTATTTGCCTGGGAAAAGTACCCAGTAAAGAAAATAAGATTTCATTTTTGTTGGAAAAAATACAAAAACTTTATTTACTACACATGGATTATGATTTGAAACTCTAGTATGTGCCCAATTTTTCCTCTCCTGCAGAACATCCAAAAGCAGTAGTAAAGTGGTAGTACAGATGCCTACAAAAACTGAGGTAAAGAATAAAACAGTTTATGCAGAAATTAAACAAAAAAATTGTGTCCAAAATTTTTATTTTATTAAGTAACTTAACTTTTTACTGCAATTTAATTTTGTCCAGTTTAGAATTTAACAGAGAAAAATGTCTATCCATGTTTAAAGGACTCTAAAGAAGAAAATTATATTTTTTAAACCCTGAAAAAATACATATAGAAGAACCTAAATTACAAACAGAAGTATATTAGTATAAAGAACTATAAATGATAACTGAGAGCAGCAAGCTTTTCCAATCTCTGAACAGTACAGCTGAGTCACCGATATCCCATATAAATCAGAAGGAAACTGATATATTTCATGACTAATAATTTCTTAACAATATCCCAAACTAGAAAGGTAGTGGAAAATCAAGTTCAGAAGTTCACATCCAGGTTTAATACAAACTGAGCTGAATTACAAGTCACTGTAGTTCTGACCTCCTACTCACTCATGAATTTTTCATGGTACCAAAAGTTTTTCTTCCTACCCTTTTATAGTTAGTAATTTGGCTATTTTCCCAAAGAAGCATTTTTCTGCTAACCTAAATATTACTCACCAGTTTCTTTTTCTTTTCTTCTTTGTTATTTTCTCATTTTTATTATTTTGATTTCTTTTTCCCTCTTTTTTAATAAAAAGATCCACTATGCAGATTTTCACCATTCCCTAGAATATGCAATAAAGAGACAAGAGATAAAACTTTGCAGCCAGTGTCCAGCAACAATGGGCAAGTTTTCACTTAATTTCTGCTTAAAATCAGAAACACATTTGGCTTGTCTAGACAAAGACACAGGATAAAGACTTTAGGCACCCAACTTAGGAGCACCAGTTCTGCATAAAGAGAGGATTGGAGAAAGGTTCTGTAGTATCTACAACTTCGTGGTGAGAAGACTTCCCTACAGTTGAACAAGGCCTCAAGCTGTGAGAAACAGCCGCAAAAACTACTAATTCAGTGGTGCTAAGAATGACATTGAAGACTGGACCTAAGAACTGGGAATCTTCATGAGCATGTCTTCTTGAGAGCAGCTGCCCAGTCACCATGGGTTTATGAAAGGCAGATCCTGCTTGACTAACCTGTTCTCCTTCTATGACAAGATGACCTGCTTAGTGGATGAGGGAAGTCTGTGGATATTGTTTACATGGGGTTTAGTAAAGCCTTTGACACTGAATTGTCCTGGAGAAACTGGCTGCTCATGGCTTGGACAGGTGTACTCTTCACTGAGTAAAAAACTTTCTGGATGGCTGGGCCCAAGAGTTGTGAATGGACTTAAATCCAGTTGGTGGCTGGTCACAAGTGGTGTTCCCCAGGACTCAGTTCTCTTTAATATCTTTATCGACAATCTGGGCGAGGGGACTGATTGCACCTCAGTAAGTTTGCAGAAGACACCAAGTTGGGCAGGAGTGTTGATCTGCTTGACGGTAGAAAGGAGCTACAGAGGGATCTGGACAGGCTGGATCGATGGACCAAAGCCAATGGTGTGAGGTTCAACAAGGCCAAGTGCCAGGTCCTGCACTTGGGTCACGACAACCCCCTACAGGCTTGGGGAAGAGTGGCTGGAAAGCTGCCCAGCGGAAAAGGACCTGGGAGTATTTGTAGACCGCAGGCTGAATATGAGCCAGCAGTGTGCCCAGGTGACCAAGAAGGCCAATAGCATCCTGGCCTGTATCATAGTGTGGCCAGCAGGACTACGAAGTGATGGTCTTCCTGCACTTGGCACTGGTGAGGCCGCACTTCGATTACTGTGTTCAGTTTTGGGCCCCTCAGTACAAGAAAGACATTGAGGTGCTGGAGCATGCCCAAAGAAGGGCAACAAAGCTGGTGAAGGATCTAGAGCACAAGCCTTATGAAGAGCATCTGGGGGAACTAGGGTTGTTTAGCCTGAAGAAGAGGAGGCTGAGGCGAGACCTTATCTCTCTCTACAGCTACCTGAAAGGAGGTTGTAGCAAGGTGGAGGTTAGTCTCTTCTCCCAAGTAACAATTGATAGGACGAGAGTAAATGGCGTCAAGTTGGAGAGGTTTAGACTTGATCTTAGGAAAAATTTCTTCACTGAAAGGGTTATCAGGCAGTGGAACAGGCTGCCCAGGGAAGTGGTTGAGTCACCGTCGCTGGAGGTATTTAAAAGAGGTGTAGATGTGGTGCTTAGGGACATGGTTTAGTGGTGGACTTGGCAGTATTAGGTTAATGGTTGGACTTGATGATCTTAAAGGTCTTTTCCAACCTAAATGTTTCTATGATTCTGTGATTCTTTATATCTCAAGCTGGTCTCTGCATCCTGAAGTTGGCAGATTTTATTACACTATTGAGGACTCTCAGTTTAGCTCAGGTGTTGCACTCAGTTTTGAAAGCACAATTCTTACCTACCTGCAGTATACAGGGACAGTTCTACTGACTGCCACAGAGACAACAATTTTTCTACTACAGTTATACAGTACTTGGGACCTACGATAAACTTCCAAGACTGTTAATGACTGTTGCCTTCCCTTCTTCATGGCCAGAAAAACACTGCAAAACAGGTAACACCTTCCTGCAATCAACTCATTTCCTATAGGTGAAACCCTGCAGAACAGAACAAACGTCTATGAGAAGATGACAATGCGAGTCAGGGACCCATCTCAGCCACAGGTACCCTCGCAGCATATCTGGTGTTTTGCAAGGTTTGCTATGTGTGTCTGAATCTTAGCCTTACAGACACATTTAAATTTGAGCTCTCATATATGATTTTTTGTCCAGATCTAATTCATCCACTTTTCCTTATTACTACCACAGATATTTGGCTCTTCTGTTACATGGTCAGTTATTTACAAAATTGTTTTCAATGATTTGGATTGTCCTGTTTCAAATCCTGCAGTCTATCACAAATCCTGAGCATCCTTTTTTAATTCTTAAAAGGCTATTAAGAATTCAGATGCTTACTGATTTTGTTAAGGGGGCAGAAAAGTACATATGGAGTCCCAAACAAGCAAAAGTCCATATGTTCCCTGCTAGCAGATGTCACTGGACGTTTTGTCCAACTGAAGTTATGTCTTCTTACAAAGGTACCATGACCCACATTATATAAAAGTCATTGGGGTAGAAAGCAAAGCTCTTCTTCTCTTAAATATTTTCTTTAGCTAAGAATTCATAATCACATATAAATTCTCTAGCCATTTTGAAGTCAATGAGACTTGCAAACACACAGCTAAAGACCATACAATTTTAGTCATACATTTTCAGGAGGAGATCTGAGCAGGAAGGCTGTTCTGTCATTCAGAGAGGAAAGCAACAGTGTTCACCTTTTCATTTGCAGGTACACAACAGGGTAAGGAAAGAGCATTTTGAAAAACAGTGGTTTTTAACATGAAAGTCAAATGCAGCTCCCCTTAATGAAAATATATCTCTGCATTATGGGTACCGTATCTATGTAGCAGAGAAAGCTGTGTTATGTAAATGCATATTCCTTCATTTTGCTTCAGTCCCAGACTGATTCAGACATATGGTTTGCAGAATTCTTGCAACTGTCTCATTTTTGGCACTTCAAATACAGGAAGCAATACGTTATTTGTATATTCTGTTAGGGACTAATACAATACAAAGCCCACTGAAACAGCTCAACTTTGGATCATACCCTTCAATTCTCTCCTGACTAGTCTACATTGTTTCCTGAAAAGGCATCACTTGGATTTTTTTGTAAAGGTAGTTTGACAGCTGCTCTACTGGTTATTACTAGTCTTAAGGCTTTTCCTGCGTTGTTCTGCATTTACACTGCTATTTTTTTCCATTGCCTCTGTGTCAGGCCCCAGACCTGATCTCAGTGAAGACAACAGGAATCTTTCCATTACTTCATGACGAACGGTTTAGATTGGAAACCAAGTCTGCCCTCCGGGGTGAAAAGTGAATTGCATGACTTCCAACTAGCGAGGCTCCAGTCTGCATCAGGACACTTGGCTATCCCACCACACCCTCGTTTCTGAGTACTTGTAGGAAAGCTACAGATATGCTGTGTCAGCATGTTAGGCAGCAGTGCTTGTAAAGACAAGACATAAAATAACGTTTTTCAGATTCAGTGTCAACAATGCTTATATGTCATTTTCAGTTACATTTTGTTCTAATATGGCTTAAATTAGTGTCATTTAATCACAATTTTATTTTTACTCTCCTTGTGTTTCAGAACCTAGTGAAGTTGCCTTTTTAAAAATCTGACTGATCACAGAGAGTACAATGATAGAAAGTATTACACCTTACTCTTTTTAAGCAGTGCACATTGGTCATTAATTTACCCTTTGTAAAAGGCCACTTTTTTTCAGCTCCGTCTTCCAAGATCTACAGTAAGGTCTTTTCTTCTAGGAAGAAAACAGGTTAATAAATAATCCAAAGTCTGAGGTTTATTGGCCTTTTTTGTCATTCACCTCCAGTGGGAATTATAGCAAGGAACAGTTGCCCTTGTTAACCTGCAAACATTTTTCACTCAGTTAGGTCATTGCCTCTGGCTCAAGGGTCCAATTTTCCTTTCATTCATTAAGCACATTGGGAAGCGGAGTTCCTAACCCTTTCCAGTCTAAATGTGGAACAATCACATCCCCTCACAATCAAGTGCCAATGTGCTGGGACCTTTACGTTTCACTGTGATCTCTCAGTGACGCAAGTTTTTAACAATTGAAGGATATTAAGTCAAAAAGTTGTTTTCTAATTGGAAGAGCTCAGGGGATTTCAAATAATGAACTCTTATAAACTGGAAGCTGGTACATGTGCCTTTCCAATTATTTTTGTTTAAAATCAGGCAAGAGGGCACTGCTAATCTCAGAAAGCAGTTTCCAGAAGTTCTGCCTAGGAATTAAGGCCATGAAGCATTACAGTTGAACAGCCATAAACTATTATTGCTTTGGGCACATGAAATGACATAGTCTCATATGTCATTTTACCGGATGGTGTAATAGCTATAGAACAATGTGACTCCAGTTTTAAAAAGTGTATTTGGTATAGCTAATTCACTTACTTCTTTTGGAGCATTCATAAAGAAAGAAGGGAGAATGACTGTTTCCTACTGGTAAAAGATTTTGCTACAGAGAGTCTTGGGATGCAGAGGTGGATGAATAATGGATGCAGCCTGGTAATTATGAGCTAAACACTTGAGTTGTATATAAATTGACCTCCCTATGCACATCATTGATTGTGCCAAAATACAGTAAAAATCTGATCTCTATAATAAGTTAGCAGCACTGTTTAAACAGGGCCCACTCTATAAGATAAGCAGAAAAATTACTAAACATTTACAGTAGCATAATTGGCGGGTTTCTGAAGTAGAATACTTTAAAATGGGAATAAAATAACTAAAAGGGTAACCTCCGTAAAATTGCTCAGAAGAGGCTTTGGGATATGGCAAAGGAGAAGACAACCGAGTGAGAGAAATGTGGAATATGAAAAGAAGAGCTTGAATTTCACATCTTCATCTGATTTTTACTCCTCCTGAGTGGTCAGGGAAAAGTACAGGAAGGATTTCTCAGGAGCTGTATGTAATGATTTCATGGCATAGTGTGGAGGGATAAACTGGAAAAGAAATGCAGTTAGGACATGAGATAAGCACAGTATGAACCAGAATCTTGGCAATGGAGGACAAAGGGAAAGGGATGCAGGCTGAAGACTGAGCAGAGGGAAGCAATACACAAGGGTCTGGATGTGTGGGATGCATGTAAATAACAACTCAGCTGCAGACAGAGGAAGAGAAAGGTTGACATTAACATTAACAGAAGGAAGAAAAGAGCTGATGGTCAAAGGCTGGCAGAAGAAAAACTGCTGTGGATTTTCATCTTGAAAATATTGAGCTTATTGTGGTCTATATAAAGATTCCCAGAAAAGTTAGCAGACATGTCAGGGGAAGCAGAATATTGTTCAGTGGGGAGAGATGGAAAGGGAAATTTGGGCATTATGTCTTGGCTAATTGTTGAAGAAATTGGAATTAAGTCAAATTTTCAGGGAGGTACCCGAAGAGAGGGAAAAGCAAAACTCGTGCTTTTCAAAAGCACACACATCCAGCTTCCTTGTTACTTATGTGTCAAATGTCAACATTTTGTTATTTCTAAAAAAGGAGGGAAGAAACATGTTTTGTTTGAACCATGTGACTGCCTACATGAAGATAACAGAAGTGAAGACTTCAGCTAGAAGACTATAGGGTAATTAGACACACACGTTTTGGGGTCTCTGCTGCATAAGTTACCAGTGCAGGCAGGCTGTTTAGCTCTTCTTACACTCAAAGGCTCAGAGCTAAGTTAGGCAGGAGACTGGTCAGCAAGAGTAAGTCACAAAAATTCAGAAGGAATTTTTTTCTTCAGTTGGGATTTGTCAAAATTAAATTCTTAAGGTGTATATTCATAAGTACATTTAAGTATATATGCTGAGAGAGAGAGAACAAGACATATATCTATCTATATCAGTATAGTTACAGAGATATAATTCCCATCTGTCCATATTGTGCCAGATGATACCAGCTAGATTCTGGAGCAGGCCACGGTCTCCTGTTAACGTGTGTTTGCATCCACCCCAGCAGAAGCACTCCTAGGTGAATTGGGAGCCAGAAGGAGTAGCTGGAGGAGTGGCACTCCCACACTCCATGCCCATAGGGTCCAGGGTAGTCAGACTTCCCTACAAGATGGAGCTTCTTAAGGATTCCAGACCACTACTGACTACAGAGCAACTGCATCTTCTTTTTCTTTTTTTTTTTTTTTAATTTTTTTTTCAACCAAACATGAAAGTCTTTTCCATACTGGAATGAAAACAAAGCTTCTCAAATTTGTATGTGTGTGGCAGATCTATGCTGGAGGAATTCAACTGTCTCTCACATGGTGGTTGTTACAAAAGCCTGGGACATCAGAGGTTCAAATTCTTTCTCTGATAAAAGAATAGTTCTTCATCCATACAACAACAAGAAAAGCTGAGTGGGACCTATCTCTTTTTTCCAACCTGGACCACAAATATTTTTTCTTTTATCTGTTGACCCCCAAAAGCAACCAAACAAACCTGATGATACATTTCTCAAAGCTTCCATTTTGACAAAACACCGTATTCTTTGGAAACTCCAGTGCAGTGAAGCTTTTTTGACTACTCTGCTCAAAGCTCTTTGGAGTGTTTGAAGGACACTCTGAGGCCAGTGCCGTTTTCCAAAGTGCTCCCTCTGAGTATGGACTTCAAGTAAAGCTGTCTGAAGACCAGCATGCTATTTCAAAGGGAATGTCTATATTTAGTTTTCTGTGAATGAAACTAAATTTTAAAATATCCAAATACTCTGTGAAATGGGATTTCTGCTTTCTGCCCAGTTCTAGTCATATGCACAGGTGTTACTGGAAGCTCAAGGGTCTTGTCTAGAGGGTAAACTGAATGATAGAGAAAGAATGATGTTGCTGTCAGCTCTTATCCCAAAACCTGTAATGCTGTTGCTGCAGATTACCCATTTTCAATGTCAGCAGTTACTATAATTTTACTGCAAGTCTGCTGTTATTTGGTGGTGTTCCTAAAAGCGTAACTTCTGGAATCTTGCAAAGACACATGAATTTAAGTGCATTTTTCCCCTTTAAAATAGATTTAGGTTTGTATTGGCTGCAGAGAAAAGTTTTAAATTATGAGTTAAAATGCTCAACCATCACAGAGCAGATGGAAAGACCCTTCTCTTCAATACTTTTTTTTTAAGTTCAGGAATTTTAAAGCAGTTTGCTGAATTTCTGGAGCCCAATTCATAATGTTTGAGTGCTCAGGTTTGGCAATACTTGATTTTTTCTTTGCCCACACACAAGCTGAGGCAAGCAAGTCATGGAAGAGGGCTGAATACATCTAGTTATAAGGCTCTGCCAAACCTTTGTTTGCTGACAAGAGAAGCATTTTTGAAAGGCCTGAGAAGCACTGAAAATCTTTTTGCCAGCTTTAAAAAAGAATCCAAGTTGCACCCCTGTATTCCAGGCCACACAGACTGAAATAATTTCTGAAATAGAGATTACACAGAAAAGAATGTCCTCATATACATGTTAAAGCACCGAAATCAAAATGCAGTACTGATTCTTTACATTATAAGTCAATGTTACAAGACAAACTTTAATTCTGTGAGTGTATATGGTAATAACAACAGATTGTACTAGTCTGTTCAGGAAGAAACACTTGTAGGTTAACTTCTTGATCGCATTGAGAAATTATTTAAGAAACACTAAAAGCTGTTTACACTTTCCATGTATTACATATAAATATTTGTTTATGGAGCAACTGTGTGGTGCTTTCCCTTTGTCAGCAACTGGAAATTGTTACTAATAACTACATTCAGGGTTATAAATGCCATAACCCCTATCTGACTCCATGCAGTACTTTCCAAGAAATTGCAAAGTGAGAACTCTGGCCTGGGCTTCAAGGAAAGTTATGCTGAGATACACAAAAGTATTCTGTGAGAAACTTGTTAAGTGCTTTCCGTACTCCCCATTACTCTCACCTCTGCAGCCATGTAGAGGACATTCTATAGCTTTACACAAAGGTGTGTTTACAATGTCAGTTATACAGAAGTTTAAGCCCATTCTTAAAATCAGACCTAATCCCTATCATACACTATAATATTACATCATTTTTCTCTTCTCTGTCATCCAGTTCAAATTTCTCCCTTCGCTAAGGACCTAAGTCCCTGAGCTAACCAGGTCTGTATGCACTACTGTCATATAAATACTTTTACTAGCCCCAAACTTTATCCTCCCATTACATTTCCATGTTTGACCCTCAGTTCACTGCAGTGAATGTTCAATTCCAATTAATATATGTCACACAACAAAGAGCAGAAAGTCCGAAATGTGTGTTTGAGACATGTTAGCAATCAGTTTAAAGATTTAAGGGTAAGCCAAAACGGAGCGTAATGAGAAAAATTCCTTTCTCATATTCCAGATAACAATATCAGACTTTGGCCATCTCTTTGGCTACTAACACAAAGGCCTAACGAATGAGTGGTTTTGTATAGTTTTAAGACATCAGGTCTTACTACATTAGCTTGCCAGGTGAAAGACCAGTGGTGTACAGAAACCTTATGCAGCAGGATAGACAAATGAGCTCAGGAAAGCGTTCCAGGCATTCTGTTGTATGGTAAGGCTCTCCTTCAATGAGCACAATTCCCAGATTCCAAAAGTTATCCCAGAGAAATTAATACAGTATTTGGCCCATTGTTAGCATACTATGCTTAGCAATCTCTAGCATAGAACAATACCCAGTGGATTTTGTGGGTTCAACTTTCTACAAAACTATTTCTTTCCTTCGTACAAAAAAGGACAGAAAAGAAGAAAACATGCAGGCATGGGAAAGTAAGTTAGGCAGGAAATAAGTCTGTATTCACATTTGTTATCCAGAAGAAAAGTACATTTGGAAAAAAAAAAAAGGAAAAAAGATACATATTTTAAAAGCTGAACATTTTAACTTAATTTTAATTAATATTTATTCAGAGTCCTGTGGGAAAGAAGAACGAATGCCATATAACATATTTGACACTGAAAAGCCCTGAATATCCACAAACTCATGTTGATTAAAGTAGGAGCTGGAAACATGGGAACCGAAGGTCCTGTTCTATATTTTCATTTATAAGTGTAATCTAGGCCACAAATTGATAATAGTTAAGTAAAGACTTAAGGAATTTGTATCATGTAAGAATTCCTAGGAGAGGAATCCTGTGCAAAGAGTTATATTAAAGGCTCTGGAAAAGAAGAACCTCATCTGTTTTAACTGATTGTGTGTGTGGTCAGTATGCTTAAAGTCATCTCTTTTATACAAATTTTGTTGTAAGTTAGATTTTTCTAGTTCACATCTACAGGACCAATAAATGCAAATACAGGGATTACAGTAGACGTGTCTCTGTTAATCTTATCTGTCATCAGAAAAGCAGTTTCAGAGTAGTTCTATGTTAAATTATATCACTTAGAAAATTCAAGAAACAAAAGGCAGTTCATAGAGTCTGGGTGCCACATAAGTCAATCCATTGATTTTGTGCTTCTTAAACTTCATATGAACCCAGAGTAGTCGGATGAAGTCCCCATAAATCAATAAAAAAGCAAAGGACATATGAACTCACTATATATGAGAATAAAAGAAAAAAAATCACTGCTATTAGATTCATCCATATTTTTTCTTACTTTCTTATTAGTAGGTGGTTCTAAGTTTCTTACTAGTAGGTACATCAAGTCCGAGAACTTTAGAAACTCCTCCAGTGACAAATCAATCAGGTTTTTCCTCGCCACCATATAATTCCCCAAAAGACTTCTCACTCTAGTTTCAGAAATCCCATCTGCTGGCCACTGTCATTAAAGAAAATGTGGAGAAATTCTTCATGGTCACTCCCTTCCTATGTTCTGAAGGCTTTCCTTCAGAAGAGAGATTATCTTCAACAGTAAGCATAATTCCTATTGGCAAAACTCTCCCATTATTAAAACCTTACCTGCAACACCACGTGTCACATTTCTCTTAAGAATGACCAATGTCATCCCTCAAAATCCTTTTATTCTTTACATTGCATCACATGGGAGGGCATTGCCCAGTGCTGGCTGTGGTTTGCAGAATCAGTACCACACACTGGAGCTCTGGCTTAAATTTCCAGAATTCAGTCAGGTCTATAAAGTCAAGTGCTGACAATGTACAAAACAGTCTCTGTTTTTTAGCACAATCCAAAGCATGCAAAGAGATTAAATACTATGACTTGATCTAATAAAGTGGAGGAAGAGTGCTATGCACACACTCAAAACACATTGTTATATTTCTGAGCAGTCTACGCAGTAGAATCTGGCTGGGAGTGGTTACAGCACAGATTCTACTATGCTGCTCATGAAAAGACTGCAACTGAGAAAAAAGAGCATTCTCTGCATATATATCTGAATATATACATATATGAAAACAAAGGAAGAACATTTCCAGTGAAGATCTGCTTTATTAAACCATGCCAGTGCTGACAAGATATTACTAAACCAGTGAGCACTGGCAATTGTTGATGCTTAACTGGAAATATTTTGTTTTTTCTAGTATGGGTTTGTCAGTAGGAGGGTGGAGCTATAAAGTTCAAAATATTTCCTGAAACACTCTAAAGTTTTTAAAAATGAAAAGCATTTTCAGTGAGTAGGAAACTATTTGATACGTATTTCCATTAAAACAGACTTCAGCTTTGAAAACAACATAATTATCAGCCTACAGGGCCATTCTTCAAACCTTTATCAGAAAGGGTAGACATAGTGAGTTTATTTTTTTTTGTCGCTCAAAATGAAGTTCTCCACCTAATTCTGGACAAGTGGGAAAGAATAATTTTGCAAATCCAATTTTCTTCAAGGAGGGGAAAAAAAAAAAAGAAAGCAGCTCCAAATCTCTTTTTACGTATGACCTACCAAATTCCAAATAAATTGTATTAATCATTATTCTGGCTCTCATATTTTCCTTGTTTCAGAGAGAAGATGCATCCCTCATGTAAATCAATCTAACTTACTTGCAGTGAGTCTGCTGTGTGAACAGCAAAATCACCTTTATTCTATCCTGGACAGGATGCTTAGTTAACTCCCAACTTTCAAATATTTTCTGAACTTACCTAGAATGCGTACTGAAGACAAGCCACCAAATGCCTATCTGTATTACCTTGAAAGGTAATTAGGTTTTGAATTCACACAAACTGTATCCTTACCAGGTTTTCCAATATCAGCTGCTTCAGAATTCCTCTCAAGAAAATTTTTTTATTGCTTTGATTCATATCATTCCAAAGGTCTGCATTTTTCCTTTTTCTATTTCCCTTTCCAGCAGCTGTTGGCTACCTTTGATCTGGGAGCATAACTTGATAGACTAGGTTGCTGTGTTCTGGTTCCTCTCTCCCAGTACCAGAGGGGTCAGCCATCCACATGTGCTTAACTTTTTAAATGCCCAAAGGTAAATAGCCATAATTTTGACAGTTTCTTGTTGTGTTATCTTTCTACTCTTCAACCATTGGTAATGCTTTTAGATAATATTCTTAAAATCAAGGAACATTTTCGCATTGATGTAACAATGCCCAGAATTTTCTAAATTACTAGCACTGTCTGTATTTCACACTAAGTGTCCAGATCTTCTTGAACACAGAAGAGAGAGAAAGATAATTTTTCAGCTCAAATCCTTATTTGTGAGGATAGATTTTATCCTCTATCCAAAAATGTCCAGGAAAAAGGGCATGAGTGTCAAACATCAGTGTCACAGTCTTACAATGCTGTCCTTTAGGATCAATCAATCAATCAATCCCAACTGTGAAACACCTGAAGAACAAGTACCTAATTTCTGCTCTTTGGAGCTTTCCTGTCCTGATCGCATCTCCCTTTTTCTTTCCTTTCTTTGTTAGGCTAAAACTGAAGTTACCCTTTCTCATTCCTATCCAGTTGCCTTTTGTACAATGTATTTATTTCTTGTCCTTTGTGTTTGCGTAAGAATCTTATAGCACTCAAGTACACACACTGAAAAATAAAGATTAATCACAAAAACTGAAAACTCGGAAGAAAAGAATCAACTGAGCTGAAAATGTTTAGAGTCCTGCAAGGGTTTAAAAGGTTACAAACTGAAAGGACAAGGGTTTCTGGAAGCAGACTTATGAGTAAACAACCTCACCATGACCTCGTGCTCATATAAGGAGTGAAGAGGAGGAGATGGACCCGTTAGGCAGGAAGTTACTAGAAATCTGCTGAGCTAAAAACCAGCAGAGAAAATAATATATGAAGGTCTGCAGTTGAATCTGAAGAGGAGGAATCTCTAAGGATTAACTGGAGAGAAGCAACTACATTACAACATTTTCCTGGCCTATAAGCCTAAGTTAGGAAGTAAGCAAAGCCCAGACCCAGTGCCAGATCACCGGGATTCACTGAAGCTTACTGCTTGCCAGAACATCCTCCAAATTGAACAAGAGGGAACAGAGACAACAATGACCCTTTTTTTCATAATCTTTCTTAACTAGGAGCTGTAAAGCAGCAAGACCTAGGGACTGACCTGGAGATGGTCCACATGAATCTGCTGAGCTGTCCACAGGAAGAAAACTCCCAGAACAATGCACAAGAGGGCTGAGACAAAAGGGATTTGGATGGCTAACTAAACGTAGAGAAAAATGTTCATCTGTCCTACCAGACAGGATACTCGGTAATGTTTGAAAGGAATTTCTGCAAACTGACCTTATTATTTTTCTAGCGTGAGAAAACATGCCAGGTATCTAAGAAGTGAAGAGACAATACCAGTTCAAAGAGCATCTGACCTTAATATAACACGACACATGAAGCAATGACTATAGAAATGACTGGAATGGCATTCTGTACCTATTTATATTCAACTTAACTGGAAAATGGGGCCAAAGACATACTGAGGAAATGTGGTTAACTGAGAAAGCACTATGCTAAAGTCAAAAGGAAGCGCGAGAGCCAGGTTAAGAAAGGATAGGAGCTAGAAGTGAGTAAAAAGCCCACAAGGAAAAAAAGTTGTTGTTGCAAGAAACCAAAAGGTGTTTATTTTAGAGAAAAAGCAAGGAGACAGGGAATGGAGATTCAGTAACAAATGCAGTTACTGTTTTAGGACGCAGGGTCCCATGATGTATGAACTTGTAAACAATATAATTAAATAAACTCAGCCTCAGAGTAATGGATTGTTTTCATACGGTGATCTAGACACATAAAGGTAGCTGTACCATGTTCTGCCTAGAGTAATGCACCGGTTAAGCCATCCATTCCTTCAGTTTCAGACAACTGTCTAGCAAGTATAATAGAGGGGGCTCATCCAAAATACATGCAATGCCATATATGCCTGTGCTTTCCAAGCTGAAAAAAAAAAGCAAAAACCCCACCTTGCTACAACATCGTATAATTTAAACTTGTGGAAAAAAAGAAAAATTGGAACTGACAGAAGACAATGTGGGATCATACAGGCATTTCACACCACATACCTTAGCCTACTGATTTAGGATTTTGTCTTCCTCCCTGATATTTCCACAGTGAGTAGAGAGGGACAGGCAGTTGTCAGGCAGTTTTTCAGAAGTGGTCTCTAGATGTGTCTGTATCCTCCATTGAGTACATGTAAGGAGTTTGGAAAGGCTAGTCTTCCAGGCTGGGTGCTTCAGTTGAGTGCCCAAAGTCAGACAGTGTGGCTATCCCCAAACGATCCCTTATCCCAGTCGTTCAGAGATTAAGGTAAGACAAGGCTTCAGGAGTCAACTCTCTATATAAACTAATTCCTCCAACTCTAGTCTGTACTTTATAGTATAACTTTGAGGAAGGTTCCTATACATAGAGAATACATAAGGTCAGCATTTATGTCCTGCAAATGAGTCCCTTAAAAATTCTCCCGTGCTCTTGAATCGGTTTATAGAAATATTTGTTCCACATGAACATTTGCCTCACCACACTTGTCCCAGCTTGTTATATATTTCTTTGTTCAAAGGCTTGGCTTCTCATTTCACAGCAATCGTTAATATAAAATATAAATATAAAAGCTACAGGGTGTATGATGTATAATTGCTGCCCATTCTTGAACTGCCAGGTTTCTCCCCCCACACATAGCCATGGCACTCATTTAACAAAGAGATAAAGAGAGAAATCATCTTCCTGGAACATTATAAATGTCACTGAAGGCAGTAAGCGAGACAGAAGGGCCAGTATGAGATGAGTGGAAATAATAAGCTCACAGAGGTGAAGCACGTGGAAGCTGAATGATGGACTTTCATAGGAGCAAGTTCAGTGAAGCCAATCAGGGTGTGAGTGGGTGAGCAGGTAGGTACAGCATATAAAGGCAGTAGTGTGTGTGTAAGCATACACATGTGTTTGTTTATTGTAGGTGAAGGAACAGAGTGAATTCAAAGCTCTGTAACTCAAAATAAAACGAGCTGAATTCATAACACGTATTTGTGTGGCAGCCTTTACTGCACATGTCATATCTGCAATAATCTGGGGTCCAGATGGCTGGATAATGAGAGCCCACTGGCCTGTCCTGGACGAGGTTCCCAAGTCTCTTCTCACACATGTTGACTCAGGGAGCTGCAGCTGCTGTGCCAGTAGGCACAGCACAGTGCAGGCTAGATACAGATATGTTTGAAACAAGTGCGACCTCTGTAAATCAATCCATCTAGGGCGGGTAAGACTGGAGTAACACAGAATGGAGTGACCTTCCTGACAGTGACATTATGAGAAGGGCCTTTTCTAAAGGAAGTATTTCACTGTTAGACTAAGAAAATTGTGATACAGTTCACAAGAAAACTACAATCTGAATTTCAATCGTTTGTTTGCTGTGAATTACCAAGAGTTGACTGCTCAGCAGTCAAAACTATGGGGAACTGCCATAAAAACAGCATATCAGTACTTGGGTACTTTAACCCCATTCATTCTTTTTTAAAAGTGCTGTCAGGCTGTTGGCTCTGCTACAAAAATAGTATGAGCTAAGGAAAGACATGTGAACTCAAGCCTGAAGCAGCATTTAAAGGGAAACAGACTACACAAAGTATTAAGGCTTGTGGTGGTGATGGAGACACATACACACAAATGCTGAGTCTATTGGCTAGTCACAGCAAAGGGATTTTCTGTAGGCGAAATAAACTCCAGTCCTGTTATTAATATTATTAATTCATTCTGGATCATCCTTTGTGCCAGCTCCACCTATCATTCACACTTCATGGGTAGTTCAATTAAAAACACTAACAACTGCCAGCTTTATAATGTTAAAAGAAAACAGTTGTTATTAAAATAGAAAATAGCAGCAACCCGTATCATCAGACCACCATAACGTTGCACAGCTTGGCACAAGTCTTAAAGTCTCTGCTCTACTGAGGCCCTGTCCAGACCACACACAGAGCCTGAAATAGAATATAAATCATAAAAAAAAAAAAAAGATAAAAATAAGATGGTATGTCTTAATCAGAATTTGCAATATAATCTGTAAGTGGCATAGCTGATAAAAAATGAACTTACCATCCTCGGGGAAAGTCTGATATTCTGATCATTATTTTTATAATTAACTGAGACAAAAGTCAAAACCTTCTCTTTATTCTTTTTCAGCTTTTTAGCTGAATCATTTCAATATCCCTGAATCAATGTATTTTATCTGATCTGTCAAATCCAAACTGAAATAAAAGGATCTATTCTCTCTGCTAGCATGGATCCCCAGGGACTGACTGCCATGCAGTATGGAAAACATAGTCCAGATGCACAGCATCTTTCCTATTGGGAAGAAAAGCATGAAAGATCCAAAGCAACAATTTCTATATGTCATTGCTAAGCTTATGCTGAGGCAGAAGTTAAACACTGACAGACCTGAAATATTTCCATCTCCTGTGAAGTCTTCAGAAAATTAAAAAAAAAAAAAAAGACAGGATGCTTTCCTATGAAAATTTCTACTTTGATAAAGCCACATTTACTGACATGGAAAATCCTGTTCAAATTTAGTCACCTCACACATTAAAATTACTGTCAATTCTATATGAACATACAGAACAGCCACTTCCAAATGTGTACACATATACCTTACAACAAAATCAAAAAACTACAAGAAAACACCCATTCTGGCAATTTCAACGTCACACATGCACCAGAAATGCACAAATCAAGCAAGTCTTTTCAACTGTGCTACGGTTCTCTTGTGCTTGTACATTATGATACAATCTTTAATTACACAAAACGCATACTATATTTTCCACAGGACACCATCCCACCCCCTACCCCCCAGTTCATTCCCTGCACAGAGTGAAAGGTGATGCAGAAATGAATCAGTGTTCTGCAGTGAATGAGCCCATTGTCCGTCAGTCCCTCGCCTCGCTCACTGCACAGCTTAGAAGGTGTCCGGTAAATGAGGCAAAGGGCTGCAGGAAGAGGATTGTTCATCCTGTGCTCAGTGTGCCTCCTAAAAGTGCAGTCTACAATGATGCCATTAAACATACTAATTGCAGTTCTCATGCACCGGGAGACCAAAGTTGATGTTATCTATAAAAACATAATGATAATGTTCTAACTTTTGAAGAGGTAAATTTGCAATATTCTTTCATATACAGATCAGTAGGACTTCTGCACTTGATACCAGACTTCAGCTGACTCAAGCTTTTTGCAGAGAAACTGACATTCATTCACTGACAAACTTTATTTCGCAGACACACACACACACACACAAAAACAAAAGTAGGGAGAGGGTTAGAAATAAATTCCTGTAATACCTGAACAAAAGTTACTCAGCCATTAAAGAAAGTGAAATCAAGTTTATACCTCCGCTGCTAAAAGGGCAACCATTCATTTCAGTATCAGAAAGCTTGTTATGTTGTGTCAAGCTGATGTTGCTGAAGACTACTGAAGTGCTGATATGTGAACCTAATTTGGAGGATTTGCAAGCTGTGGAACTAGTAAGATCACAGATAACAAGGGGATGGATCTATTACACACTTTCTCTGGTTTCATCATGACATAATGCTCCAAAAATCAGAAAGTAAAATACAGAGTTGGCTCCAGTCCAAGCATCCCAATATGTTAACTACAAAGTTGGATTTCTGGATGCAGTATCCAATTAGTTTCTTTTTTTAAAATAATTTAATTTAAAAAAATAAACCTAATCAAGGGTACTGAAGGCTAGAAGTCCTTGCTAAACACACAAAGCCAGCTTCTTCCTAGGGGTAGACTGCAGTGCAAAATCAGGAGGGCCATAGTGCGCTCTCTTTCCTTTTCCCCTCCAGTTAGCATCACTTAGCACACCACAAACTCTGGGTCACATGCAGTCATATGGTTTGCAGAGCTCCACTCCTCTTTCCCCTCTCCGCATCACAACTGTGCTTTGCCCCTGCCTTCTGCTGCAACATGCCTCTGGCCTGAACAGAAAAAAATAATTTCTACAATCAAGTAGGATATTCTGGCTCAAAGTCCATTCAGGCTTTGGCTGCTTTAGTAAAACTGTCAAAAACTAATGGAAATGTGTTGCATTTACTGTAACGAGTTTTGTGTTGTAAACACCTGGTCTTGATGGCTCAGATATTTTGTATAGGCTACATAATGATGATTTAGATCGCTGCTGGCTTTGAACTTTGAACATGTTACTAACAGACTATTGAAGGATCGATATTAGAAGCTGGGTGAGAAAGGATATTTTCATAGCAAAAAAACTAATTTTTGGAAGATTTTCTTATGTAGTGTTTTGATGAAATAGACGACTTTTAGAGTATTTTGAGAGAGAACAGCAAGAAAGTGTCACGAGAATAAGCAGTGTCCCTAGATGATGCTAAAGAACCAGGTTCAAATCACCATCCTGGATCGATGAAACACAGACTGGTTTTTTTTCCCCAAACCAAGGGTAAGCACCCCAACCATTTAGCCGTCATCACATCCAGTGTTTCTGGGCTGGGTTTCTGTAACTCGAAATTCCATCTTGAACCTGCAAAGACTCTCCTGAGAAAAAAAATTCATTGAAACTAGCATGCCTCCCTGCAAAGTTTGATTTGGTTTCTGCACTTTCCAATAAAATAATCATGCAAAAGTATGAATTGCATTATAATTTATATCTCATTTATTATCTTGGCATCTGAATTACCAACAAATTTACTTGTTAGCATAAGAATCTCTGAACTCAACTTACCAGTTTCCTCAGCAGCCAAGCTCCTGAGTTTTGTCTGAGTTTTAATCTTGAATCTGATGACTTGGACCAAAGATATGAGAAACAGGACATTTGGCTTCTATTTCCAGTTCTGTCACTGAGTCTCTGTTGCAACTTGGATAAGTCATTTAACCTCTCCATCCCACAGTTTCTTGATCTACTAAATCAATACAGCAGTATGCAATCTGAGTGTGTTATAAAGCTAAATTAAAAGCCTTAAACAAAAGGTTCTAAGTGTTATTTCCCCCCTTTTTTTTTGCTTGTTATAAGATCAAAGAGTGAAAGAGGGAGTGTATTGTGTTTATAAGCAGTGAACATCTGATAAGTTTTATAGTCTATGCCAATATTACTGTAATGCCCTTTAAACCTACTGTCCCCAATTTCAAATAATAATAATAATAATAATAATAATAATAATAATAATAATAATAATAATAATAATAATAATAATAATAATAATAATAATAAATCCTATAAGCAAACAGCATTGCAAAAGATATTCCAAGGTGCAAAGGACAGTTATATATATTCATATCCCATTAGCTTTGGTGGGAGCGTAACAATTACTGCAAGCCACAGCAGTCTTCTCAGTCCCCAAAGTTTTCTGAGGATCACCATCACACAAGTTTTCAGTGATTGATGTAGACTCCTTGTTACCAATCAAAATCACTTTGCTTGCCTCCATTTTTATGTTTCTTAGGTTCATTAATCCCTCCCAAAACTTAAGACAAAATGGCAGCATGAACACACTGTTCTTAAGTTCCAAATGTAATTGGTTGTGCCATGCCATGTTGATGCTGCAGTTGTGTATCAGATCTTGTAGCTTTATGCACGGATGGATAATAAGGAACATTACTACCAAATCTGCATGGAGTTATACAATTGAAAATTGTTCCCATGCACCCTTCCATGTCTGATTTAAATGTTTGCCTTATGTCTTTAAAGTGCATGTCAACAGGATCTGGGAGCATATGCTTATTCACATTGTCATCAGAACACTATCATGTCAGAAATATTCATACCTCCACTGAAATAACTACATGAAATAACCTTAAATGTGTCACTCAGCACAAGTAATTTCTTTCTTATTCAGCACTGCTACCTAGTGAAAAAGCTTACATTTTTGTTTACTGTTGTAGACACAGTGTATTGGAGAGCAGAATAAGTCTTTACTGGAAAAGTCTTCTACAATTTACTTTCCTGGTGGTTTTCTATTCCCCTTGCATTGTACTTCCAATGCAGACACTCAGTCCATGTGTTGTTTCCAAATTTTTTATGCAACCAACACAAATCTATATGCTCTTTATCTAACCACATTGATCACTTTGGACCTAGCAAATGCAGATAATAATTGTGTAATTATCCACAGGTTCTGGCCTAATTACTGTGGTATTATAATCTGATCAACACTTTTCACTGATCTTATTTTTCCAAAGTTTATCTGATTTTTATTTAAAGGCAACCTTCTTAAATTCTTCTTGTGACAAGAGCCAACATTTCTATATTAGCACATAAGGACCTCAAATCTATCTTCAGTCCAGTGTAAATTTGCTTTGACAACCAGGAAGTTGCTTCCACTCCTGTTATGCCCCTATGTTTCCAATTCCTGCAAAAAACACACACTCCAACTTAACCCATTCCTTTGACCCCCACAATTTATAATACCAAATAAGCCTTCACTTCCTATGATGTCCAGTAAGTGAGATGGATATTCTTCCAACTGAACTCATCATGATACCATAATCCCTTCCCTATATTATGGTTCAAAATATCAAGAGCTGTGAACAAATGCAAAAGGAGAAATAAGAATCCAGACTCCAAACATTTATCTTCTGTCCTACCCAGGGAAAAAGAGAGAAATGCTGAAGTCACTGCTGACTCATGAAATATCTGTCAGCAGAAAACAACCTACTTCTTCAGGAATGAGATTTTCCAGTATAGCCTGTATCATTGATGTTTGGTGACATGATAAGAGCCTAAATAGCTTAGACTAAAAAAGTGGAATATGGATAATTAAAACAGGCCAAGAAGAAAGGAAAAAATCATTCATTTCCTCGAACATCAAAATAGTGTCTCAAAGAAGACAGTACTGTTCAAGATGAGAGTCAAATTTTATACACCTTTGTAAGTGTCTGAAGACTGATAAAGAAATTCACTGATATGGGTATTGCTGATTTCAGCTAGGTCATATTGGGAGATTACAGTGTAAAGTGGAGGAGTCACTAGTGAAAAGCTCTGTAAGTAATCTGTTTGCTGTCCTCACTAGGATTTTCATGGCACCTATCCAGTTCAACTCCATTCTGCATCCTGTTACATCCCAATCTTTTGCCAACAGATCTTCAACCTAAATACACTGTGGAAATGCTGTCTTGGTGGGAGCATCAGCTTAAGGCAAGTTTCAGGCACAGAATATGAAGTTACCATGAGGAAACTCATTACTACAGATCAGTACATCAATCTCAGGCCTTCTTTTGCAACGTCCATGTCTCAGGGCATTTATAAAACTGCTTCAAGTCTGGGGTGAAGACTGTATTTAATAACTGTCTTCCTCTGGAACAGTGCAGTTCTCTACTGTAATTAAAGTTTTTTCTAGGCAGGAGACAAGATTTTCTCACAGACCTTTCAAAACTGTGAAATGGGCCCACTCACCAAGTATTAAACTTTAGAAATCTCACCACCTTTTGCTGCAAGGTCAAAGCACATTTCTTTTAGATGGACTTGTAAAACCATACTTGTATCTATAAAAAGAGAACAACTCAAAGGAAGCTCTACCAAAACAAATCTAAACATACTTTTCCCTATGGGAATGACATCTGAAAAACAAATACCCCATGCTATTGCTCAGTGTCTTATTGAGGGTGCTCATATACTGAATTAAGGAATGCGATAAAAACTCGGTCTGAAAGCAAACACATCCAAAGGTATTCATACAAGAAGAGTATCTCTAGGTGAAATATCCATAGACCAGAAATACTCACCATTTAACCATATTTATTGTTTGACCTCTCACCCCTAGGTCAAAGTTCTGAATAGTTACCGATTTAAAAGTTTCCAAACAAAACAATCCCATATTACATGTGGAAATACCTTTTCAAATACTCTTACATAGTTTTGCATGAATGCTCTCTCAGTTGTTTTACTGGGCAAATCCTATTCCTTAGATTTAAGCTATGATCCATCCTTCAGAGCTTTTTTACCTAAACAAGCATTGCCTGATGTTTTTTTTACTGCATCTGCAATTTTCAGGGACCAGACATCCTACATCTAGACTAGAAGAGATCTAGTAAGCAAAATTAGTATGTAATTTCTATCTAAAGATTCATATCAACTCTCACTAACATCATAAGCCCATCTGCTTCATTTGACTTTATCCCTTTGATTTTCTCTGATGGTGTTTTAAATCCCCTGTCATTTTATGTTTTCTGCCACATGTCTACCATATGTATTGCATAAAAATAAAGGTTATTTTTCTACCACCCACCTATAAAGGCTATTCAGCTACCAGAGTGTGTTGAAAATTCTGCTTGGGAGTTTACTCTAAACTGAAGATAATCAACCTGTGAAAGGCCAGTCTACAGTATACAATAAGAATCCTAAAAGTTGGCAAATGGAAGATAACCACTTGACCAAACAAGCATGTTATTTATTACCTACCCTGGAATAAGAATCAGGTCTCCAGAGATGAAGGGCTAGGGCACTAAGCCCTGATTCTAGGGCTGGAAAAACTATTTGCCTCTCTACGTTGTTTACTGAATTTAATCATTTCTCTTCTTCCTTGTTGTCCAAAATTTAAAGCACAGTTTGGCTGTAGTGAAGCTCTAAAACGTTTTGGCTTCAGCTGGAAGGATTCCACCTAATGGATGTGTCACACTTGTGGAGACTGCCATTATTTGAGATAGAGGATATCTTCATTCTACAGTGTTCCTACAGCAACCCAAGTTTGGAAGGCACAAAACCAGCACTATCCATGATCTCAGATTTCCTCTGCGTTCCTTCCTTGAAGCATTAATACAAACACGGCATTCAATATTCCGTATGAAAGTACAAGTTCTAGGCTTTGTGTCTTAAAGGTGTCTATTGCTCATGGTAAGTGTATTCAGAATACAATACTAAAATGCATGATTTCCGTGAGTAAGCCACTAAAGAAATGTTTTTTTGGTTATGTCCTGGAGTGCAAGCTCAGAAGTGTGCATAACCACAAGCAGAGCAAATTCTTTAAATAACAAATGTGTACATTTTTTGTTTATATGTAGCTCTTCATGTCAAAAAATAATCTTCTTGCTTTGGTGAGATAAATCTGATGACACAGTTTTGAAATATATTTTTGCTCTATGCCACTTTTATCTCCTTTGTAACATTCTCTAATGTGACTGCCAGAATGCTGTTCTAATTTGGGGGATAATTTTCTATATGAGAACTGACAGAATGAAAATAAATTCAAAGTTCCAGGAAATAATGAGTTCCCGATTATGTGTCTGATTACTGTCAGCTCAAGGAATGTACAGACTTCAGAAATGGAGGAGACCACTTTTCCTTTCACCAAACTGGGAGCCCTGAGCTGATGGCACAGGGAGAAGGTTTTCAAGCACTTTTAAATCCTCCCCAGTTCTACATGAGAGTTATTTTGAGGTCATGTTCACGTTTCTAGACTGAATAAGATTCTCTGGTAGAGACATCTGAGTCTTATCTGCCTATTTCTGGCTTTGTTTGAGAATGTTTATATTATTCAATGTGGGAGACTTGAACTCATGACAAGGAACATGATAAATTTTCTTAATCAAACTGGGTATCAAGAGGTGGTCTGTCATCATTTCCCTTTTGTTGCACTGTGAAAGAAAGCAAATAAGGAGCATCCAGTGTGATCCCCACTTCTGTTTCAAGTCTCCCCACCAAGTCATTAAACATTCTCTGGCCTTTGTCAACAGCCTGGTAAACATCCAGAGAAAGAATCAGAATAAAATAGTTTATTTAACATTCCTCTCCTCCAACTGCTGATTAGGATAAATAGTTTGGATAAAAAGCCTATCTGATCCAAAAATCACAAAAAGAAAGGATTCAGCTATCAGCAAAGTTTAGATTTGGTTTCAAATATTTTTAAACAGCAAAAGAGTTTTTTGTGCCTTTGATATTTTCTCCATCCTCAGCACATCATGTTAGCACCGTGTCAAAGCAAAACATCAACATCAAATGATCACTGGGTAAACTCCAGTGAACTGGAGTGAAAGGCTTGAGGCTGAAATTCCAGGCACAATATAAAATTTGGAAAGACGCCAGAACAGAGTTCTTTCTAAACTGCCTAAAAGGCTGAGGAATTGATACCTAGCAAATCCCTTCATTGACCTAATAGTTTGGAAATTGTTAATTCTGGTCATACTGATGAGTCCTTTGAGCCAGGATCATTTCCTCTGACAGGGAAAAGTGTCAAATGATTCAAAGAAAAACAGAGTCGTCTTCCTCTGACCACCATTGTGCTCATCCATAATGAAAACAAAGCAACACTATGCCTAACAGAAAGCATGTACCTAGCCCGCAGAAACTTGCTGTCAGCTCAGGAAGTGAAACAGAATAATTCAGGACCATTTTGTATTTTTATCCTTGACAAAGTGATTTTCTAATCCTAATCTCTTTGCCTTAAAATTTTGGGGGGCAGGATAATCCCCAATAATTAATTATGTGCTCTGAAAATATTTCTTTTTATCTATAGTAATGTCGTTGTCATTTAAGCTTGACAACAGTCCCATTGCTCTTGTATTATACCACAGTAAACATAAACAGCTGAATGATCTTAACAGCATTCAGAACTATCATGTCAGATGCTTAGGCAGCGTAAAGTAGAATAGCTCTATTGCGTTCAACCATCATTTAAAATATTGAATGACTATGAAAGACTTAAATGCCCATTCTCTGTGACTGAGTTCTGTAAGAAACAGTCAATCAACAGTTATTTTTTATTGTATGTCTGATATGTTTAATATCCCCTAAACATTGGGTCAGATCATCAGTTAACATAAATCAGCAAAGCTGAAGTTACTGGATCAGTTTACACAACTGAGAATGTTGCCTGTGGCTTTCCCACAGTAATAAAGTTAGACCACATACCCACTTTGGCTGAAATATTTGAAAACATCCAAATGATCTGCATGCTTAGCTCCCTTTAACAGGAATTGGGGATAATCTTATCCATCTATCTCATGGGCAATTTCTATTTGTAAAGCACAGATCCCCACGGTGCACACGTACGCCAGAATGACAGAAGGCAAGAAAATTCCACAAATTAACTCCACAAAGGAATGTTTTTATATATATATATAATATATATATGCACACACTTTTATCAAGAAACTGTAACCACAGAATATAATTACACTTCTCAAGTGAAAACTGCTGCTGAAACATAAAATGGTGAGCTCACTTCTAATTTTAAAAAATACTTACCATTAAATTTCTCTTGAGAAAAAGTTGCACAATATTGGCACATAAAATAATACATCGCTTTAGATTTCATGGTTAATATACAAGTAAAACAGGACTAACAGACCAACTTATGAGTCAAGAAGCAGTTAAAATAGGTCATTTTTCAGTTTTGCTATTGTTTATGAAAAGAAAATTAAGATTAGCTTTTTCAAAACCACTTCTAGGAAGTGGCTACATACCTGTACCAGTTGACTGAAGCAGACAGTTTTTCACTAAATTCACCACTGAAAATAATTAATGTTCCCACAGTAACTCTGAACATGCAGTGCAAAAGTTTTACTACCCCACACCAGAGGAATGAAATCACTTTAAAATCTTACAACTATATCAACAGTCTCAAAAATATTCATGATTTTCCTGAGAGCTACAGCTGGTTTCTCCCTTTTATTAAGTCCCTCTTTCTTACAGTTTAGGAGAGCTGGCTCAAAAGGTGAGCAGAACAAACTGAATAAATGCTGGAACCAGAATCAAAGACAGAGAAATGCCCTCTTCTGAAAAGTAATGTCTGAAAGACAACCATCCTCACAACACCAGGGAGCGCTAAGGAGTATTTCACCAGGATGGAGAGAGGAACACCTGTTTGTTACTTCATGCAAAGAATTTCATGCATGTAATTTAAAGTAGGGCCTGTGAAATATATATATAAGGACAACGTATTCTCATTGCAGTGAGAGTATGTATAAAAGCCCAATACCATTATTTTGCCATCAATTCTGAATCAGAGCGAAAACAGAAACATTATTCGAGAAATATGAAGTTTGAAACTTCTCACTTCACAGTCACCCTCCCATACTTCAGCATTTCATTTCATAAACTACTGCAACACTGCTCCCAGGCATCTCAGCCACAACAAAAGAGCCCAACACATCACAGGAGGATGATCTGGGCTGGCACAAAGAACGGGGGAACTCCAGCTTATCATTACAGCTGATCCTGGTGAGCTGAGGAAACAAAAAATAATTAAATAAGAAAATCAAACAAATAAATTAGTTATCTTCTTACAAAGTGTGTGTGTGGGGGGAAGGAATTATTTTGACTTATCTTCATCATTTCTACTTTAACATTTCGGTATAGACTCCTCATATTCACCCCCTTACAGTTAAGAAGAAATTTTTGCTGAATTTACAAAAGGACACAAAACTTCTTCTGCAGTAATTTGCATTTCTTAAGCTAGTACTATTCATAATAGTGGATCCAAGAGGAAAGAAAAGCAGCAGCTGTATGCTGCCACTGAAGGTGAGGAATACTATGATACTGCAGTAGCATGCAGATAGCAGAAGCCAGAGGAAGCCAGATATCATTTCTTATCTGTAGAAGTCAGCCTGGAGCTGGATCTCCCATAGAGCACTAAAAAAGCACTTTTTTTTCTTTTCTTTTTCCAAAATGGCAATATGATTTGAAAACAGAAAAAACACTGGAACAACAATACAGAAAATACTTGTTAAATTCGGTTATTCAAGTTTGGAACTGATAGCCCGAAAAGAGTTTGTTTCAAATTGTTGTATGCCATCTGTAAAATGATTACATATGCATAAAACAACCTTGGGGAAAAAAGGAAAAAGGGAGAAGAATCGACCAGTGGAATCCCTTCTGAAAGTATGTTTAAAAATACTGAGGTTTAACACAAACCAAAAGAAGTCAGGAAATTCTAACTTAAACCTAACAACTCCATCCTGAACCCATGCTGCTGAGAAAAAATAAAGGAACAATGCTGAGATTTCAGAACAGATCTGCAGCTTTAACTGAGCTTCCTGGTTCCTCTCCCTTTGTTAAACACTTCCAATGTTAGCATTTAAATAAATAGTTAATTGCATTTATCACTGCTTAACTTATAATTAATAAGTTTTGCAGCCTTACTATATGGCAGGTTCATTTACTGCAGCCAAAGCCCTGGGTTAAGCACTTTTCATGATGTTTCTTGTGTAAACAAACATCAGTGAAGCTTTGTGAAGGTTCCATTTTATGGCAGCTTCTTAATGTGGTCCCATACCTAAGTAAATGAGGGTTTTTTCAGGTTCTTACCTTGGGATGATGCAGTATTTTTCAATTTGTAAAAAACCATAAAATTATTGAGTAATAATTTTATTTGTATGCCAAAACGATCATCTCTGATCATTATTTCTACTGTTACAGTGATACATTTTATTATTTACTGCCATTGGAAATTATCAGTATGTTGGCATTTTCTTTTCATTTGTTAGTGATTTGCTGTTTGATTTTGGATATTTTGCAGGCATAAAATGTGCTTCTGCAATGTGCTTATATGTGATATTTAGATGATACTTATGATAACAGTATTTATTTTGCGCAATTTTTTTTTTCCTTTCTAATGATTATTTCACTCACATTCAGCACTCAGAGAAAAGAAAGCTTGAAGCTTGCTCAGTCAGATGAAATGTGTATTTTAAAATTGTCCAATAAAAGTGGGACTGTTCATGCTCGTATTCTGATTTAGCAGCAATGCTCATCTAGTCAGAAGATAGATATAAAACCATGCTATTCTTTTGCCAATCAACAAGAAGCAATATTATGCAATATGAGTTTCCAAATTCAGACAGCACTCTGCAGCCTGGATTTTACTTTATCAACTAAATACATTTACATACGTCTACAAAAGTTCACATCATTTCCATTGGTATACTGAAAGCAGAAAATGACCAAGCAATATTCATCTGAATTATCTGCTGAGTTTTCCCCTCAAGTACCATCAGTGACTGAGTCCTTCCCACAAGACATGGACTATTTCAATACTCTCTTCACAAAGCACATGTCCATACAAGCTGATCTTTAATCACTCTTTGATTAACATTTAAGAACCTGAATATTCATTTGCTTCACTCACTGATTTTATAAAAACTGTTTTTTCTTCTAGTTTGACCACCTGTTTGCTATTATGCTGAGTTCGGTGTAGGTCTCAACGAAAACATTTCTACTGTTGGCTGACCAAATGGACACTGATTGTATAACAGCTGCAGTTTGATAGGTGCAGAAGATGAGCCTGTGGAAACTGTGGCAATGTGTTCTGCAGACTTAAAAAAAAGAAAAAACATAAACCAGTGCTTTGTTCTAAAGCAGGCACTCAGTCAGGATTATTATTATGGGGGTTTATGTTTTATTCTGATAGGCAATGTATGAATATTAAGCATAAGAGAGTCCCTTTACTGAAATCAAAGTAGATAAGATGTCCCAGAATAAAGCAGAATGCAGCATTGGGGGTACATGTCATTTCAGTCCCATGCTTTTGGAGGGACTGAGTAGTAAAGATTTAAGTTAGGTAGGAACATAGAACTGAGTATAGAAAACAAAACAGAGAAGGTACAAATCAAAGATGACAAGGGCATATGTGAAAAGCCTGACAGAGGATGGGAGGAAGCGAGAGAAATTTGGAGCTAACAGTCTGTTTGCTTAGTGAGAGAATGTAGTCAAAACCATGAAAGATTCAGCCAAAATCATCATCATTTTTGTTTGTTTTATTAGGTTTTCTTTGTCAGTAAGTATGAGCAAATGCTGCTAAACTGCTATACTGAAGAACAAAAATATTTTCAGATACAGAAGCCTCACATATATCTGTTATACCTCCAAGTGTGGGATAAATATGATCCAAGGGTGGAACAAAGATCCGCAATGAGCAAGAAGAGAGAAATTATACATTCCAGAAATCTTTTAAAATATCGTAGTGGCATCTAGTGAGAAAAGCATCAATTTCTATTGGGAAGAAACACAAATGTGGTATTGAACACTGAATTAGCTAGAAAAACAACTCAGAGGAGTTAAAAACACCTCCAGTAACTAAAGGATGAATCACAGTTCTGACCAGAAACTACATGACATGAAAGATTAACATGTAGGTTTCACCATAGTAAAGAATGTAAATGGAAACATCCCTAGGCCACATTACTTCTGCTCTGCCAGCAGATTAAAAAAAAAAAAAAAAGAATAAAACAAACTCCATCTCCTCCTCCACATTCCCAGTGACTTGTTTTAGTAATTTCTCTATGCCTACATAGAGAAAGAGGACTACATTTTCACAGATGGAAATAAATGACTCTCCTCTGCCAGGATTTGGCAACTGCTGCCCCACATTGGAAGATCTGGGAACTCTAACTGCAGCACACTGTGCAAAATGTATGTTATACAGAGCACAGTTTGTCTTGTAACATAGCAAGATATTCAAGTAAAGGGAACTGATTCACATAACAGTTTGGAGAAAATTCTACAACAGCTGCAAGGACTAATTCAGACCTCTTTCTCAAAATGCTGAAATATCAGTACAGAAATTTGCACGATCTTATAGCTGAACATGAAACAATGTAGGGAATATGCAGTCTTCCTGAGAATTTTTATTCATCCCTGGACATTTGGAGTCCTGAAGCTGCAGACCCACCCAGTTCTATGTGAATACATTGAATTATTCCATGCTTAGGTACTACAGCACACCGACTGAAAATGTGCTTTTCAGTCCCACCATATTGACCGTATTATGCACATGGGGGGATAGAAAAAAACAACATGGCAAAACAAAGGCAAAACAGGTGCGATAAGAGAGTCTTGCTGTAAAAAAAGTACAAAATTGCTGGTGAGGCTTAGGGCTTGGTTGAGGTCCAGATTACAATTATATTCCTTTCTGCAATAAATTGGAAGAATATCTTGAAAATAAAGTGATACAGTTATGCTGTAGTAAAATTGTGTCGAAAAAATTTCTTTGTGTGTTCTGTCAGTGGTTCTCCAGGTATTTAACAAACAGTTTATCAGCTGCCTTTTACACGCAGGGAATCTAAGACATTCATCAGCTATTTCCTCAGGCTCATAACACAGGTTTTTGGCAAAGCTGGAATCAATTCTCATTGCCGCTTTCTCCCTTTGTACATGACAGTGGTTGACCTGGCAGCTCATCTGAATTAGCCCTATCGAGTCTTGATATTCATTATTTTTCTAGCTTTTAGTTTTATGTTCTTCTTGCATCTACTTGGCTTCAGCCCTCCTTTCTTCTTGGAGTGGGAGAAAAGAAAGCAAGCAACTAATTAATACAGGGAAAAAAAGCAAGGAAACTCCAAACATATCGAGTTACCTTTCTGGTTTATATCACCCAATATGTTATCATTTTGCTGAAGCCCTGCATGTGAAGGACCCACTTTCCTTCCAGCCCTGGGGCAATGATTGAAATACAACGTACTCCTATGAGCTGAGTGCACCTTTGGAAGTTTTGGAATAGCTATTCTGGAACTCCTCATTTCAATCTATTTTGGACAGATTTCAAACTATAGATAATGAGATCGGCTGTAGTAACAGAAGCTCTAACATTCTCCAGGTGGAACATGGGACTGTAAACCTGGAAAATTGCAGACTTGTCTAACATCTAAATACTAAGGATGAAATCTGTGCCTTATTGAGATCATTAGGAATTTTTGTTACCACAAAAGATATTCTGAAGAATTTAATGTCAGTGCCATGCAATGACAGAAAAATACTTTCTTTGAAGGTGTAAAACTGAGAATATTAAGCAATAAGAAGGGAGAAATCCAGCTGCTGTTATGCACAGGACTCATAAGGCAAGTACTTGTGTCTGCCCTTTGGGGAGGATATCAAATCCTGGAATTCAAAGGAGGGTCACAGAAATGACACAGGGCCTGGAAAACAAGCCTTCTCGATCAAGGCTTAAGGAGAGCTGCTTATCAGACATAAGCTTGAGCACAGACTACAGGCACACACAGGGAGAAATTCTGCAAAATAACAAGGCTTTTCAGCCTTTTTGACAAGGACCTTACAAGACTCGTTTTCTGAACACTAACTTAATAACATTCAGTCCTTAAACATGACTTATCAGTGAAGATAATTAAACAGAGGGAAAGTCAGGGACTATGACATCAAGTTTCTAAAGGTGAAACTAACTTTCTAATAAAATTTTCGCTCTCATTGAGCTTTAAGGAAAATTTCTTTGGCCTATTCTTCCACAGACAAGTATGCTGATATAGGTGAGAGGAAACTGGGCCAAATAGAAGTGCAGTCCTTTCAGATGTCCGAACTGATGGACCTGTATCTCCTACATCCCTTCCCCTTAGGTACAACTGTAGATACTGCACCTCCATGTTATGTGACACATTTCATGCTTCGATGTTTCACATAAAAGTCAGGAAGAATTATTTCATTTCTGCTTTACATGGCATAATTTCTTTTTTTTTCTTTTTGTTTTTCCAGTTATCACCTTTCTCTTACACATCAGAGACAGACGACAGCTGGGGACTGGATGCTAAAGCAGTAGAGAAATAAAACCATCTTTCTGGCCCCTGGCTGGTTCATCTCACTTACGCCCTTCTTCTGATCACAGACGTGGGTGTCAGGGCACAGTGGGGGCTCCCCGAGGAGCTCCCCGGGTAAGGGCAGGGCTCGGCCTGCCAGCCAGGGCCCATCCCACTGCCACAGCCAGGGGCAGGGCAGTCAGGGGGCAGTGGGGGCAGCCCCAGCCCTGGGCACCAGGCACGTCCCTGGGGAATGGGCCTGGCTGGGGCCTGGCATCCGGAGTGGGCTTGACTTAGCAGGGCCCATGGCCAGGGAGGGCTGTGGGGAGCTGGAGACCGGCCCTGCTGCAGCATCACTGGGGCAGGGACAGATGGCCCCAGGACGCTGACATGGGCTCCTGGGCCGCAGGCAGGGCTGGGGAGCCCCGGGGGAGGCCGGCCAGGGACAGTCAGGGCTGGCAGTGCCTGCAGGGCCCTGGCATTGGGTCCAGCAGAAGTTTCCTGTGGCACTCTGACAGGGACCTGTATGTGGCATGTGGTTGGCCTGTTAGGGTCATTTCAGCATTTTTAATCTAATCAATTCTGCATCATTTCAGGGCATTTGCTATCTGTGCAGGTCCTCTTTGACACAGCTCGGCTACTGAGAGTCAAAACATTTTGTGCCCCTGCGGTAAGGGAGTGGGTGAGATCTATGGCAGTCAGCACTAGCAGTGCCAGGCCAAAGGATGCCTTACCCCAATATACTCCCCGTCCCTCCTCACACACCTCTTGTGTCCCACACAATACCAGATACATTTTGAGTAATGTCACCACTCAGTTAAACCCTGAAATTTTCTCTCTGGATTAGTTAGAGCGTGTCCACATAAATGAGTCTAGTGCAATAGGGTTTGTAGCAACTCCCCCGTGGATTCTTTTAGCATGGGCTCAATCCAAGGTGATTCTGCCATTTTACAAAAGGGTGTTGCAGAATAGCAGTGATTATTGACTGACTTGCTTGATTAGAGAAGTCATCAAGCAAACTTTGCCATGCAACTGTGTTCAGACCAAGTAAAGAAAATTAGAAATTTAGTGGGAGGATTGAAAATATAGGCATCCCTCCCAGATGTTTATGGAGAGCCAAGAAAAGAAACAGGATACTAAGCCCCTCCTGTACTAGCCAAAAGAACAGATTCTGGCTGCGAAAAGCAGTTGCTTTCTTCCTCCATTGGTTGGGTGATGCAACATCCTTGCTCTAAAACACACTCTGCCAGAGTCCCCATACAATTAACCAAAAAGCTTCTGAGCACACATCTCATCTCTCAGCTCTAAGTCAGCCAGGTTACGGACCCCAGTTTGCTTCATATCAGCCAGAGAAACTGGCCACGGCAAAGGTTAACCGAGTCAGACAGTCTGTGCCTGTGAACAGGAGGCAATAATTCAACAGTTATTGAAAGGAAGTTGAAACAGTAGGGTCTAAACTATTCGATTGTGAAACCAGTGATGGCCTGACAGTTCTTAGGCCAACTCTGTCCTAGTTTACAATGCCCAGGCATGTCCAAAGCATGCACGCCGATCGCAGTCCCCAGTGGGACCATTTAGCTGTTTAAACTAAAAATAAATGAAAACAAAAATAAAATAAAAAGCCACCACTTTGTGAAATCTCAGCTTTAGTTTTGGCCTCAGGGAGCTGAAGCTGCCAAGGGAAGTCCTGTCCAGGCCCGATCCACTGAGTGCCCTTTCCAAACCCCTTTAGACAGCTGCAGTTTTCCAGGACCTGTTTTGATTCTTGAAATAGGTAGTATCTCGCTCTTTCCAGCCCGAGGATACAGACCAATGAGCCTGATAGTACTCTGGGAGATCAACAGGTGGCAAAAAATGCTTGTGCTTCCCTAGCTATCTTTGTTCCAGAGACTTGTTAAAAGAAAACATACATGAGAAAGTAACGATTAACTAATAAAACAAACCAGCTTTAAGTTCTTGTCTGTCCATTGGAACTTTTTTCCAGGCTACTGTTAGGCATCATACAGGTTTGTAATCTCTTTGCAGAATCAAATACTGTACCACATGAAGTAAATTACTTGGCAAAATGTGACAGATTTCACAGTGGAAATACTGAAGTTATTTTAATTTGTTTTTTATCATCTAATTTCCTTTGTTTCTTTAATAGTTTGAAAAGCCAAAGGAAAAAAATGTCACAATTGAAGTGTAAGAGGGACACATAATTTATAACTTTTTGACAGCAATCACAGGGAGTCACAGGAAGAGAGAAGACTGGAAGCACTGATACCTGGAAAGATGGATATAAATAACAGCACATGCCAGGAGGTATCTCCTTAGGCTCCTACTCATCTTTCAAGCTCTTTTATTAATTATTGCATGATATTCTCACTCCTTGGAACACCTCCCTCCCTTTTACTAGTATCAGCAGCATAGACCTCTCAGAAAATGACAACTGGAAGCCAGGAAGGAGGTCACAAGACAGGCCAAGTCTAAGTTCCCCACTCTGTTCAAAGCACAAAGAAATACTTTCATTAATAAAAGTCTTAGCTACTGAATAGTTTAATGATCCCGCTTTCATCTCAGTCGTTCAAATTTTTCCTCCCTCTTTCCTTCTCTCCCCTATGTATCCCTTTTTTAAAAAGCACAGGGGAAATTTTAAAGAATGCCGTTCATACCAAAATTTTTGCTTTACAAAATCAAATTCTAATCAAAAGGCAGGATCTGAAAGAAAAAAAAAGAACAAATTTCATAGAAATTAAGTTATTAAACCAGTACCAAAGTTCTCCCTTTTTCTTTCATTTAACAGAAATTTCCTGATTTTATCTGCCACATTCAAGTTTTCAGCATTATACTAGTTCATAAGGAAAATAATGGGAGGAAAATGAACATGAGCAGAAAATGTAAAAAAATTTTGTGTCTTAGTTCAAACGTGGAGAAGAAGTATCACAGTGACAGATAAGTTCAGTGACCTAAGATGTTATTTATCACACGTACATTACAGGGTGTTTTTTATCTTTAAGAACCAATGTTCCTTTAAGAAATAAGGGAGCATTTTGATCCTAAGGATAGAATCACAAAGAAGCCTCCCAGCATAGTATGATTCATTAGCCGTTTTCAAAAATCAGTGGGTAGAATCAAGATTAGACTCCAGGACCAAACATGAAACAATAGCTTGCTTTATTCCCAGCAGTTTTAATGCACGGAGATGACAGTCTCTTCACAAATGTCTCACTTAGATGGTGCTTCCAAGCCCCAGGTCAGAATTAGTAAAAATGAAAGAATGGGTAAATCAATGGACTAATATTCATACCCTTTGATTTCATGGCAGTTACCCACAGATTTGCAAATTCTAGGATTGAATAATCTTTTCCATGGATTGTCTCTGTGGTTTCCAGTGACAGCTACAGTCAGAGGAATCTCAAATAATTGTCCTGCTGGAGACCTGTGGGGGACAGAATCCACTGACGGCTACAATGTTACTGTCTAGTTTTAGTGTCTGAAGCATGTATTTTGCCTTTCAGCAGATTGCAGGGTAGACTGGTATCAATTAAGGTGATAATTCAGTTCACTGATCCGAAATAATTGAAGGATATGGAATTCTTTGAGTGAAAAACAAGACAAGAACCCTAAAGGGTGATTTAGGAAGAATATCAAAAAGGGCATTCCAGCAGACATTTAACCCTAGGGAGGAGAAGTTACTACAGCACTGTGCTGGGATCCAGGGAAACTCCAGTTTAATTCTAGCCACTTCTCTGCCAGCTTGGTTTGATTGCCTAAGCTTCTTGATCTGCAAAATAGGTCTCAGGATAGCATATTTCTGTAAGTGTTTTGAGATTTTTTAAGTCAATATTCTACATAAAGGTGACTTATTTCTGTTGTAGACAAAGCCATTAGAGGTGAAATTTAGTCTCTGCATAAACCAATCACAGTTTGCCAAACTTTCAGGTTTTTATATTTCAGATTTACTGTGTATTGAACAATGCTGTATTTGCAAGCTGGCTGAACAAGAGTTCTTCTTCTGGTGTGTAATTTATATTGTTCACTTCTATTTATTGTAAAGGAAATAGATCATATTGTACCAGGCCCAAAGGTGGTATTAGCTAGTAGGTGCCTTCGCTATTGAAGTAATAAATTATCAAGTTTTTAGATCAGCTTTACTAAAGAGGCAACTCTATGTTCATATGCTGAACAAATGGAGCATTGTTTCCAAGAAGGCATTCTGATTCAGAAGGGATTCCAAATTTCATTGCACTGAACTGATAAAAGAAACACTTTCCCCCCTTTACTGCATGATAATATACAATTACACAGAGAAAAAGCACATAGAGCTAGATATTCCTACTAGAGTATTGACCTGAAACAGATGGGAAATGGCTGGAACATCTATATTTATATTGTCACCATCCCTCTACACTTCATCTTAAAACAAATGTTCCTATTGATATTGTATTTAGACCCCTTAGCAAGGCGATGGATGCAAAAAAAGATATGCCCAATTAAATCTGCTACAGCTTACACACTGACTGTGCTTCTTTTTTCCTCTCAGTCTTTGGCCTATATCATTTTATTTCCAGGCAAAGAATTTGGCCCTTTGGTGCATTACAGAGAATCCAAAGGACTAACCTTTTAGTATTGGGAAACAGCTAATGTTCCTGCCAGTGAGCTAAAGCTGGAGTATCCCTTTGTCATGGCCAAATTTATGACATGGATCAAAAACTATAAAAAGCTGTGTTGCATCCTGCCATTAAGGAGAATTAATATTTTCAGTGGTATGTTAACCAAAGTTTTTTCCAATGTCTCTCGTTAAAAGCAGATTGTTGACTTTTCATCCTGGTGTGCCAAACATTTTCACTGAAACCGTAACAAGACTTTCATCTTACAACCATTATTTCTTAATGGACTTGGATAGGGGCAGTGTACGGGAATGGATTTCCTTTTCAGCTCAGTGCAATGGCCCATCATTAGTGTGCTGGGTCTTGGAGAACCATTACACATGCAAACATTTAAAGTATTTCCAGGGTAACTACTTTTCTTTCCTGAAATGCAATTCATGTTTTATCTATTATATTTAAGCAACATTTGGTCACATTTCACCTTTCAAGTATCTCTACTATGATCACTTCTCATTCTGCTGTATAGTAAAAGTCATAATGAATGAGATCATACACAAAAACATTTTTTTATGGAGTGGATTTTGTAGAACTTTCCCCTCATCTTGGGCAATAAATCTGTCTCTGAAAACCACGAAGCCCAAATGCTGACCATTTGACAAGAATACTGTATGACGACATCACTCACCACTTATTTCTTATTATTGGGTAGATTATGGCCTTCATATTTGGCAAAAAAAAAAAAATAATCTACCATCTGCCCTTTCAATGCTTCTATTTTTAGTGATTTCTATTCATTCCTGTTTTCCTACTGGCGATGCCCTGATATCTGTCACCAAACAGCACTCACTTGCTTAGCAGGAACGTTGTTGGGGTTTTTTTTCCAAGCTGACACGAGCGGTGTCAACGACTTTCAAAAGTTGCCCATTCCTCCCGTTAAGCCCTTTCATTCCTAATATGTACTTCTAAAGATTCCTTAACAATTACATACACAGATGCAGTTTTGGAAACTTTCAACCTTTGATGGTATTTTGAACCACGGCCCTATTGGCAGCAAATGAACTCAAAGTAACAACCCTGGAGTGTGATACCATCAGTTCTAAGAAGCTGTGTAATATTTATATGTCTTCATTCAGACTTTATATCAAATGTAACAGGCTTTGCAACCTTCATTAAGAAAAGCTGGCACCCAGAGGTTACCATATGTTCCTCTTTTTAGGCTAGTGTTTAAGTGCAGATGTATATTTATTTTTCCACTCTACAGTCCTCCCTGAACTGTTCTTAGTGCAGAGCTAATGAAACCATTGCTTTAATCCCCACTGGCCTTCAGGGTACATCATATGGTCCTTACTATTTAAGAATTCTTTTTACTGTGCTTTCTATTTCCTTGCTTTTGCAGTGTTTATAATGTCCCAGTTGAAGAGGCTTTGCTTTTTCTGTGGGCGTCAGGGAAAACAAAACCTTTGGTATCACACTGAAGGTGGAACTGAAGCCAAATCTGCCTAAGTCAGATGCAGAACAGTTCTTCCCCCACCCTTTCCCATTTGCCCAGCATCTTCTCAATTAGCTGAGCCATCCAGGACGGCCTTCCTTTATTAACAGACTAGTCAGACATTTTTAAGTTGGGCTGCTCACCATTCTAATCCAAAGATCCTTCTTGTAGTCCAGCTATTGTTTATTTATACAACATAGTTACTGTAGACTTCCAAATTCTGAAACCAAAGTTATTACTTGAGGCTTTGCAATAGACACTAGCCACCCTCTTTACAGCAGATGCCTGCATCTAAAATTTCTGTTATTTATCTTTCTGCATTACAATGTTTCCTCATTTTCTTCAGGCCAAACACTGTTTGAATTAGTGAAAGCACCACAAATATAGGGGGCAATTTTTAATTTTTCATAAGGAATATATTCCAGTTCATTTGAACTATGGACCACATCCCACTGCCTTGATTCTCACATGTAACCTTTAGTCGGAAGAGCAAATGCAGGGCATGATGGAGGCCTTAAGGCTATTGCTGAAAATAGCAGCTACAGATTTGGCCCCATTTTATTCTTTCCCTTTCTGCAGTGGATGTTTTGCAAGAGATGAATTCCTCTGTGCTTGATACTAGTCTATAAGATTAGACTTTTATACTACATTTTATACTTCAGTAAATCCCACTGAACTCATTCTGGTTTATGCTTCTTCTTAGAGGAGACTATTATATGTAAGCTGAATCTCTTAACTATATCAAATCCAATATAAACACCCTCTTTATAAGACACACCTCACTCTAATGCTCAGTGTGGAACTCCTAACAAAAATTATAAATGGACTGCTTTGTTCAGGCATTTAACTCTTTCATTCCTAATACCAAATCACAATGCTTAAGCTGTTTTTATTTTGCACTTGAAAATAAATATAAAGGGAAGCCGTAACTTAACCCATATGATGCGTTTAAGCGAATCTGGGAGATTTTAACAAGAGATGAAAACTTAGGATGTGACTTCGCCAAAGTTTTGAGTTTTTTTAATATTATTTTTTGGAGGGATGTCTGGAAAGGAGTGGGGGGAGGGGGAACGTGCTAAAACTTTGCTAATTGTTGGAGAATTCAAACCTGTTTTCATTTATTTGAAATTATTACATAATGGAAGCGGGACGCTATAATTCAACCCAAATGGACGACTTCAATAAGCGGGTGGAAATGATTCAGTACATTAAAGAGAAGCTGTTTCAATAACAAATCTTTATTATAATCAGGAGTGAAGTGGTTAATTTAAGTTTTTACTGAAAAACAGGCTGGCAAAAATGTTTCCAGGGATGTGGGGATTTTTTTCCTTTTACTCAGTAGGGGTTTGGAGAGGAGGTTTGGAAGGGAAGGAGGGCTTCGGTTCCAGGATCCCCGCATTCCCACGAGTTCCATTAAGGAAGGGGGAAGGGCTTCCTGCTGAGGCAGCCATCTGCAGCTTTCTGTGAACAGCAGGAACCAAAGGCCTGGTAAAAGGAGAGTAAACCCAGGGTGACAATTTTGTCTGCATTCAAAGTCAGAATGTGGCTGATTTTTTTTATTATTAGTCGTGTTGTTACTACTATTATTATTAAGGAGGAGGGAGGGTTTCTCTGGCAGAATTAGCAGGTCTATAATGGAATACTAATTACGAGCAAACAATAGTGTTACAGGCAGAAAAGTGTCTAGCACAAACACACCCTGACAGCCTCTCCTGGAATGCGCCGCCGACAGCAAGCTGGGATTGTCATCATCCAAGCTACTGTCGCTCTGCTACAAACTATCCGGAGTCCATGGATGTACGTCTGAGGTCCCCTTAAGTTATTGCTTTCTAGGCTAGAGTAAATTAGACCTGGATTTTTGCAAAGTGCTGTCACTTAATACCTATTTTATTAAGGTTATTTTTATGCCCATAATTTGAGGCTAACACATCTGTTATTTCCTCCACTGCCTGGCTTTGGTGAACGTTGCCTATGGAAAGTAACAAAGAGTGACACTGGAAAAAATAACAAGGGTGTTTTAACTTCCAACATCTGGAGAAAACAATATTAAGGAAACAGGAACAAATAGGTACGGTAGCCTACAAAGCAAAAGTCCACTTTTTAACAACAGTGCATAGTTTATACAGTACAGTAGATTTTTTATGATTTTAGTCTGGGCAATCTCATACGAAAAATAAGGTTGAAAAATCTCATTAAAGAAGCAGCAGTTCCAGTTCTTGTTTAGGTCATCCTAATGCCAAAATGCCAGGTACAAAGGGAGAGAGGAAAAAAAGAGTACTAATATCCCTTCCAGAAAAGAGTTTCAAAATTCCATCTCAAAAGCTTCCTGTTATGTAGTTTTCAATAAAGTTTTATCACTGCTACATATATGTCCCTGGCTGCTACCTACAGAGACGCAGAAAATTCTACTGTATCGTATGAAACTTCAAAACTGAATTAAGCATTCCTGTGGAGTGACAAATATCAAGATTAAGAGAGCAGTGGTAGTTTTCCAAGGAAAAAAAGAGAAATATAAAACCTCTTAATATTTGCATTCACATTATTGAATATAACAAAATAAACCAGAAAATGTGTCAAGTAATCCTTTAGGGTAAGGGATGCATTTACCATACAAATATCTATTTGGAAATATCACATTTCAATACTATTATTTTTTTCTTTTTAAATTTGATAGATTTATTTTTACAATGTACATTCCTAAACCCTCCCATTTGTTGTCTGAATTCCTGTTTGTGACCTTGGAATTCCAAATTTATGATGTCATCCTCTGCCTTTTTTTCCAAGGGCATTGTATTAGAAAATGAAAACAGTATGAAAATACTTCCCTGTCCCTTCACACCCTCTCCTTTTCTCCTGTTAACAAGTATTGCCTTGGCATCTATTTAGAAAATAAAATAATGTTTTTAAATGGAAAGGTAACTTATACTTACCATACTCTGCAAAATAGAAGGCCTATTTTTTTTTTCTCAAACATTACCGGATGCATGTAGCAGAAGCTGCTCATTTCTAGCTACTGTTTTGCGGTATGGAGATTTCTGCTTTCATTTAATATTTTCTTTTAAAGAAAACAACACATAATACTGCTGAAAAGTTTCTCCCTTTTTTTCTTTTAGCTCTCCAAAAGGACGACTCTGCTTCCAGTGGCACATGATTATTTTAGCAGCTTTCTTCATATAAAGGCTACATGTAAGTAAAGAGTGGTTCTCCTGCCAGTAATGAGACATAGATAGATGGTGGTTAAGAACAGATGTTCCTAATGGCTGGACCATTGCTTTTGACAGCAAAAGCCAGAGGAAGTCATTACACACCTAAACAGTAGATATGCTTTTAGTTCCCAGTACAAATAACATGTGCTGCAGGTCAGTAAAGCACTTCTGCATTTGAATAGGTTTAGTTTTCATGCAAAGCTTAAGGTAGGTCCTGGTGCTTTTCTGAGTAGGTTTTCTGTCTGGATACATAAGAGTGACCCTGGGCACAGGTGAAACAGCTCTGCATTCTGGCTGAATATCCTAGGCCAGGCTGCAAAAAGACAGGGTGCAGCACAGGAGAAATTCAGAGTCACGAGAGACTACACTTCCAAATGATACCGGATTAAAACCTTAGTGCAATGTGAAAGCTGACATAATGAATGCCAGCCCAACCCAGAAAATCCTCCTTATTTTAAAAGGTGTTACAAATGCTCAGCACCTCACAGGATTAAGTTCAAAGTCACCTTTACAAATAGCATTTCCTTCACAACCCCAAAGTACTCATTTATCTAAAGAAACTTTGGCACCCAGAACCACACAAATAAATTAAAAAAAAAATAATTGTCTGCTTTAAACACTACTGAGACCACAATGTTTGTATGCCTTTAAGAATATGAGAACCTGTTTCTGTCATTACATAATAAAACATTGTTTTCCTCAGATGAGTCTGTAAATGTAACACAGTTTCCCAATGCTGAAATCAAAGAGCTGTAACAACATAGGTGTTGTACCATTTTACAAAAAAACAACCAATGAACAAACCAACCAACCAAACAAAAAAAGACAACTACAATTTTGCCTTAATAGCTTTGCTTTTTAAAAGTTCAGACAGCCAACATGATTATTCCCACACAAGAAGATTTTCCTAGTTGTCCCCAATCCTGTCCCCCACAGCAACCTCCCCAAAGCTGCTAACCCACATTCAGAGATGTTTCCCTTCTGGAAACACACCAGAGGCTCTTACAGAACTTGAAATATTTAATGTCACAAGGTAGATTGTTTCTTGTATATACGTTTATATCAGCTTCATCTGTGATTGCCCTATACCACCTGGGGCAGAAAACACCTTCTGATTCAGTGGACCGAAAACATAGTAGGCATTATTGATGAAGGATACAACATCTGTTTAAATGGCACCTAGATTTTTTCAGCTGGTAAATATTGTAATCATTTTAGCTATCAGAGGATTGTGGTACCTATGGGTTACACCTCAGAACAACATGCAGGTATAGCATATGCATTCATAAATGAGTAAAATTTATTCCTGAATATTTGGTATCAGGAGACCTCTCTATCACTTAAGTCCTCAAAGTAAGGCTCCAGTGGGATTTGAAAAATGCGTGGGCTCTTTTCCAGCCCTCTGAGGTGAATTATATCGAGTGAAACTACAGATATGCCTGTGCAGACAGGTGCAGGCAGTTCCCTTGATTCCTCTGTGTCACTGGTCCCAGCCAGCCACAATCCAGCTTCAACAGAAAAGCTACACATTTAGCTGAGAGGTAGAGGGTATTGCCTTCAGCACCATCAACTTTCAAACATGCTAGCTAAGAATCTACCAACTAGTTCATGAAGTGAGTTTTTAGTTAAAGTTGTTTTGTATGCAGAATGATGCTTAGAAATCAAATTGAAGTAATGATGTATTTCTGAGATTCATCGAAACATTTTTAAAAAACCTGTATAGCAATATGAATAGCTTTAAAATGTATTAAAATGTTCAGTGAGCACTATTACAATTTAAAAAAAAAATGGACTGAGTTTGTTTTTAAAGATATGCAATTATACCAGTCTTCACTGTAAAAGAAATGAGGTCAAAAGGCCAGCATTTCTTTTAAAATCTGATATCCTTCCTCATTTATGTGCCATAAAATGAAGTGGAAGAGGTAAATGAAGCAGTGAGCACCTAACAGCTTTACTGACAGCTTTTGTACTACCAAAACAAACTACACTGCATTTTTATTTATGTACTGGGAATTCACCAGTTCAAATAGTGACCAATGACCCTAGTTCACTAAAGTACCTAAACATGTATTTAAGCACTTTCTGAATGTGTAGAATAAAGCAAAAGCTTAGATTAAAGCATATGCTTAAATACTTTGCTAAATCGGAACTTTACTTTTCACATAAATTGCAGTTGGAAGGCAAGCAATTGTTCTACAAATTACTCTGAAATTGTTCTAAGAGCCTGTCACAGAAATCTGAGTAATTCATAGTACTGGAAATTCAACAGGAAGACCAATGTCTGTCAACTGGTGGTTGGAGCAAGATATTGATTCCCAAGTGGAGCAAGGTTAAAATGTTATAGCAACATGATCTGGCATGATTTTTCAAATACTTACAAGCAAGGGAAATGCACCAGGGAATGCACCCAGGGAGCATTAGGCCATGCTTCTGAGAAGGCTGGAGTTAAGGGTAGAAATCTGAGGAAATCACAAAGAAAAATGTCATATGTCTTTCAGTCCCCAAGGATCTGCCTACAAATTTATAACCAAGGACACGAACCTCTAGGTTACTTGTGCTTCAGATCTGCCAGAAAGAAACCTTTCCTTATTCTCTTCCCCACCACAGATATCACTCCTCTTCATAATCCAGTACTCTGTTATGTCTATCAAATCTATAGCAAATAAAATAATAAAAAAAGAAAATTGGTCTTTATTTCTCAGACAGAGGCAGGAATAAGGTCAAAACGACTTCATCCCCCTTTGCTTTCAAATTTGACTTTCAAAAAAGGTGACATAAGCTAAGGGAAAAGAACACTGAAATATTTCTGAGCTGAACAGGCTCATCAAACTAATCAAGGGCAATTTGCAAGAGCTGTGACAGATCCGAAGGAACTCTACTGTGCAAAAGAAACAAAATATTTACTAACCCTGTTAGTTGTTGTCCCCTGGCGTTCTCAACCAAGACACAATGACTCCCTTCTCATGTTCCAGTGTGATAACAACTCGGTTACAGAATAAACCACAGGAAAGGTAGGGGTCATTACTTCTGTGTTTGTATCAGACCTGGCTTCTTCTTAATTTTAACATATGAACCCTGAAACAAATATCCATTTCCTTTGTACCATGGGAAGAGGAGGTCTTTTAAAGCAGAACAAGTAATTGAAAAAAGATATTTTCTGGTTTTAATAAAAGTAAGCCAATATGATGTAAAAAACCCCTATGTTTTGCAACACCTGTCACAACTTCAAAGAACATAAAAAGTGGCTATTGCGAAAATAACAGGTGTCAGCCTAGAGATGTGAGGTCCAATATGTGACAGAAGCACAGCAATTCAGGCAATTGCTGTTAAAAGAACACACAACCCGAACCCCCCTCAAAAAGCAAAACAGAGAAAAACCCTTATGACCCTCAACAGTGGATATTTTTAAAACTCTGCATTTTCATATTATCTCATAAGTAATATATCATCAAATTATGCAAAGAGATTCAAAAATAGATTGGAACAAAACTGAGGTTGAGAAATCAAGCATTCAGGGCCAGGAAAGAAAGAAACAGAGAGTAATGTTTAATTTTTTGTTTTAAAATACAGCCTTGCAAATGTTGTAGATGGATAAAACCAATATGAAATAACTCATCAGATAAAAACAGATAAAGCTTGCCTGATCTGGGAGAGACTGGGTCTCAGAATAATAAGTTTCCTGGTTATAACGGATTCAAGGTATCCAAAAGCCTCTAAGTTGATAAATCTCTGAGACAGTCCTGAAAACTGGACAGAGTTGTCCAGTTAGTCCAAATGAGTCCAGAGTGACAGAAGCATTGGGGGTATTAGAGATCTAGTCTTAAAAAAAATTACAAGTTAACTGCAATTTGCATAGGAAGTGATGCTTTACAATACGCCAAGGATAAAAGGACCATAGCTGAAATCCCATGATGGTTCACTTCTTATAATTTGGTTTATGATTTCATATTTTTGAGTCTACTGTCACTAAACCTCTGCTAAGAGCAGAAATAAATTTGGGGGGCTTAACAATACAAAATTTCCTTTTGTTTCTTCCTAACTACCCAAGAGGGACAGAGAGAGTAACATCCGATTAGCAACCACGCTTCCTCTGTGATGCTAACAATGAAATATGTAGCTGGCCCAGGGTATTAACAGGGAGTATGAGCTTGAAGCATAGAAACAGACCGGGTTGTTTGAAACATAGCAACAGACTGGGTTACAGGGTCCTCCCTCCCTGCTACCTAATTTGGCTTATTGAGGGTTATTCATGGTCTGGGTCCCCTAAGGAACTGTCATGGTGACTCATCTAAACCCCATATCCGGTGTGTTTATCATCACGCTATTGTATACTAGAATAGAACATCTCTCGGTTTAGTGATAGGCAGATGTGAACTTGATGTAAAGTTTTCAGGAGTGCTTAAGTAACTCAGACATTTACTCTCATTTTTTAAAAATGTACCTGAGGAGCCTGTCTAATGGTAAAGCAAAGTCACTGAGATGCTTTGAAGATCCTTACCCTAGATTTCCAAAAAAAATTTGTTCTTAAATGTAAGATTGAACAGTGCAAACCTATACAGCAGATCAACAACTGCTTGCTTCCCAGGAACAAGAAAGCACCTGAAACAGCGTTTGGGACCAGTGTAAACCACCAAGGGTACATCTCCTAGAATTAAGATAGTTTCTTATTATTTTTAATGAGCCACCTTTCTCTACATCACTGCTGTTCCTGCATCTCTTAACGTATCTCTTTTCAGTTATCACCTTATTTGAGCCAAAATTCTAAAGATTCTAGTTTACCTGAGTGTTATCTCTTCAGATTGATTGATTCTTATTTTGGGAAAAATGAATGAGGGGCATCTGCTGCTTTGTTCTGGTTTACAGGATGTACAATGCTGATTGCCAGCTGGATGAACGTGAGAAGAAAGCCTTCCTAAGGTATCACAGTCCTGTCAGATGTTTTGCTTTTTTTCTTCCATGCAGCTTAGAGCACCTTCCATTTCAGACAACACTTTCTACTGAATAGACAGTGCCAGACACTCAGAACTTAGGGCTGTGCCCAAATGATCCAATTAATTTTGATCCAAATGACAACAAACACCCCACCTTTGAAATCCATATCTGGGTCAAGGTAGATAGAATTTTATCAGTAGTCTGCAGCATTCATGGCAATTCTAAAGGTAGATTTTTATTAAGGTCTTATTTTAACTGATTTAGAAATTCAAATGTTTTATAAAAGCAGAAAGAGTACAGTCAACAGCATATTTTTTGAGCAACAGTGGTCAAAAGCTCTCTACTTCATTCAAAACTCCCAGTCAATGTTTTCCTTTAAAGTTATGTTCCATGATCCAAGCGCTTGAGAATTTAAGTTCTTTGCTGCTTTGCCTGGCTCAGCCAGCTCAGTCAGGTCTTTGTCAGTAGCTAGGGAGGATTGCAAATACATAGCTACCAGTTCATTTAGGACCAAACTGTGGTACACTTACTCACAATGAGCAGGAATGTACTCTTCCTGCATTAGTTTTAATAGGAATTTATTAGGAGAAAATGCTGCAAAAGTGCAATGCCTAGTTGACAAATCGATACATTTACCAAATATCAAACAGGTCTGCAAAATGCAACTCCAAAACAAAAGTGTCAGATTTCATTGCAGTAGCCAAGAAGGTAACATTTCCTGATCTCTTGAGAGGAATTCTCAGCATTGTATGCAACTTTAACTTTTTACCTAACAGTACCCTAGAAACTACAATATTCCAATTTGAATGAACAGAAAGAAAACAGTCATGACAAGGGGAGAGCTGAAGACTAGCTCTCTTCCCAGCAGAGAAATACCTCCTGTAATTCTATTTTACTTCAGTAATGACTTCCTAACAATCTTTTCTCTCTATTTCTCTCATGTGTATAAAGAGGAAGATAGACATAAAGAGAAATGTTTTACAGAAAAATCGCTTGACCCAGGCTGCTCCATGACACAGACCCCGGAGAACCTCCCTGGCAGTGAAACACAGGGAGGAAACAGGTGCGGGAATGAGCCACGCACACACTTCCCTCAACAGTGGCCACAAAATTCAGACACAACAGCCATACCCCACTCCTGAAGAAGCAATATCTGTGACATAATATAAAGTAGTGTTTGTGGTAGAATAACAAGAGTGTGAGAAACCTTTGAAAAATAAGAGTAGTGGAAGCTGAAGCAGTATTTCCCTAGAAGAGAGATAGCTAGGTGGTTTTTAAAATCAGAAAGGAGATGGACCTTCTACACAGATGGTAGTTTCTAAGCCATAACAAATTAATTGACCAAACTAATATTCTCTGCATTCACTCCCTACATGATGATATTCATCACCCACCCTCTTCCTTCCTCCACAGACTCTCAGAAGATTCACACTATATCCATTTCCAGCCCTCCTCTCAGATTCCCCAGGCAAATGCCAATCAAAGCTTCCTTTGTTGGTGATATGTACATTCCTCCATGAGCTATAAAGGGTAAGAATGTCCCAACTTTCTACAGGCTATCATAGGCACGTGCAATATTATTGTCCCATAGTTTATCTTACCATACCCCAGAGAAATCTCATCATCCTGTTTTCTTTATATGGACTACAGATGTCTTAGCCAAGCTTCCTCACCACTGAGTCACTGACCAGGATTGTTTACATCTTCATAATGAGTCACCTTCAGGATTTGGCTCATTGTCAATACATGGGCTGACGGCTTCAGCTAGTCTCTGTTTTGTCTTATTCTCCTTCATCTTGTCAATGTAGTTGTACCTGTTGGGAGTATGAACACAAAATGGCTCCCTCCTACTTTTCCTTTTGCTTTCTTTATGCCATTTCATGTAGACTGATGTCACTTTCTATCTCTAGACTGACTGCTGTTCCAAAACTTTGACTTTCATGTTGTTCCAAGTTCCTGTGCCATAGGAAATCCAATTCAGATTTCTTTTTTGCATCCAAGAATACCAGTCGAGATGCAAAATTGCTATATCTTTGGTCAGATATCAGACTACATTTAATATGTGTCTTTCATCCTCCTCATTTATAAATAGGAATATTGTGAATATTGCAAATATCTAGGATGCTTTAGAAGTCATGTTGCTTTTTTCCATAAGATATCTTTTCACTTATTGGAATGTGTAAATGACTAGGAATCCTGCTGGCCCAAGAACTTTCCTTTTTGCACTATCCATCACCTTGAAGGTTCATTTTATGAATGTTCTGTATTTATTAATTCTTTCCTTCTCTAATCACTATGTTTAGTATGTCCACTCAGCACCTAACTCCCCCTTAGATCTAAACTCCTTGCAATCAGTTGTTGGCTGGGCTCCCAGCGTTAGTCAGATTCATTTTCTCTTTCACCTTCAGGCTTTCATGTACTACTTCACAGCTATTATACTTATGTTTCCAAAACAACAGAGACATATTAATATTTTAATTATCTCATTATTTTCTAAATTTATATTGTAAATATGTTCTTACATTAGTGCCTTTCCTTCAGAAGATTAAAAAAAGAAGATTAAAGTGCTTGATAAGGTCCCTTTAAGAGTCTTTCACAATTCCTTTTTTCAAAAGTGGCATTTGCTTTGTTGCACAAAAAACTTTACGGCAACTAAATTGGGATGAGAGGTAAAATACTGCCACGAATTAGAAACAGGCTAAGAAACTAAAAAAAAAGAGTCAGAATTAATAATCAGTTTTCAAGGGAAAAGGTTAACAGGAAGGTGACCAGAACTGAACCCAGTTTGCCAGGTGAGGGCAGAATATAAAGATGTGAGTAAAAACATTATTGTGTTTAATTGCTACTATCAATATAAATAAATCGTAACTAAGTGTTTTGCAACTAAATCTGTGGAAATCACACCTAAAAAATCTCCTTTAAACATTCAGCCAATAATGTCCAATATAAACCTGATTTTTATTCAAAACCGCAACTTTTGTGGATAGAAACATGCTCTTATCTTGTTTTTAAATACAAAAGTCATTGTGTGAATGGCAGAATATCTTTGAAAAGCTCCAAATCCTGTGTATACAAGACATCTATTCTAAAAAGTAAATCAGTTATTTAATTCTTTGACTTTGTCTACTGATCTTAGCTATAGTTTCCTAGACATACCGAGTTTAACAGACCTACCCACCCACCCAAAAAAAGGTTTTTGTGTAAAACAGTGTAAAACTGTACCAGTTCAGACTAATGGCCAGCCCTATGATCCTGTTTATTTTTGAATCAATCTAGATAAACAAATCCTTCCATTTGTCATTATTGTTTCTCTTTTTGTAATTAATCCTCCGAGAAGTTACAAATTAAACAGCACTCACTCAACCAAAATGGAAACTTCGTATAATAGTTTCTTTCATAAAGCACAGATCAAATATAAATTCACATTTTTTGAATATGGAAATACTCATAGTGATGAAAGTTATACTTAGTACATGTGGAATGTGTCCTTCATTTTTTAAGTGTGGGCTTTTTTTTTTTAAATAACAACGATGCCAGTGAGCTTCAAGATGATGAAGTTTAATGGGCCCTGGAGCCTGCTCAGATCTAGCTGCCTCAATTCAAATGCTAATGTGAATTCAGAACTGTGAGCAGAAAAACTCAGAGCCTGAAAGACTCATTGCCCTGGTGGGGAAATATTATTTGTGCCAGTGAGAGGAGCCACTGGCTGGTTTATGTGACTGAAGGATTGAGAACATTGGCCCACATGAAGTGTAACTTGGTTGTAGACAGGATTCCACTATGAAACTCTCCCTGATATTATGATTGGTTTTAGAAGACGCCAAGAATAGTGCTGTTTATATTGCTTGAGCTGCCTGAGGTACTAATGAAGACAGCAATAGACACTGTGCTGGATTCCAGAGATGAAGAATGATCTAATAAGAATTTTTTGTTTTCAGATGCTGAACCTCATTTTGATACTTTTCCCAGTGTGGTGCTGGGTAAGAGACCTGCAGTTGCATCCAGCTAGCTATTTGCACACTCTGACACACACAACGGTAAAAGAAAGCAGGCTCATTATGGGTGCGACAGAGCCAATATCCCAAATTCTGGAGGTTTTCTAGTAAACTGCCATTCAGTGAGGATCTTGACGCACTCCTGCCATAAAAGAAATGGAAACTTGTGAACTCACACTGTTAATGACCAGACAACAACAACAAAATTGTATTCAGAGTAGGGAAAATACAATTTCCCCTGGACTTGGCTCCTCTGACAATATAGGACAAGTTAGTCTCAGTCTTGCAGTTTCGCTGAGTGTTATGCTATCCATCAAAATCTGGGATGATACATGACCAAAATGTGGAACATCTGTATATTGTTGAGAGCCTCAGCATAATTTTTAATTAGAAGATGCGTTTTAAATGTTTTCTCACTTAGTGTGCTAAATAAACCAGCAATTTTAAAAACACAGAACCCAAATTATTTATGGCAAGCCAATTAAATCCCCATTCCAAAACCAAAACCAACACAGCATGAATGCTGACCTCACCTCTGCTACTACAGCTAATAGGAAAACTGATGCACGACTTAGGCTAGGCATAGTTAAGATGATAAAAAGTCTGCTAATGGATTTTCAATTATTTGCCAGACATCTGACACAGAGAAAGATGCTGATGCAGATTCTGTTCCCAGGTCCAGTAACAGACTGCAGTCCCTAAATAAAGCATATGTTAGCATGAAGCTCAACACATAAAAATGGAGAGAACATAAAAATGGAGAGAGAAATGTGTAAAACTGAAAGAAGGGTCAGGCTGGAGGTGAGGTTACAAACAGTTTTACAAGGAATTGATTTTGTTTACTACTTTGATTAATGCCCTGGCTCTAGAACATGGGAGTACACTGATGGAGTCTGCCAGCAACACAAAGAGGCGTACATCAACAGACAAGAGGACAAGGAAAACCCACTGAAAGAACTGGATATTTGTGAACTGAAATGAGATGACACTCACTAGTGAAAATAACAAAATATGCATTGAAAGTTAAGAACTAAAAGTCTGATTTGGAAAAGGCTCAGTAACTAGGCTCTGGAACTACTAGATGACTGCAGGAGGCTACAAAAGCAATGCTTTGTTAAGGTAACACTAGAGGAAGCGTAGCAATTTCTTAGTGTCCAACTGTGCAACCTTGGGGAGACCTCATCTGCAATACCGCATTCAACTTATGTTCAAGGAAAATTAATTCATCACTAGAACAGGGGTAGAGGTGGCATACTGGGATAGCCAGAGGAGTTAATAATCTATCATGTGAGAGGAAACTAAGAATCTTCTGCTGGTGTAGCCAGCAGAAATCAATTTGGGGTGGGCAAGTAAACTTCAGGAAAGCAGAATAGTGATATAAGCCAACAGACAGTGCTGGCACAATAGTAAGTCAGCAAGCACTAGTCATAAATTACATGAGGCTGGAAACTTATAGATAGTGGCTAGCCATTACAGGAATAACTTTTGGAAGGAAGATCTGTTCCAGAGTATAAGAGGCGAAAAACAACTGGTCTTCAGAAAAACTTAACAAACTATGAAGATATGTGGTAGTTATATCAAAGAACTTGAAAAGATAACTCAAGATTTCACTTCCATTCCTATGTTTTTTATCTGATAAATTCACCTGGAAAGATAAAAGCCCAGCTGGACACAATTTTTGGTTCTAGAGACCCATCAGCTCTCTGAGGAGAAAAGCTATATTGCACAAGCAGCTTTGTCATTGTGACAGTGAAGTCCTCTATAAATTAGAGACAGGGGCAAAAGAATAAATAGGCTGACCATTTTCTATGGGATAAGTATGCAGCCTTGCCCAGCAAAGGATGCCACTTTGTCATCTGACCCAGCTAAAAGTCCATTACCTGTCAGTCATTTTAACCTGGCAAAAGGAACTCTCATGTAAGGTGTTCAAATCTGAGGACCAAACCTGTCCTCAGGCTGTCTAAAATAGTGCTTGCCTAGACTGAAATGAAGGCTAACTCAACATTAAAGAATCATACTGGTGTAACTGAAAATGCATTGAATTAAGGATTTTACTTTTTGTTTTATGCACTTTTGGGCTCCTTAAAAGGCTCCTAAGGCTCCTTGTAAGCTAAAACCAGTTTTCTACTTAAGCTCCTCCGACAAACAGGTTTCCCAGGTAATTTAATGTCATATAAATGAATATGGCTACAGTTAAGCAGGCTCACAGAAAAGTCCTCTAGAAGCATTTTATTCCAAGTTTACTTGAGTCTGCATGGTGGGATACATGCAGGAAATCTCTTCAAACAAAACAGGCTGTAGCTGCCTTCATACCTACTGAAGAATATTGTTTAACACAAAAAGATGCAGGAAAAAAGATACCAGGATAAAATTGTGTCTAAAACAGATTGCATCAGTGATAGAAACCATAACACAAGTCTATTTTCTTAACATCGTTAAAGAAGGGAAGAAAGTCTTTCACATTCCATACATTTTAACATTTTTCTGTGTCTAATTAATTCATTAAATTTAAGCAATAGGTTCTGTCTGAAATGTCCATATTTTCATTTGAAATCCTGAAGAAATTCATCACAGAAGAGCCCTTAGATCTTACTTTGCTAAATTCAAGCAAAGTCCAGATTCCTTCAAAACCCACAGCTCTTTCATAAGTAGTGAATTAAAAATATAAACATTGGCTCATTTCTGATCCTCTGCACTGCTAAGATTTTGTCTCACATGCACAGATCATTCATTCATTCAAAAAAATACATGCTTAGTAACTGTTCAAAAAGTGGATTAAATCCTTTAACACATTATTACTGCACTGCCTCAATCAGCCCTTAGTTTACCAAAAAGGATATTTACTGTAAATATGGTACTAGAACCAGCTGCATCACATTTACACAAAAAGAAAACATACTGGATTGTTTAGAAAAAAAGGCATAATATAGTGGCGATTGCTTTCCCCTATACTTCTGAATTAAGTTTGAAATACTGTGCTTGAAGTCCCATAAAGCACGGTATGCCTTGGGAACAGCACTCCTAGCTTAATTTGGGCCAGGCTGCTTTTTCCACTTTGAAGGAACAAAATGAGACTTTAACAGTTCCAGGAGCCTCTAGGTAGTTGCAAACTGAGGCCTCTAAAGCATTCACGTGGGCAGACCTCAGCCCATAGTATAAAGCATATTTTAGGAAGACTGACTTTTGGAACAAGACTGGACCATCTCCCCTCCTACCAATGAAGAAATAAAACCAAATCACTTTATTCTCCTCTCTGTCTCCTACACATATTTTAAGAATTATGAGACCCTTCTTGAAGTAATATATGCAAGTGAATTGCAGTTGTGAGATTCATATATCATTTAGGGATGCCCACGACTCACAAGTCAAAAAAGATAAGCATTTGGAAAACACAGTGTAAGAGAGCAAGAATGCAAAAAGTTTCATCATAAATGTTGGGAGCTATGTAATATTTAGGTACAAAAAGTATTTAGGTACAAAAGGAATAGAAGCCACCCCTCCTCCTCATTCGCCACCCAAAACAATAGGGTTTGAAATCCCAGCATGGAGCAATTTCAGAGATTCGTGTCATGTAGAACTATGTAGTTCGGGGCTTTTAGCCAGGAAATTCTGCAAATTTGTCCTCAGATTAAATAGTGCCATGCAACCCAATCATATTTCAGCTTTATTTTGAATGCTTGCACTTGGCAATAACTCTGGCTGAAGATGTCTTGTATTTTTTGGCTCCTGCAGAGTTTGTACTAGAAAAACTTTTTGGCACAATTGGCATCTACAGTTTAATCTCTTAAAAGGGTATGGAAATAAAATCCCTTTGATTGGTCTTAGGTATGCACATGTCTTGAAAGGTTTAAGACTAATTTTTATAACATGAACTAAATATACAGCCTGAAATAACTTCCTATCCAGCCAGGATGATCTTTCTAGATCAAAGATGAGGATGCAGAAACAATGCAATAAAATTGCATCAGAGAAGCTTACTGTCTGGCATTGCTATGCAGGGGTTAAAGACGTGTCTACCTGGCAGTCAAGAAGTAGGATTTAAAGCTTGTTTGAGGATGTGTGAACAAACTGCAACTAGCTGGTCAAGCAATGATAAACATATAGCCTTAGCAGAGCAAAGTGTGGACTGAAAACTTAACCTGAAAATTTGGGCAACCTGCACTGAACTCCAAGCTGCCACAGCTACCACTTCAGTCGTACAATTTATATTCCTATCTAGCCACAATGAGCAAAAAAAAATTCTGACAAGACTTTGTTCTAAGTATATTATGAATTCAAACAGTGGGAGTGAAACAGGGAATGGGAGTGTTACTGGACCTTTTCATTTGAAACTCTGTTTCATCAATAAAACTAAACTGCTAAGTTTCCGCGATAGTGGTGCTTCTAGCAAAATCTCTACCTTCTCTGATTTCTTATTGCAGTTGCTGAGTGGTATTTGGTAAGAGTTCTTGGACTGGTGTTTTTCATGAGAAATTTCAGAGGAGAGTTTAGACGTGCTCTTCCTCAATTGACTGGATCCACAGCCTGAAAAACAACCTTGAAAACCTGGAATAATAGTGCCTGCTTGCTTCAACAGACCCACCCATGATTGTGTGCTTTAATTTTTCAACAAGATGTAGAGGTAGGGCCTGAGGAAACCCATAAAAATGTTTGGTTTGGCTTTCTGGACGTTTTCCCCAGCTAGAGTGCATGAAAAGCAGTGAGGATGCAAGATCCTGCTAAGTTTCCATAGAGCGCCTGACTCGAACACCACAGAACATTCTGTACATCCCGGAGCGGAGGATCGTATTGCTCTGCTCACCCTGCGGACAGCAACAAGCAGCAGCAGCAGCAGCAGGTCATCAACTGGAAACTGGAAACCTGCCATCTTTTAATTAGTTGCTCTCTACTTCACAGTAATCCTATTTAAAATCCTATATAACGCAAGGTCAGGTTTGCTGTACAAGCTCAGATAATGCCAAGCCAAATTTTTAATCACGTAATTAGCCAGCAACACCTTTTTAGGTGGAATAAATATCATCTCCTCATTAAAATTAGGGAGTATAATATATGGCCAGGTTCTGTTCTTTCCTATTCTTAATCACTGTCCAGATGAACAAAAATGTTTCCCAACTGACTCTGAGTTCAAGAACCACGTTGTTTTAACTACAGACAACTACTTTCCATAAAACTTAACTTGGATTTAGTCTCAAATTCCATGTAGACAGTCTTTCAGATACCAGAACCAAATTCTCATTCTTCTTATACCTTATGTAAAGGTATTTTAAGCCACTCCAGTTTTCAGTAATTCTAACCAAACTGCTTTGTGAGCAATCACTGGATGCATTTGAGGAGCAAATAATGCAACCTCATACAAACTGTACACAAGAACTTAAAGCAAAGGACACTAAAGACATCAAAGTCGTATCATTATTTCACAGACTGTTGCAGAACTGAATGAGAAAGATTAAGTGTTACTTAGTCACACAGCAAATCAATTCCTGACTCAGGAGCAGAACACAGGTCTCCTGATTACTAACCCAATAGCATAGAGGAAAATGTCCTCATCTGGATCTAAAAGGAAGATCTCTCACATCTGGTCCCTTCCCCACTTCCACCATCATACCACTTTGCTACTTGTTTAGGATTCTCAGTTGAAATGTGCTCCTTGCTGTGGCATTAAAAAAAAAACAACAAAAAGCAGTAATTTACAGTGGGTGGGTTCATATTAATACAAACGAATAAAGTTCTTCTGTAAATATGCTGCAGTATATTGTGTAATATAATATAATCCTAGTAATCTGAGCCCTTGCTACAGCTCTCTGCTATTAAATCATTGCCAAAAAGTGGGGAAAAACTGCCAACCTTATGTGCAAATTATGAAGTGTGTAGATTCACAAGATTCTGCCTTATTGACAAAAGTAAACTCTTTTTGAAATAGACTGATTTAGATAGCTGATTTCTTTAAATGCATTTATTTTACCTTGCAGGCATCATCCATTTGGGCAGGAAATTAACTTTTCAGCCAGTGATCTTTTTCACACCACCTCTTAAAATGATATTTTTGTATGGAATGTGAGCAGGAATAGCTCTGTACAAACACACCCCAAGAATAAGTTTACAATTCCTGACAATACCCCAAATATTTCAGTAGGTGCAGAGCATACAAGCCCTTGGCATTGAATCAGAACTCCAAGTCCCAACTCACAAAACAGCACAGAGCTGCACACAGAATTTGGCAGGTCTAGGGCATCTGTCTCACTCCAAACAGGCAGACAGGCAAGCAGCCAACCTTTCAAGAACTACCTCCGGCTGCCATAGATCTCCCAGCTCTAAGCCTGGATCTTTCGTCGACCACTGGATCATCCCTCCTCTCCAGAGGCTTCTGTTCTAATGGGATGTCTCAGGGGATTCCTCTCAACATTCTTCTCTCCCTTTAAAGCTCACTCTTTAATTCCACTCCTCTCTGCAGGATCCCGCTCTCCCTCATTCACCCACTCTGGGGAAAAGAGATGAGTTCAAGCCTTCTCAGTCTTACAACAGGAGATTTCTTTTTCAAACTTACAACATTCAGACCTATTTATCTAACCTACTACAGCTTAACACCCATGACATATAGAATAAGTGTTGCCAGGGATGAACAGGATTAGTAAATAGGGAGGAAAGGGAGCTTTTTCCTAATGTGTTCTCAGACAGGGGCAAAAGAGAAGCAGTTCTAGACCTGGAAATGATCCCACACCAAGCGACTCTCCTAGGTCATCATCATCTCAACTCTGCACTCAGTTTAAAGGATATGTCTCATTGCACAGGCTATGTCTGCGACAGTATCTTCTCAATTTTGTAATGGAAGCATTCTCTGGAAAGAGTTGACTATTATTTTTCCCAAAAGTGACTGAATGGAATATGCTTGTGAAAAGACGTTCTAGTGAAATGCTCCCCCCCTTCATTTGCCATAAAACAGTACGGTTTTGGTAAATGCTGTCAGTTGTTTATTTTAGGAAAAAAAATAATTCTCCACAAGTCATTTGCAAAACCAAGACACAGTTCAGGTTTCAAAATTTGTGGGAAGTTTTTAGTATTTATTTCCACACTTCCCATAAAAGCTTTGATACCTGTATACATTCTTCCTCTCATTTCTTATTAATAAGCAAAAGCAACGACATAGGAAATTGTTAAAGATTCAGCACATAAGGACTTCTATACCTAAAGAAAGGGAAAAGGAATGTAAACATTGACAAAGTGAGAAAGCAGCTATAGTGTGTTTTACCAGTGTCGATCCTAACAGAGTTTTCACTTGTTCCACTGAGAAAAATAGATTTCCTCATCACCCTTTCTTAGTTTTAACCCACTTGCCAAAAGGATTCTTTTCATACTAGAAAAACACCTTCATTTTTCTTACACATTGTACTGTAAACCCACCTATATTTAGTATCTTTAATCAGTCTGCATTCCATGACAGAAACACTAGTCTTTTGAGAAGGGTTTGGTGTTTGGGTGGGGTTTTTTTTTGCAGATTCCAAAATATATAAGTACATCCTAAAATTTGTCTTACTAACAAGTGCAACAAACACACATGACAACACATCTGAACTGATGCTGCTTATACCATGTGGTGACCAGAAGTTGCTAGATAAATAAAACAAGCCTAAAACAAACATAAGAATCTGAAAGAAGAGAGAAAAAATGAAATGCATAAGATGGCCAGAAGGCCAGGAAAGAAACATAATGGCTGTATCTACACTAGTAACTTAGGCATGCCAGAACGATCCTGGCTGCTGTAAACAACTGGCATGTCCTGGACCATATTATTAAATTCTCTCACCCCGCAAGCACAGCGCTGCATGCGACATACTATTTGGAAATGGTCAGTGGTGCGTGCCGACTCCTGCGCCATGCCCAGAAATTGTCTGGCAGTACTAAGTGGCCCAGGCCTAAAACCATGCTGGGGCAGCTGTAGCGATGTAACTGTACAGTTGATCAAATCCCAGCACCCAGGAACATTGCTTTGACTTGTGAGTATGGATGCAGCCAGTGAAACCACACTGATCATTAATAACAGGTGCACAGTGTCACCCTTCTCTTTCTGTGGAAAACACTAGCAATATTTCAGACATACAGCCCGTTCCATTATTAGCTATTTTCTCTTTATTTACTATATTCAGGGAATAGGGCAAGTCAATGGAAAGTTGTCCTCTGAATTGATGGAATCTTTGGAAAGGAAACAATAAACAAAGGAAGCAGAATTGAAATGCAAGTTAGAGATGTCACTTTTCAGTTTTCTCCAGGGCTGCCCTGGAAAAGGTTTTTTGGAGGATTATCTTTGTAGTCCTAAATAGTACTTGCATGCCTTTGCTGCCTTTACAGTTATATATTAAATGTATAAATACAAAACCAAAATAGAGGTTTCTTAGGCATTCCCTTGCACTCAAGGTCATGAGTTTTCTTAGCTATCTCCAAAACTCATTTGATTTGAGATTATTATAGGACTTGAGTAGAAGTACCTTTTTTTCTTTTAAACTTATATCATAAGGTAGATTTAGCAAAAGTCATTTTACTGGTTAGCAAAAAAAAAGTAATGATGGATTTTAACTTATGGTTATATCATTAGGAATATATATTTCAGGGCTGCGACCTTACAGCTGCAAAATACAGAACTAGTTTTACTTCACAAGCATTTGTCCAAACGTTTTCTTTCATTTTGATCCAAATAGTTTCACACCCACTGAGTTAAGACTTTGACTTTCAGGTTCAAGCAAACTGAAAATTTCAATCAACTCCTCAGCTAGAGTAAACTGGTGTAGCTCTGCAACGGAGCAAAATATTGACTTCAATGGAGCTACACCAATTAACACTGGGTGAGGATCAGATCCTGATCAAATTGAAACTCAATTGAAATTGCTGTGCTTCACCTGGTGTTTATTCGCACCTCACATCAAAACCATGCAAAGCTATGAATTCTGCATGATTCTGATCCAAAGCCACACACCATATATGCTTAAAATTGAGTTCAGGTCATTCAGGAGTTCCACAATGCTAAGGAAATCTTTTGATAAATATGGTTTGCGTTATTAGTTTGTAACAAAACTCCACACCAGGTGACTTTTGTGTGGTCTGGTGTTTCATTGTGAACATTTTGCACCGCTCTAATGAAACATGATTTCTAAGACAACTAAGGGATAAAGAAAGAGTTTCTATTCAATGTTTTACCCACAAGTTCTGCAATATGCACACAAACTCTGACCACAACATTAAACTCCTGATGTCTAAAATTTGAAACCTAATTCCTTATTAAAGTATCTAAATAATGCTGGTGTGATCTTCCAGCAATTCTGTGTGGTGGACTGCAGCTCTCATTATTGGTAGAACTGCAAGTCAAAGCACTTTGCCTTAGATCTTTGGATAGTCTGAGATTTCATCAGAACTTGTAAAGGGATTGAGACTAGCTTTTCAGCGTGTTTTATGCAAAAAAGTACCTGAAAGTGCAGGTGGCCATCTAAGGTTAGATCCAGTGTAGGCACTGGGCTCTTTAGAAAGGAATGGGAAAGGTCCTGTGTGTAAAACTCACCCCAGTACTGGCCAAGAAGTAACACGCTGACAGGAGCCCTTTCACTCTCTCTGGAGTTTTGGTGGCAGTCACAGCTCCGGGCATGTGGGATCACGAGCCTGGAACATAAGGCTGCTTAACCTAGACAAAAGTATTTGCATATGCTCACACATTTATTGCATGTACATGAATCTGCTGCCTTGCCTTTTCCATGCAAGAAATGTGTATGCCACATGCATAGTAGGCCAGATGCCTCCAAGAAGCTTTGAACTTACTGTATTTGCCCTGCACAGCTGATTTGTGCATGTGGGGTAGATTCGATACGCACAGGCAAAATGCACGTCTGGGATTTCTGGATTGCTCCAGACAAAGTTTTTGGTAGAAAAAGAAGATATATCGAGGGAAACTGTAACAAATGGCAGCCTGATGTTAGTGAGACTTACAACAATGCTTACAACTGCTTTCACTGTCCTTAGTAGAAAAGGACAAAGACAAGACAAGGGCAAGTATTCCCATCCAGATGAGTCCACAGTGTGGTGGGCAGCAAGAGATCCCTTCAGGTGAGGTGAGTATAGCATGTGGGTGCTTCCCCAGGGGAGAGCGCTCTAAGCTATAGGCTCCTATATGCAGCCCTGCCACGCTAAGCCTTTCAGAAGAGATGAGAGAGGAATGTATTACTTGATACTTCTGATGAAGCTGTGGAGGAAGAAGAGTACCCACCTGCTCAGAGTTAGGCAGATGCAGCAATAGAGACAACCAAAATTCTAGCACATGGAAAAAATAGTCTAAGGTGACAGGCCACCTGAACTTAGGCAGTTCTAGAGTTAGATGGCACTAAGACAACTTCCAGATTTCATGGGGCTCAGTTCCATGCAACGCTGCCATCTTAACATGGCCGAGCTGTGCAGGATCTGTTTGTACCTGCACCTCACTAAGCCACTTCAACTCAGCATTGCTTTCTAAATCACATAGTCTGGCACAAGCCTGAACTCCTCATAAGGCACAGAGCCAAGGCCATCTTAAAAATCCTTATTGTGAGAGAAAATGTTATATTTTATATATATCAATGTTTATATCACTCCCAAAGTATAGGACGCCTGAGGGAAACCCTTTCCTAATCTGTAAAACCTTGGATTTATGTATTCCATCTTTTAGCAAAGTGACAAGCTATGAAAATCCTGCACATTCCTATCTCCTCATTTAAAGATGTATCAACAGGAGGTTCATCAGATGAGAGCAGATGACCAAACAGCTGCATTACTCCCCAGCTACCAATAAAGATAAACTCCTGGGAAAGGGCAAACCAAGGGAATGAGTCCATGGACTTCTACTCTCCAATGCCTTTCAAATAACCCTGTGTGTCTCCTTTAGTGAGATTTTCAGCTATGCTCTCTTGTATCTTTGAGAATCTTGTCTTTAGCACCCAATTCCCATTGCATCCTGGCATTCAGTGGGTTTAAACATAAGCGTTCACATCCTGGCTTATACACTGATTGGTTCCGTATTACTAGAATACTTTGAAAATCTCCAATGGTGCTCTGACCATTAAGTCAAGCTGTAAATTAGATAGATTTGATTAGCATTTTCCTATAGGGAAATAGCATGCTTCTTTATTCAGTATAAGGTCTTACGGCTGGCAGGATTCTTTAGTCATGAAGGCAAGAATGTATTATACTCAACAATAGTACAGATGCCTAAACAAAACATTAGAATAAGTCACTCATTTCTCTTGGAAGAATCTTGCGCTCTTTGGATTGTAACCATACTGGTACTTGACTCTGACATCCACTGTCTTTTATAGAAGAAAGTGATGCAGGAACTGGGAGACGATAAGATAAAAATAGCTAAGCTTTCCTCATTGAAATTTCAAAATGTGAGAGAATGGAGAGAATGCTTTCTCCGTCCCTTGGGAAAATTAGTCCTATTATTGCCAGCACCAAAACCAACATCTTCTTCTGTGGTCTAGCGTAAAATACTTCTCTGGGTTGAAATTACTTGATGAAAATGTCTATTTCCAAAGGCTTTCTTTTTGGGGTCTTCAGTGTGTCTGTTTACAGCCCAGGAGAGCCCTATAAGTTTTGCATAGTACAGTGTTTAATTTTACTTAGGCTACCATCCGTTCCCAGTCCCGTAAAAAGGTTTACATACAATAGATCACAGAGACCATAAACTAAAGACAAAGACCTACACAATGCTGTTGAGGTAATCCTTTGAGCTCTGCACATACCAGTGCTGTATAATATTTGAGGAAAAGCACAATAAACTATTTCAGACATCTGTTTTTAAGGTTGCAGAACACTACAATGTAAAAAGCAGACACTACAAAGCACTCACATTTCCACCGACTTCAAATGATCCTGGATATTCAGTGGAGAGCACCAAACTGAGTAACTGGTTTCCCAACTGACAACAATAGTATGATGTTAAATGAGACAGATTCATGCTGCCAGTATGTTGTACTGTAATGATTTCTTTGCTTTCCATATGATGAAATAGGTGGTAAGCAGAGTTCGACAACCGTGCATTTGCCTTATCATATTCACTGCTAATTCCTCTATTAGGTACTATATCAGATTTCAGTGCCCTTTTTCAAAGACCCCAGCATCTGCTTATTAGAATTTACACCACTATCTCTAGTCAACAGACAGCATAAATTCTAAATAAAACTGCTTACTTCTGTGATTTCTTCCAATATAGTAAATACTGTATCAAAAACCAATTCAGGGATCATGTCATAATGAAGCTGAAACAAAGCAGCTTTCAGGCAGCTGCTTAGCATTCCTCCTTCTGCCTTGTTTTCTTTTCCCTAAATGAAAGGAAACAAAGGTTCCTGTTTGTTCTCTAAGCCTCCTGCCCATAGCACAGCATCCTCCATTGCAAGCCAAAAGCACAGTGGCCATCAGCAGCATAGCTGGCCTTTGGTGAAAGCAAATGTTTCACTGAAGTACATTGTTCCTTTCAGGCAAGTAAAACAAATGCATTATATCACCTCCATAACTTTTAATAGTCACTTAAATTCTCTGTCATCTCGAGTAGGATGTTTAAAAAGCCTTCTCAAAGTCCACATCTGCAAATTCTGGAGAACACATTGAGAAGAGGATGACTTGCGTAGTTTTGATCCAAAGAGGTCTAAAACCCTTCAGCTCTGAGATACTTGCACAGAGTTCAAAGTGCTTTTTTGTCTGCTACCACTTTCTGCCATCTTTTTTATACTCCGCATCTTAAGTTTGTGCCTTATGACAAAGACTGCTGCAAAGTACTTCAGGACTTTGTGAACGCACTCTACCACCTACAAAGCAAAGATAGTCTCCAGCTCCTCTGCAGTATATGGCTCAGTAGTGGGCTTCCTGCCAGAGCTCTGCATAGTGATCTTGCAGCACTCCAGATCCCAGTAGGAAAACATTTGGGAGGCTGTTGTTAGGTTTGGGGTTTTTTTTGTTTTTTTGTTTTTTTCTTAAAGGTTTCTAAAGTATGTTCTTGAAAGAGGGCCTGGCTTCTCACAAGAAGTGTACAGAAAAAAGCAGCAAAACCTAGAAAAACAAAGCAGTAGCCACCATATACCTAATAGGATGAAAAACGTATTTTCTTTCTTTTAGCTATCACAGAAAACCTGCCAGTGTCTCTGCTTGTGCTATAAATTGTCACTCAACAGCTCTTTGCAAGCTAGATCATGGGAAGCTAAGGCCCTACATACTGTGTTCCTTCAGCTGAGGACTATAGCATTTAACTACAGCCTATGTAGTAATGCTTGAAACCTTGGCTTGATTCACCTTTGTTCTGGGGCAGGTAAGTGCAAATCTAGAATGAGCACAGGTCATGGCCATACCCTAGGTAATTTGGTAGTGAAAAAGAATGTGCTTTACAGCCTGCTCTCAGGGCTTGTCTTCTGGACAATTAAATGACTTGGGACTTTATAAAAGACTTCCATATGAGTTTTGCTCTAAGAACATGCTTAATCCATCCATATTCTGATGACAGTACACCAGTATGGGGACACAACTGGCTGCCACCCTGTCCCCCACCCTTCCTCCCATGCACATATTCCAGGTGAATAGCAGCTTGGAGGCAAGGGCAGTATGTAAAAGTTTTCTGAGCAAACTTACCACTAGTGAGACCTGTTTTGATAAAAAAGTAAGAATAATCCAGACACCAGCTTAACACAGGGCTAGCCTGAAAAGAACCCAATGTCTTTATGACCAATTATGGTCAAAGAAGCTTTTGTTTTGATAATAGTGGGTTTGACAATATCTGTCTTCAGAAGGAGGATGTAATGTTTCCTACATGACATACCTTCTGTATTGTGTCTTGTTTTCCTGTGTTCTCTCTTTTCCAGGTTCTGTTTGCCTCTCAAATTTTTTCTTGGGTGATATCCCATTTTTGTTCCATTGCTTTTTGTCCTTAGAATAGCAGATCATTTATACGATGTGTTGGAAAAGTATTGGGTTTATGGATGTTCTGTCTGTCTCCTGTGCTAAGTAGCACATGAATGAATTCAGCAATCTGACAAAACTGAGACTAAAATGCAAAGGACCCTCTTAAATATCCAACAAAAGTGAAAAAAATCTATTAAAGAAACCTTAGATGTTTGGCACTAGGGTTTTTCTTGCTCAGTGTAAGTCTATATAGCCCTCTGCATGGTTCACCATGAATATTCATTTATATGCCAAACAGGGCATTTGAATCTAGTTTGGTTTTTTTTTTTCTTCATCCTAGGTATTTTATATTCATACAGGCTATAGGTACCCAGAGTACAGACAGGAAAAAGGGGTGCTCACCTACATATTCTGGAGGAGAAAAGTCAAATATGCCTAACTCCTGCCAGCTGAAGCTACCTCTGCTGTGCCCATAGGAGGTGCTGCAGGTTCGTTGTGGCTGCTGAACAATCATTGTCAGCTGGAAGGAGTTCGTTACTAAGAGTGGCATGACAAAGAGCAGAAGTTGTGCCCAGCAGCCAAAACGTGTCTAGCTGTCAAAGGATCTCACTGCAGTTCTGTCTCTGCAGGGTACGCTCCAGGTACACAGACACTTCGCATGCAATGGAAGAAAATCTACATGCTGCAAGATGCATTTCAAAGCTCATCCATGTTTTTGCCTTGGAAAAAAGAGTTTGTTTTTTCTTTGCATTACAAGCTCCTCAAAACAGTTAACCTTTTATTACTGCACAAGTATCAGAGCAGATACAGCCTTTATGTGAGCAGAGAAAAGAAGAGCTGCACAGCCACATGGATGCAACCATGCCATGGGACAGTTGTGTATGCTATCCAGCCAGTGCTTATGGAGGGATCTCTCTAAAACGTCTCTGCGCATGTCATTAAATCTGTGTCCAATTGCACTCGGTACAGTGTGGTCTGGACTGAGTGAGGATCCTCATCTCTACACATTTAAAATCAGAGATGCTAATTCTTTTGGAGGCAAATATGGACATCTCAGTAAAGAGAATGGTTCGTTAACCAGTAAATGTGAATATATCCCTGTGACAGTAATCATTCTACATGGAGTAGACTTGCATGGATGGGAATTGTTAGCAGTTCAGTTCTGTTTGAGAACCTCAATTAGTCAAATGAAGCTGCAATAAGACATTTTGGTGCTCCGGCACCACTTCTTACCATTACCTCAGGGCCCTGCCCTCACTTTCTTCTCGGCATGGCCAGACTTGCCCTGGCATGCACTCCCTCTTGAGCCACTAGCAACTTCTTCCAGATGTTTCCTCTACAACTGTCACAGCCCAGAAACCTGGGCAGCACTGGTAGCACATGAGAATCAGGCATGTTTGTACCCATGTGGCATCCTTTTTTTATTGCTTTTTTTGAACATTTCTATATAAAGAACATATTTGTAGGAATCAAGTTTCATTTCTGAATAATTACATATATGAAAATGAACTGAGTAATTGAATTCCAATGAATAATTCAAGCAGCTGTAATATTTGAATCTATAATCTGCCAGAGTGTTATATGATCTTATTTCCATTTGATTCCTGAGAGGAAGTGCGTTACAAGCACTGGTACATAAAGTTGTCTCTAAACACAGACACCATCCATCGTAAATGTTTAATGTCCAATCATGAATTACAGCACCTGTTTTAAGTGATCAGCTACTAAAGGATATATAAAAAAAAGAGGACGGAAATAGGGGTTTCTTTCAAGGAAGATTATTTCCTGCTGTTGAATTTCTACATCTCAATAAAGTGCCAAATTCAGTCTTTGTTCTTGCAACATCTACTGTGCATATAGCTGAAAACTGAAACAAAGATCTTAGCATGGAATTTCAGCTACAACACCAAATATTTCAACCTCATTTTGCATGCACAATGATTTAAAGCCTTGGCTCTCTGTATACATGTGATATACTACAAAACAGGGCCCACAAACCTTTTTTCACTTTCTCAATGATTTTTTTCATCAATCTTGTCTACTATTACAATAGTTTTTAGCATTCCTGATAATTTGTAAAATGTCATTTTTATTACACACACTCATATTCACCTGCAAAAAATATATTCCATGGATTCTCTATAAAAAATCTTTCTAATCAGGATAATACCTTAAGAGTTAAGTGACATGCAATGAATAATGAAGAGTCAGCAATAAGTGGTAAAAGTCAGTGCCTTACTAAAAGTAAATAAAATACAGAGGAAAGTAAAAATAATAGGATTTAACAGAGAAGGGGGGGGAGGGAACCTCACAGACTGTTTTGGAATGATTCACATGCAGAAAAATGGGGAAAAATTCAGAGTGGATCTGTTTCTCAGGGAGTTTGGTCCAAGTCTCACTGGCAAGAATGAAGAGGCAGACTTCAAAAATATGAAGCAGGGAGAGACATAAAAAAATGGAGTGAGGGGAAGGACTTCGTGCCACTTTTTCCTTTTGGCCTTTATACTCTACACACATTTTCCTTACCCTTACTCATACTTGTTCGTCTGGGGGAAATGTTGGGATTGGGAAGTGATCCATGAGAATGAAGCAGCTTGAAAAGCATTATATTAGTCTGTGGAATAAGTAATACTTCAACCAAGTGAAGTAATGGAAACCGCTTCACCCAAGTCATTTAAAATTGGACTGAATAAGGCACTGGAGATTATGCTGAAGGGAACAATTCTGCATTGGCAGGAGCATGGACAAGATGACTTAATAGATCTAGTGTCCATGTGCCAAATCCTGAGATCCGGATCCAGTTTTTATTACTCTATCGTTACTAAAGTTGAACTTCCATTCACGTTATTGGGAGCTCACCCTGACACAAGGGAAAAATAACCAAGAGCTTCAGGATTTATGCATAAAAACATGAATAAAAACTACTTCCGTATAATTTTAAAACTTAAATTGCTACATAATAATTATAAAGTTTGAGAGCAAAAATAATAGCTCTATACAGAGCACTCCTTGAATTATTCCTAACAGCCTGCCCAGAAAAGTTACACAGAGTTTATCTAGTTTAACTGGTTAAGACTTTCCAGAACCTTTGATCAGTGAAAACCCTACTGCTCACTTGAAATAAGTCTCTGTGTGTATGCTATGCTGTTCCTGAAATGGATGAAAATAACTGTGAATAAAATACTGTAATGAAAAATAAAGTTTAAGTATACTTTGCCATTTAAGCATGGGAACAGTATCAGAAGCTGTCATTAAAAAGCACATAACATAAATATAAGCAACAGCATTTTCACCTTTTCTTCATTAATATCAGCAGGGCATTTCAATATAAATGATAGAAGATTCAGGCTAAATGGAGTCTGTTTTCCTCGGTGTAAAAATGTGTGTAAAATCATCAAGAGATTGTGCTAAATTTTTATTTGTTTTAGTTTTAGTTTTAAAACAAAATAGTACTAATTAAACCAAAAATATTCCAGAAATGTTATTAACACATTTGAAATGAGAGAGTTGAGAGTGCTCTGGGGACAGATCTATATGTCCTTGTGTGTACACAAGGGTTGGTTTAGATGCAGTTAAATAGTTCCAGTTTTCACTTCATTCCTGTTTACACCAATACCTGTTGCCCACTGACATGGTAAAGGTGAATCAGTTCCCTCTGGCACACTACAGAATAATCACAGACAGAAAATCAAAGGCCACATTGAGTGTATTGGAGGAAAAAAACAGCCACAAAGCTACTTTATTTTGTGATGTACAGAGATATACATTAGTTATACTAAATTTAAATCTTCCTAATATGGGGGAGAGGATTTGTAACTTTAGGAAGAGTGAAATTTCTTCCTTTCTAATAAAAAAAAAGCCATGTTAAAAGTTCGTTGGAGTCTTATTAAAGATTTTTACACTATACTGGAAATTTTCAGAGAAACTTCCCAAAATTTGTCTTTTTTGGAATTCTTATTTGTGCTTATACTGAGCACTAGTCTGCATGAAGATATGAGATTTTTCTTCTGTCTTTCTGGAATAAGGTTATTGCCCAACACTATAAGGCTACAAAAAGTTATGTGTGTTCCCACAATGGGAAGAACAGAGATCTTATCTGATTATTTCTTTCTTTTCTCTTTCTTTTTCTTTTTTTTTTTTTTCTTTCTTAGTTCTACACAGAGGCTGTAGGAAACATGGCATATCATCTTTAAAAATATCACTAAATCAAAGTGAAACTCATCTGTGAGCACATCCAGGTATGGGAGAAAGAGCTGCTGCCTTGCAGCAGCTGGAGAAGAGATGATGGCAATGAATTAACCTTGGAGGGATTCACAGTTGGCCCCTGGGTGTGCAGACAGAACGACGTGTAGCCTTATCCTGACCCTACCCCTGTCCAGATGAAGTCATAAGCAGGAGGTCCTCTTTCATAGAAGGTAAGGCTCAGCTGGCACAGCCAGCTGCATGGCTCCTAGCCACACAGGTCAAAGAAGTTTCCGAGGCTAAACAAAACAAAAACAGTCAAGTCTGAGCCATCAGTGGGACTCAGGCACTGGCTCCTCCTTTGCGTGCCCCTGCAAGTGAGGACACATTTCAAAGCACAGTGCAGTGCTTTTACCGTCATGGTCCCACATGTCCACCTGTCAAGGGCACAGCATTCCAGCTGCAACGTATCAAGAGAAAAAGAAAAGGAACAATGCCCCCTGCCATGTCCCAAACTCAGTAGAAGAAAATCCCTAGCTGCAACTTAGCTTCAGCTAAGCTAAATGCATCCACATGGGACACAAGTTCTGCTTTTCAGTGGCAGAAACCCATTTTGCCAGGTACTTTGCTGGACACGTTGAAAAGCTATCACATGCTAGAGACAAAAAGGTATTGAAGAGGCTGAGGAGAAAACACGAGTGGTCTGACGCTGCTGCTCTGACAGAAGCATTAGGGACCTAATATTGATTGTACAATTTTAGAGGAGCACAAGGGCTGTTTTAATTTGTACTACCTACCTAAGCAGCTGTGGTTGACCATGGGCATGGGGAACAAGGACAGAAGATGTGCAGAGACAGAATTGTTAATATTGTATTATTCCATTAGTACTTCACAAAGATCGAAACATGCATCAGGTCTCCCCCACCAAGCTCTTCAAGCATGAGACGAAAAGAGTAATTGCTGCTTAGAGAGGTTACGCTCTATACAATGACCAAAACTGCTGCGGTCCTCCCCAGCTTCAGCTATACCCTGTAGATGCACCTGATTGCTTGGCCCATTATTATTTTTAAAGCAAATAAAATGTCTTTCTGCTTCTTTGGATATGGAAGGCATCACTTTCACAGTATACTTCATCTGGAACTGTATGTAAGTAAACTCAAGAGAGCATATTCTATATAAGCAATACAAAATCATGTGTGTTTTTTTGTTGTTTCAATAAACAGGGCTTGAGTAATGTCAGGGTTTATGGCTTTTATTTGATTTGGAGGGACTACTTTTTAACGGAAGCAGGAAGCAGTCCTTGGACACAGTAAGTCACAATGTATAAATAGCTCTACTGAGAGTATAACAAAGGCTCTTTTGTGCTTTTTTACCAGGAGAGCCAATCGTATATGCAACTTCATAACATAAAAATACCTCATCCCTACTTATGACACCTCTACCTTATAAAAAATTACTAAGACATCCATTTAGTTTTTCTACCAAAAGCACATTATTTTCTGTGCATTGCTTAGGAGAAGTCACACAGAAGATGAAATTATTTTCTTTAATATTGTAAAGAAATTCAAGAAAATTTGCTGTTGTCTGATTGCTAAATAGAGCATACAGTTAATTCATCTTGAATTGTAAAACATTTGTGGAAATATGCTTCTCCATATGGTTTCATATTTATTTCTGCAAGGTGAATACAGTGACAGGATTTTTTCAAATTAGACTGTACATTTTTTTATTAAATAAAAAACAGTGGAGTTCCTACTTAGCAAGCATTTTGGACCTCATTTTAAGCCATTTGAAGGAGGTCTGAAGTTTATTGGATTTTACATACATCCTTTTCTCCATCAAGGGTCTTTTAAAGGATAGTTTAATCTGTCTAATTCACATTCAGGAATTTCATTTTACATGCCAGGCTCTGGCACTGTCAAATCCTTCGACTTTTCGTTCTTATCTAAAATCATAAAGAGATCATACATAACCAGAAAGATGTATTTTTTTTTATTTTTATCCAAATGCCATTTTCAAATCCAGTTTAGGTCATATAGGACACCAATTTTGTACAGTTAAGAAGTTAGACAGGTTTTCCAAAGAAAGATTATCAGTAGTAAGTATAAACATATGTCAGTTTATTATCTCCTTAAAAATATCCAGCACATCAGACTCCACTCACTTCTACATATTCAAATAATACAGTAGGTCCTACTTGAGGCTCTGTAAGGTCCTGATACAAAGACTCCCCAAAACAGTGGAAATTTATTGTTTTCCTAGTGGGGTTTGTACTTAGGCAAACTCCAATACGTCCAAACATTTTACTGAGTGGGCTTGATCACATCTTGAGATTTGGGACAAATAAGGGGCCCGTGCAGCCTGCTCCAGCCACTGGTTAGAATAGCTTCCAGTGAAATATTCTCCAGCTGCTCCCTAATTTAAAAAGTTATTACATCCTACTTACAACCAGAGACAGAAGCTAAATTTACCTATTGTCAGTCAATCATCCCCTCTTCCCCCTCTCTCCTGCAAATGCAATACTCCATTTTTATCTGTCTAATAAAAGAAGCTTTTTCCCATTTGATTAAAATCAATACAGCTTCTACACAAGGTGTTGATTTGCATTTCTTAATCACGAATATTTTTTTTCCAGTGTTATGATAGAGTTTAGGAAGGTTTTTTTTTCCTCCTGTACTTTGAGAAAGAAAGGTTCTTTTATTTCCAACTCTAGGAGCAACCAAATCTAAATCCATGCTAATCCCTAAAGTCAAGTAAATTCTAACAACTCCTTAGAAGTAGTACTAACATTACCATTTACTTTCTTCCTCTGGTTAGCGTGATGCAAATTGATACAGACCAATGAAAGTGAGTTTGATTTCCCTGTGCAAATGCATTAGTTGGTATACCAAAAATCAGTAATATACCCAACTTGTCTTATGTGCTAAGCAACTTATTCCTTGTATACACAGAATATTTTACAATTAATGAAGTATTCATATATTTCTTACACTTGGTGAAGAAGTGAGTCTGTCTTTAGTGGAGCTTTGTACTCTAATGGGGATAGATGAGGATTCTGCCAAATCCAATACACAAATTTCACTAACATAAGCAAGGTGAAGTTTCACTGTTAGCTATTGTTAAATAAAAGTTAGGAGGTAGAATTTCTTATTTCATGTACATGAATATGTTTGGACATACAGAAGGAGGACAATCCCTCCTTTCCTCAGTTTTCAAACAGAAGGGAAAAGAGATTGAGGAGTCACTTATTGTTGGTTCCTCAAGCAATTGCTACGTCATTAGATAAATCTCTTTTTTTTTCCAATTCCTTTTTCTGCAGACAGACAGCCATACAGTACTCATTTTCTCGCAAGCCTAGTCAATCCCATGTCTTATGATGATAATGAAAAAATCATTTAGAAGTCTACACCACTTATTTTAAATTCAGGGATAGCATAATTAATAAAACATAACAGCGCTTCTCAGCATGCTTTCACAGGAATGGAGCACAATTTTCAGTCTTAAAAACATTCAGATCCAAACATTTAAAAGCTTTCAAGCAACGACTTCTGTGCTTGTGAATAATAACTCAGAGGGCTAAGCCTTTTCCTCTAGCATGGCTCTATGTGAGAGGCACCACATAGCAGTATTTTCCCTAGGGGAAGCGAGAAAAGAGAACAGGATTCAAAACATCTTCCTGCCTCCTTCCATGAGCAATTCATCTGCTCCCCCTTCAGCAGTCATCACACTAATCTTCAAGGTAGCTCATTTATAGCAGCTGGTTGCTGTGGTTGTCCACAGAAATCTTTGCTCATCTCCAATTGCTATAAGCCAACTCCTGCCTCTGCTGACAGAGAGAACAGGAAAGCAGGCACCCAGGTCATGTTCACCTGTTATTGCCTGGGCTTGCATGGAGGTGGGGACAGCCTTAATATTTTTCCATCTCTGGGTCTATCCCAGTGTAAAGGCTGTTAGGATAGCATAGCATCAAACTCCCTGCAGAGGCCATGGGCCAATATACATCAAAGGCATGGCAGTAAGTAAAAGAATGACCCGGACTCACATTCAGTGGTATGGAGTCATCAGAAAACATACAGTGCTAGAGAGAAAGCTCTTCCCGAATATATAACCTGCGATTCTTGTATTGCACCTCCTGGCTATAGAAGCGTTTGACAAGATTTATAAAATTGAATACATCAGAGAAAGAGAACATATAGGTTTAATACCTTCTGGTCATGAGTCAGGTCAGAAAGACATGGAGACTTGCTTGCAGTCTCAGGGTAGGTAGTGTCTGTGGTTCCTGTTTGTGTTTCCAGCAGCTATCGTTTTGAAAGTCTATGCCACCTCCACCAAAACACAAAGTAAATATGAAAAAAAACACTCCAGTATCCTACAATATCCACACTTCCACCAGCAAGTAAATAAGATTCATTTTACATTCACACTTGAATTATTGTTATACAGCCAATAAAAACAAAATATGAAGCCCTACTGAAGAGCAGTTTTAATTTGACAGCATTTCTGAAGCATCTGGGGAAATTTGCTGTCTATGAATGCTGCATAAATTCTGCCGTCGTTTTCTACGGTACTGCAAAAGGAGAACTTCCAAGTGTCGTTCACAGCAGGAAATGCCTTCAGCCTATTTCTACCCACAACCAATAATTCTTAAGTTAATATCTGGTGGGCCCCTCCAAGCATTTCAAAATAGTATGCTTTCTGCAGTGATCTGGTAAGAACTGTATGACCTACAAAAATCGGTAGCATGAGTTGTGCCATCTCATAATGACATGTTCTCATGTCAGTTATGTTTACTATGTGAGTGATGCAAGTTGTGATTAGAAAAGAAGTAGCATATAGTGGTTAAAAGATATTTTTTTTCTTTTTATGCCTTTTTCTTCTTTCTTTGCAAAAGAAAAAGAAAAAATCTTACTCAGATCCCCACTATCCTATACTTACTCCATCCCTCCTCAAATCCCTCCATCATGAAGTGTTGAGGGTATTCATCAAGGTTTAGAACATCAGAATCGGATTTTCCATTCCACTTATCACTGCATTAAGCTTGCTTCCCTTTCATAAGAAAGTTTTATCCTACCTATTTATCATATTATATATTATACAAGACCAGACTGAAAATATTCCTGTATTTACAAACTTTTTGTATGCCATAAGACTAAGAGAGCTGCTTATGGACTATCAGACCATAAGTCCAGTCATTCTGTTAATAGTAGCTAATAAGGGATATCTACGAAGAAATACAAAACCCAAGGCATATGTAGCATGTTTATATATTCAAATTGATATCACGATCCACACAGATGATAATGAAAGCTGCACTGATCATCTCATTTTCATCTTGTCCACCAACTTTTTGCACCTTTCAAGCTGGCCTATTTCTATTACTTGTATAGCTAGAATTTGAAGTGACTTAATGGCTGTGACGATTTATGCCAGCTGAGGATCTGGTTCTAACACATCTATTTGATATTATGAAAAGTGTATTAGGAAACTAAATTAGATAGTGTTTGCTTTTTTTATTTTTAAAGAAAGGTGCATGCTGGAAGATACTTTTATTTATTAAAGTGCATTTTTTCTATGAACTTTTTAATGTTCAAAGAAATAACAACACAAAAACCACAGAGTAAAAGATAGAGCATTAAAATCTCAGTGTGGTGTACACTAGAGTCATTTGGATGATTATGCAAAAAATTAATTTTCAAGCTACTGTCCTGTTCTTTACATTTTAACATTAGCTTCGGGATTATGCATTTCAGAAACAGACAATACCTACTCAGATAGAAAGAGATTACCTTAAGTCCTCTTTATGAAAAAACAGGGAGAAGTAGGAACCTTAAGCTCACAGCTATGTCTTTTTTTTACTGTGCTGACCCTATTTGTGTTTCACTGCATCAATGCTGAGAGCCTTGCTCTGCTTTGAAAGGTCAGAGATTTGAGGAGCTATTCCTTACAGACTGTGTTCTTGTTTCTGGCTATTTGATGACAGTACTTTTTAAATGTTCCTCAAATAGACCTGGGTTTACATTTTTCAAATTCCATTCTTTAGAAAAGAAAAATCATCCTCTTCCAATTCATAAGGATAAAAAAGTCAAGTCAAAGTGCAAAAGTACAATTTCTGAGTGCATTTGCTCTATCTTTATTTGTTCCATTTTGAGTGACTGAGTATTTGATTCAGCTCAGGCAGCCACCACTCCCAGTTCCTGAGCCCCAGCCAGGTCTCTCAGGCCCATTCACAATTCCAGCACTAACTTTCCATAATTATTTTATTTCCTTAATCTTCCCAATGGCTGGTTCAGCCCCAGGTGGGCCTCATTCCTCTCCAAGTTCAATAAGACAGTCTCTTACTCCCTCTGCTCTCCTGTCTCCTCCAATTTTGATTTTTGCTGGCAGCCTCACAGTATCTCCTCTCTCTCTTTTACACAAACAAACACACACATGCACACACATACAATAGCATGGAAAAGCCTCAACCATTTGGAGAGAAAAAAAGGCAAATTGCAATTTTCCACACCTAGAAAAGAAGGGAACGAAAGGATGACCAAAAAAAGAGAGAGTATTAGAGAGAAAGGTGGACGACAAAACTTCAAAACTTTAAATAGAGAAAATGGAAGGAAAAACCAGAAGAGTTTAAATATAGCAGTAGAGAAACGGTAGGAAAAAAAAAGTTACTCATATATAAAAGGATGAGAAAAAAACATAAGGGATACTAGAAGTGACCAGAAAAATGTAAAACCAGAAAGCCCTTAAGCCCCAAATAACTCAAAGCTCAATGTAGCTGCTGCAATTTCTACCTATCTGCCCAAAATATCTATCTCTACAAATGTTTAAAAAGATGCAAAAACGCCAATCTGTGTCATCTTTTTGAATTATTATTGTCTCAGTCTTAGCTTATCACACAGTATTGTTGAAGTTGAAAATGGTAACTGCTGAAGCCTTCCTTTGGCTTTTTCCACAACATGTTAACCTGGTGTGCAATACATATCATTATGCAAGTGTAATGCTGCATGCTACACCCTGGTGTAGCATCTAACTGTAGTCAACAGAGACTAAGTCTGTCGGCTGCAGCTTAATAAACTATTTAAATACATGGCTGATTTAAAGCTATGGCTATGTCTAACCTGTGGAATCCAGGCGTGCTTCCCAGCTCCCACAGCCGTGTGTGTGTGTGTGTGTGTGTGTGTGTGCCCCAGCTGCACCCTGGCTCCAAGCTAACTCCCTTCCACCCTCCGCCCCCACACCTCGGTTTCCGGCCCAGCCAGGTCCCCCCTGGATGATCAGAGACATGGCTATGGCACACACCCCACAGTTTAGACAGAGCCTCTGGGAGTCATCTAGCGTTACGTTTGCAGCAGCCTGAAGCACAGTTTTGACTCGGGGTAAGTATTTTGTGAGCTGAGCCTTGTACAAATATTGTTCGCTGATAATTTTGCTATGAAAGAGCATATCTCTTCTAAACCTCAAAAGCAGAAATAACTTCAGTTCATTTTTAAAAGAAATTACTTTAACAGCTTGTGCCATATTTAGGCAAAGGAATACAAGCATAAAGCAGGGCCAACCTGGTAACAAAAGACACACTGGTTTGGTAAAAGCAACCAGAGCATTCACATGGCCACATCACCATGCACTGCACTGGAAGTATACTCCTAGGTGTCACTAGTTCATGCTTGGCCATCTGTATTTTGTCAACAATAGCAATTCACTTTTTAATGAATGTTTAAAGTCTCAATTCCCCCAGGAGTAACAGCTATAGAGAACATCAGCTCTTGCTGAAAGAACAGGGATTCTAGGAATAAACAGAATATTGTAGAATGGCAAACAGGAACCAGTGACCTCATTATTCTGGAAAATATCTCCTTCTGAACCACAAGGAACTCTGACAATTGTAAAGGTTTAGTCTTGAACAATGGAGTTTCACAGAGATAGAGTGAAAGCAAAATTGAGCTCCCTGTGTACTTATGGCAGTTCTTTATTATGTGCCATATATTATCATGTTGTGTTGTGTTTTGCTTTATTGTTGTTGTATCTTTATTAAAGATGGGCCAGAAATAAAACCCAGATGTAAACATACCTGCACTTCCAAGGCACTTGGCTTTAGCTAAGAAGGCGGCAGCTGAAAGCCATCCTCAGCAAAGTTTATATTCTTCTTCTCTTAAAAACAAAAAACAGGGAAAACACTTAAAATAGCAAATAAAATCTCAGTGTTGTAAAATAATTATGTATTATGTTTTTGCTGTGGTTTAAAACAATCTGGTCATGCAGGTACGGGGAATGACTGACTTTAAAGAGAAATAGAGGAGGACAGCAATTTTGCTCTCTCGTCTGCAGAATACTAAGAACACAGGACACATTCTTGTCCTAAAGTCAAGGGATTTCCTTTGTTTAGGCTTATTAGGTGAATTACAGACTGGTGTCTTGCAGTTAGACACTGAGGTCTGTACTGGATTATTGAGCTGTAGGACACAAAACCATATAAAGCAAGAGATGTCATTATTCCAATGACAATGGAGGAGAAAAATATCCACTGCTGACAGGCCTACTCACTCACAAGTCCATTGGTGTCAACATACATAGCAGTAAAGCCAGAATAGCTTAGGAAAGAGTTTGTTCCATCTGGTTAAAAGGGAAGTGTAAGAGCTAAAGGGGAGCAAAATACTGTATGTCAATATTTGCCCTACTGAAGAACAGCAGGCACATACTGGAACTGAAAGGTACCATATATAATGAAGTAAGTAACCACATGTATTGTTTCAGCCCTGTGCCCCAGCTGTAAAACATTATTTGAAGTTATAAGGTTATAATAGTTGCACAGCTGTGGGAAGGTGAGGGTCATCCATTTTACATACATATTCAAATTAAGAATGCAGGGCTGCTGGCACAGAACAACAGCAATGATATGGCCTCAAAGGTAGGAATCCACAGAAAGACAGTCAAAAATCTCTTTTCATTTTCTCTTTTGGAGATGAATGTGAACTTTTTCACTCCTCTGTTGGTTGTTCCCAATTAGGCCTGAAGATGGAAAACGAAGAACAACCTGGGCACTTAAAGTACATATTCACAGAAAATTCAGGAACCTAAGTAAAAAAAAACACATCCAAAAAGGCCTGATTTACACCTAAATCAGGTGATGCCTAAATCCCCTAAGTGCTTTTGCAATATTCAAATGTGTTTCTTGAATCACACATCTGTTCATGGCTAGAGCTGCCCTGGCTAGACTTTCCTTAAGCCCCATCTGGATCCAGAAACTAGATGTTTTCTGCATATGAATATGCCTGCACAGCAATACACAGGTCACATGTACCTCAACTAGCTCTTAATGAACTGGTCTGGGCACCAGAAGCTCATAATGTATCACTCCCCACAGATTAATTTATCCTGTTTTGATATGTCTTCATGGCCTTCCACTACGTCAAAAAAAATCAAAATTGCTGAGGTTGGAAGGGGCCTCTGAAGATCATCTACTACGAACCCCTGCTCAAAGCAAGATCAGCTAGAGCAGGTTGCTCAGGATCATGTTCAGCTACATTTTGAAATATCTCTAGGTATAGAGACTCCACAAATATTCTGGGCATCCTGTTCTAGTGTTTGACTACCCTGAACACAGTGAAAGAGTTTTTTCTTATGTTTAAATGGAATTTCTTCTGTTTGAGTGTATTGATTGCCTCTTGTGCTGCTGGGTCTGAGGCTCAGCAAGCTCAGGTTCTGCAGACCTGAAGGCAGAGCAGGAGCCATTTGCCTGATGCCAGAAGTCAAAAGCTTGCAGCCATCACCACCATGGGGTCTCTGAGATCAATGCCTCTGCCTGCCCCTCCCTTCATACAGTTGGAGTTCAGGCTCTTGCAGCTACAAGGTCTTAGAGAAACTCTCATCAAACTCATTTTCTTGTATCTGATGCTATTTAGTCTGTAAACGTCCTTCTGCAGCTCTTCTACTTTGTGACACAGATTCTCTATCAGTATACACCTCCTGCAGCCAAGGACACGATCTCTCCCAGCCTCAGCAAGGTATCCCTGTGCCCATGGACCTGCAGAGCTGCACCCTCCCTTGGGAGCTCAGGTTCAGTTGATGCCAGAGGAAGCTGCTTTAGTTGCTGCCCCATGATGGGTCACCACCATTGCTGAGCACATGTACACCATCTTCAACAGAGTTTCTGGCCCCTTTGTGTGCACCCCTCTGCCCAAACTGGCACAGACCGCTGCATCTGCTGGTTGCCTCTGTTAGCTACACTCTGTTACACATTTGTGTCACATAGGTATGTGTAAATCTCCTGAGGTACATTACCCAGCTGGTTACCTTAATACAGGACCAACAAGACATGTCTCCCTAAAAGTAAAATAACAGATGCTGTCTTCAACTATGCCAACAGAAACACTGGAGAAGTAATTCTTCTCCCTGGGACTTCACATTATTTGCTGAATATTAGTACAGTTCTAACCGTGTTTAAAAAACAGACACTGCTATCCTCTGTTTTTAATCTGGAGTGGTTCAAAAGACTCGAGCAAGCTCTGCTCATAGTATTGAAAATAGTTTAGAGGCATCCTTCAGCCTGCAGGAAATGGGTACTTCCTATTCATTTGCTCTGAGCAGTTCACCATTTTCCTTTTGAGTTTAGATGCTTCCTTGCTAGTTAACTATTCTAGACCCTAGTTTGAAGCACCTATGTACTGGGAATCTAGATACCTAACTTAGGGACTGGATAGTCTCATACATACAGATCAGAAGAAAAATACTTAAAAGTAATTGTAGTTTTAACCGAATGGAGTTTCTGGAATTTAGATCCAAAACCAAAAGTGATATCCCTAAATACCACTGATGGTATGAGCCCAAGTCCTTAAAGTTAGACATTGTGGTATCTAACTCATCTTTATATTATGTCTGAATCTCCAAGGACTAGACATTCAGATGCTCAACACATTTGCTCAATGGATAAATGAACGTGGAGTTCATTGTAATGCACAATGAATATGAGTTAAGAAGCTATCTCCTGATATGGGATTCACAATTGTTCAGCACTCTCCATGAAAGTAATTCTACATATCTCTCATTCCTGCTCTAGCAAAGATAGCAAATCAGTAACTATTAGCCACAGAGAGAAAGGATTTAAGGCCCTTAAGAAGCAAATTCTACTTTTAATTATGGCAAAGTGAGAAGAGTAAATTGAACACCACCATCATATAATAACCTGCAGTCAACAAGGAATAAAGATAAATTAAGAACAGTGTCAGGATCAGAAATTCAGTCTTTCCTTCTGTATTGGGTATTGTGAGACTCTCAAAAATAGACCCACCAGAAATAAATTATATAATATTATATTATATATAATAAATTATAAAAATTGAATTGTTTTAGTTCCATCTGGTAAAAGACGTCGGAGTCTGTACAAGTAAAATTTAACAGGCAAATGGCCGTTCTTTCCCATTATGGCCAACAATATAGAATGGACAGCGTATATACATTTAAATCCTCTTTACTTTCCAAAACTGCCTAATGAGAATGAACCATGGTCTCTGGTAGCTTCCAAATCATGCCCACCTGCTCTTTTGGAGATCAGTAATTGTCTCAGGACAAAAACTTGCAGGGGTCTATTCCAACAGTTCAGCAATAGAGACAACCTATTCAGGCACTCGTAACATTCCCTGGACTGTCTGATTTTCCAGTCTAGGCAAGACCTTAGAAACTCCTAAATCTAATGTAGATTTTATGCTTAAAAAGAGGAAAATAAATTAAAGAAAAAATATCTAAATTAATTAGTTTCTTTTTGTTAGGAAATGGACTTAGGGACATATATTTTTAAATGGAAAATCAGTATTTTTAGTTTGATTTTCCAAATATAAGACATCTGTAATAGTGGTGTTTGCCTATCTATCTGTCTGTTCAACCTGCCTATCAGTTCTTAAAAACTTGCAAGGAAGTAAGTGAACATAGAATACAAATCCAAGGAGCCAGACCTCGTTAATATTTAAAACAATCTGTAATCCTTAAAGTCAAGTCACTATGCAAGATGTGATCATCTCTCAAAAGCTTTATTTCAAATGATAATGCTAGAATTTGATGTAGGAATTGTAATTACACAGCAAGAGATCATTTTAAAGTTGTATCTGCATTCAATGCTATAGTAAAAGCAATCACCCTGTAAAAATCACACGTATCCAAACTAGTAACCTGCTTTGTCTCTTACGGGACACTGTGGTTCTCACATGTGCACAGAGTGAGGACAAGAAGCAATAGGCACAAGTTGGAACACAAGAAATTTTGACCAAATGTAGGAAAAAAACATTTACCACTAGAATTGTTGCCCAGCGAGTCTATGAAGTCTCCATCCTTGGTGATAACAAAACATGACTGGACCAGGCCCTGAACAGCTTGGTTTAATTGGACCTACTCTGAGGATGAGGTTAGATTACACAGTCTCCAGAGGCTCCTTCCAGCCTACACAATTTTATGGCTACTTAGAGAGAGTCTATGAGCAAAAAAGGAAGAGTTGGTGAGAGAACTTAAATCTGGTTCAATTAGCTCATAAAATAAAAGTGAATCTTGAAATTGATTCATATTTCATTAGTAACTAACATGTGTTAAAGCATCTCTGTGTATCTTACTGGCTTGCTTAGATACTCTTTTGCTTCTGTTCAATTGCATTCATTTGACTCCCCTGTAATGTCTATTTTAGTCATCTCTGAATTAGGCTTTCAAGGCTGTCACCAATAGCCTGTTGCTAATCTATATAAAGTCTCCAGATTCAGCAAGTTAAGTGAAAGATAAATTTACATAGGGAGATACCCGGGAATAGCGGAAAACAATGCACAAGAACACAGGAAGGTCTAACTAACAGGGGTAATGGCTTCAAACTGGAAGAGGGTAGATTTAGAATAGATAGCAGGAAGAAATTTTTCACTCTGAGGGTAGTGAGGCACTGGAACAGGTTGCCCAGAGAAGTTGTGGAGGGCCCACCCCTGGAAGTGTTCAAGGCCAGGCTGGATGGGGCTTTGAGCAACCTGGTCTAGTGGAAGGTGTCCCTGCCCATGGCAGGGGGGTTGGAACTAGATGATTTTTAAGGTCCCTTGCAGCTTTAACCATTCTATGTTTCTATGATTACCCTAGGCAAAGTCAAATGGGCTCAGAGATTCCTTGAATCTAATGCAGGGTTGAACGATGGACAAGTGGTATGCCTTAAGGACATCAAAAGAAATAAGAAACCAGAATTCTTCAGAGGAAACAGTCACAAGAATGTAGACTTAAGAAAAAATGTGGAACGTTAACCTGAGTGCAGAAAACCACTTAGTGCAGGTAAGCTAGAAATGTTATTGGTTGTTTCTACTGTTTTCTTAGGAAATGGGATGAAGTAAGGGCCTTTCAAAGAGAAAAGCAAAGCGAGTCCTCATCTCTTGTTCCAGAAAGAAAGAAATAACCTGGCAATTCAGGCAGCCCAGCCAGTCCTAAGATTTCTACTTCCAAGCCAAATGCTTTTGGATACAGAGGTGATCTCAGACACTTCCCTCTTTCTCTTTGGGTATTAAATAATACCCTTCCTTGTTTTAAATAATACCCATTGAAGCACTGGGAGGAAGAGACTGACCATGTGTTCCGTGACTGGAGCATTCACCTTTTCTGAAACCAGAGGGCAAACCTTGCTTCAGGTAATATTTAAGTCTTTATTCACCCAAAAAAACCCACTGTCGCCTGATGTTAGACCATGCACGTTTGATACGGTACACACAAAAGACTGTACTGGAATAGTTTAAGATAAATTTCAGTGAAGCAGAAAGGCATGGAGTATTTTCTGTATGAAGGGTGGGCAGATCAGAACTGTTCTGCTTGGAGAACAGACCACAGAAGCAGGAATAAAGATCTAAAATAACACTGAATGACAAGAAGAAGGTGAATAGAAATCACAGTTCATGGATTCTTCCCATACAAGAACTAGAGATTATGAAATAAAAGTAGTCCCAATTTTCACTGGGACAGAAAATTTCAGTGTATGTTTTACCTTAAGCAGACGTGTTCCTTAAGCATGTACTACTACTGACTACTGTCAGACAGGCCGTTGGGCTGGAGAGGCCTTTGGTCTGTCTGATGCGGCCATTTGTATATTCTTAAATCCCTTACCTGAATGAAACTGAGCTGCACTTTGCAATGAGGCTGCTTCCAAAGAGAGAATCCGAAGCTAACATATGGCTCTGTGATTTTCAGCAGAAACATCATTCTGGAGCTCCAAAACTCCTTCTCAAACTCGTTCATGTATTCCCAGCATTATCTGATGAAAAGAACAATAAAAAAGAACACTTTGCTTAAAAAGTCCCAACCAGCTCCTCTGTTATCCAAACCAAAGCTCCACACTTTCCTGAGGTTTCCCTGCCAGAACCACAAAAGACATTGGCACATTCTATAGGCTCAGGCACCAGTAAAATCCAATACATATCTAAAGAAGACTGATTGCCTGTCCTTACTGCAATGATTTTAAAGCCCAGTGCTTCACAGGGGAGAGATACAAGACAGCCAGGAAAGACATCGTGAAAACAGACTGTGAGCATATAAATCACCGGTGAAATTCAGACACGGAAGCTAGGAAGATGACTCCTATTTGGAATATTAACTACACTGTACATGCTAAGGCAGAGCAAGCAAATCTTTTGATATAGATAAAATGCAGGACACTGCAGGGACACGAAAGGAATCATCCTTCTGCCCCCAATGAAAACATTAGCTTTATTGAGCCAGGAACTAGAAAGGGTTATTTTTTTCCTTGTGCTGAAATATAACCTCCAGACCATAGCTGGGAGGAGGACTGGGGCACTTGCCTACAGTGATTCAATCTAGTATGGAAAAAATATATGTTCTTATGATGATTTTCTAACACCAAAGAATTTGTCTATTTTAATAAGCCCAGAGAACCTAGGTGTCTGGTGATTTCTTGTCATAAATCAGGAGCTCATTAAAAAGAAAAAAGTATGAAAAGAAGGCAAAGTTTCTGGCAGGAGTCTTGAGAAAACAATTGAAAAGCATTTTTGAAGTTTCACTCATTTTGGTGCAATATGTGCAAAGGCCACAGCTCTGAGCACTAGTAGTTCTGAAGTCTGCCAACTAAGTACCTAAAAGCTCCTGAATTTACTGAATTTTGTACCACGGATTCAGTTTTCTGCCTGTGTCTGGATATTGCATGCTTAGAACGAAGCGCAAAGCTGTGGTTGTGGGAGGGAGGTACAGAAAGTCATGCTACCTGACCAACAGGAAATTCAAAGTGCATCAATTGTAAGAGTCCAAAGAGCTGTTGAAAAGTAAGATAAGGTTCAGAAGGGGATTACGGTGTCCTAAATGTGATATTTTTATTGAGAGGGCAGTGCTTAAATTACATTTTTATGAGCCAGCGTGGCATACCATCACTTTTTCATTTTACTGGGAAGCTTGCTGGGACTTCTCTGGTTCACAGCTGCAGAACGGATTAATTTTATCCTCCCCTGAGTGAGACCTTCAGTCCCACCATAGCTTCTAACTTGGAAGCAGCGTGCAAGAATACTACAAGACCAAAATTATTACATCAGACCGAGTAGAAGAGAAACAGGAACAAAAATGGATGAAACGCTAAGACTTGATTCAGCAAAAATATTTATGTGCATGTCAGCCTTAAGCATCCCTGTTTAGTGAAGCACTAAAACATGTTCTTGGACTTAATTGAAGTTAATGACATTTACACAGGTCCTGAAGGTAATCACATGCTTCACTGCTTCATTAAATCAGAATACAAGTATTATAGGGCAAGGTTTATCCTCAGGGAATTCCATTGAAATACAGGGTGATACAAACCTATAAATCATTTTAAAGGTATTTATTAGTAAAATGCATGTACAAAGATGTGCTAAAAGGAGTACAGGTTGCATGAGAGCTGAGCCTTAGAATAGCACTTTGTTTAACAAGATATCTGAGGCATCAGACCTGTTTAAGTGTAAAATCAGAAGTAACTACAGTGAAGCCAAGGCCAATGCAGCTGAGATCAATATTAAACCCCAGAGAAGGGGATTTTCTAAAAGTATTGGGGGAGGGGAAGCAAAATGGAGAACAGGTCCCCAGAGAACATGATAAATGGTGATGGGTTAGGCAATATAGTTCTGCTTCCAAAAGCCAGGCTTAATCCTCACTCAGGAGTAGACATTGTGCCACATATTTAATCTATCCCTTAGAGAGAGTCAAAAGGATCAAAAGCATCACACAGATACTTAAACGGAAAGGTCATATTCCCATTGAGGACTAATGACTATATCCCTTCCTGCAAGCAGGGGGATTTCTGGTGAGGCAACTAAAACTGCAATGTTTCCAGCACTAACGCTGGCTGTAGGATGTCTGCTGTCACATCAGCTTCTTGAACCCTTCCCCTTTACACCAAACTACCCTCATGCTGTGAGCTTGCAGCTCCCCGTGTTTCTCCTACAGCTTTTCCATACCTTTCAGCAAAGGGATTTCTTTAACAAAACTGTGATCAGATCACCCGAAGCCACTGCAATGTCTCGAAACTACCAAAGCCTTTGTGGTTACAGAAGAATTGTAGAGAGCTGCTATAATTTAAGAGCAGGGATTTTTTTTCCACTGTAGTGGTTCAATGTGTGTTGTGCGCACACATGTGCTTCAGCACAGATGGAGATTCAAATGAATATCAGACCCTTTGGTGTGAGTTCAAATTTCCTGAAGGTGTTGGAATGTCTGTAAAACATCAGATGCCCTTTTGGTTGTTTTTTTATAAATACATTTTAATTCTCTGCTGATTTGACATTTCACTTTATTTAGGAAAAATGGGGGAAAAAATGACAACATATTGAAAAAAGTTATTACGGAAAAAAAGAACATGGAAAGGGAAGGAGGCTTGTATGTCCCTGGCAGCTACCTGCCTTTCTTATACAAAGCCACCTATGATTCTTCTACAACCACAAACAAGCCAGGTTTTCTTTGTGCTCTGTCCAGAAAGGAAGTTCAAAATATGTACATCTACTCCAAAGCTATTAATCTTTTTTACAAGATTATTGAGGGGAGTAGAGAACCATTGTCATCTTTCCTAAAATAAATTTTCCCCGAAGCTTCAGGAATCTTTTATGTAAGGTTTAAGATACTCTTTTTTCTCTCCTAACACATTTACCTCCCAAAAAATAGTTACCTTATGACTGATTTACTTTTGTATTAATTATATCTATTTCTCTGTTTCTTCAGAAAAGAAGGAAAGCTTTCCCAGCCTGCTGCATTTGGAGCCCTGCATAGCTGGCTTTAGTTTCAGCTTGCAACTGTCAACCCTGACCCACAGGTCCAGAGAGGTTGTGCATCCTAAAAGGCTGAAGGATATGTTGCATGAAAGAGTTTATAAATGATCAGTAAGACCAAAACAATAACAATCTCTGGACCTTTAGATTTTCCAAAGTGGTTTCAATTGTGTATTGAAAGTAACATAAGGCAAAACAGCAACAAAAATCAGAGTCAGGCCCCTAAACAAATGTCATCACTGCTTAAACTTCAGTGAGGGTGTTAATTATTATCACAAAGTGAGGAAACCACAGAATTGTTGGACCAAACACACGTTTCATGTGGAGAAAGTAGTACAAACAAACCAAAAACATACATCATTTTCCATGGAGCACAGAGAAGATCCATCTATTTATTCAACAAGCCTTAGGGATCCTCCTCCTGTACAAACTATCTAACCTACTACAATACAACTTGTATCCCAAGGCTATTACAGCCTCCCATATGCCTGTAATTTATTAACTATCTCAGCTATGAGATTACAACTGGAATAATTCTGAGTGCCTTTAACAAGGAGCTTGTTGTATAAAATCTACATACACTGTATTATGACACTAACACCAGAGAATCAACCTTCTCCCATACACACACATTTGTAATTCTTTAAGAAGACTTTTAAACTAAACTTAAGATATGCAAATATTCCACCTGGCTACAGGACACAGGATATAACTACAGGAAAGAGAGTATATGCTATACCCTATTGCTGAGCCATGCACATGGTGAAAAACATGTACTTTTCAGTGCAAGGTGGCATAGGAAAGTGACGCGTATAGTTCAAAAGTTATCCCAGAGAATGACAAATACCAGGGACTTCACATTAAGGCAGCAGAAAGGCCACAGTAAGCATTTTTTGAATGATCTGTCTAGAAGGTATCCTCTTTCCCCATTCAATCTCAAGGTGGTTTGTTACCTGAAGCTGAATAAAAAATCACATATCCTAGTCTGTATCTAATACAGGAACATGATCTACCTATACCACAAAGATTTTGTTATTTATGGACCAAGCTAGCAATAAAATTACTTACAATATTGAGGGCAAAATAGAGACTAGGCAGTTCACTGATCTGTACTCTCAGAATTAAGGAGGGAAGATCCTTTCCTGGTATGCACTCATCACACTGAGAAATTTTTAGAGCACCTTCTTGCTATATACTGGTGTCACAGATGATTAAAAAGCTAAGCTGACAAACTTAGGTTATGTCTCTGTTACCACATTTACCTGGATCATAGCCATGCTGCCAGATATTTTCAGACCGATAACCAGCAACATTTTATAGATTTGCACAATGGTCGTACACTGGTTTCAACAGGCAAAATTTAGGTTGAGAGAAGGCAAGAGAAAATCCGCAAGTGCCTCACAAAGGCGATAAAACAGATTTCACAAACTGAAATTTCAACTCAACCTGATTGAATCCCTGGAAATTCCTAACAACAAAGTCCTAAAACTGGAGTACTGAATACAGTTAAACTGCTTTAGTTAAAGTAACTTTTAACTGAGGCCATTCAACATTAGCAGTTTGAACCAACTTACCTAGTTTAACTTAAACCAGGGTTAATATGGTCTGTTGTTCAACTGAACCTAAACAATTCTATTCCTATATTTTCTAACTGACATATGAATTAATTTTTTAAAAATGTCTCATACTTAGAAATTTGTGAGCAAAGCCAGTGCTGCACAAACCACACCTTTCCTTGAATTTATTGCCATCTTTTTAGAAAGTTTATTTAAAATAATATAACCCAAATATGTGCTTTTCTATGAAACGTACTTTTCAAGTTCATTTATGCCAGAGAAAATACTCATTTTCCAGAATGGCATATTTCATTTGCTACCAAAGAGGACTGACTGTAACATAAAGCTAGTGGCTCCTTTAGAAGAAAGAGAAACAATTTGACATGGTAGGTCTGGTATCCTTCTGCAATATCAAATGAAGCCCTACATTTTCAAAATGATGCATGGGAATTTAACCACGTGGTGCCCATTAAAGTGAATGCCAGCTCTCATGGTTTATGAGGTCACCAGAAGTCCTTGATGGAATTACACCCCTGTCCTGCACGGCTGATTCTCTTGTATCATAGACAGAGTCTGAACCTAAGCCCATAAAGTCAACAAAAATGTCTGCAGTCAGTTCAGTCAGGTTTAGATCAGGTATTTCCACTGGAAAGAGAGAAACAAGAGAGAAATAAATTACTGAACAATTGTTAGTTTAACAGCATGGCATGGGTCCTATGTTGATACATATTCCTGTATAGTAAGGGGGAAATAATGTCTTCCTGTGGTTGTGCTGGAGGCATCTGATGGAAAAGAGAAACACTGGGGAATATTCCTTGGAAAAACAAAAGAACATCCTGTGAGAATGCAATTACAAAGTAATTCTTTAAGCATACCTAACAGCTATCATACAACACACCAAGTACAATATATTTGAGGTATACATATCCTGGGGTCTTTGCGCACCACCTGCAGTTTTAGAATTTACTGTACTGGTGCACATCTGTCAGTTTTGTATTTACTAGACTAAATCTTTTAATATCCATCACACACTAATAACATTCAACTTCTAAAAGTGAAACATGGCACCCAATTTGCACAAAGCCTTTGCACATTGTGGTGTTTTAAAGCCCTCAGTAGTTGATAAAAGACTACGGTCCTTGTGTATATTGATTTTCGTATTATCTTGGTTGGAATATGAGCTTGCTTTAGCAATAAACTGATATGCTGATTGAATACTTTCCAGTTTTCTACGTTTCAGGTTGTGTTTCTGGGGTTATATCCCTAGAAGAACAGTGATCTACTACAGTCTCCTGAATCTGTGTATGTAAGATACGATAATTTTTTTCAGGAACTAGTTGTTCATCAAGCCATGTGACGATATTCAAAATTAACACATGGACCCACAAGTTTCTAGGAGTCTGTGTGCATATCTAACATAGTCAGGATTTCATCAGAGTACAAAGTGCCCTAAGCTAGTTAAGAATTTAGGGAGCAATTTGTACGCACACATGCATTAATATGTGCATACCTTCATTGAAGGAGATTTGCACAGAGCAAATAAATAATCTCTCTGAGAGAAGCAGCAAATTTTGGACACATAACAGCAATGAGGTAAGGATTATCGCCTGGTGTTTACATGGGCACGTGGTGTCTGTGGTTAAGTTTCTGTTATCCAGGGCTATATAACACGAGTGAGGTACCCTGGCCAGCCAAAAACATAGACAGTGCAACACTTATTTGCAGGAACCCAGAAGATCAGATCAGATGGAGAGGAAAAAAGCTGATGTTTTAATATGGCACCTCTCTGAACTAGGGAATATAGATGATACAAATACAGCCGTACTGCATCTGGAATCGGGTGTCTTCATAGCTGCTGCCCTGTCTGTCCACAAGCTGGATAGGTCACCTATCAGATAAGTGTGAATTAACCATACAGGGAATGCAGTGCTCTACCAAATGCATTTCTGTAGCAGCTGTGGAGGCTATGGCAAAGGTTCAGACCCTCTGAATGGTTGATCCCAGTGGTACAACAGCTTTTCATCTTCCAAGAAAGATTCTTTTAACATAGGCTGGAGTATATTTTCTCCTGTCTTTTGTTTTGGTCTCTGTTATTACTATTCCTCAGAAAGAAAAAAAAGTCAGGAAAGTTCAGAGTGGGGCAACTTTTTCATTACAGAGGATTGAATCACGCAGTAAAGGACAAAGTTTACAGCAGGAATCCTGTGAAAGAAGCATTGTGTGCCTATGTTCACATCCAAACCTTATGATATAGCCTGCAATATTTTACCTTTTTGCAGCAAGGCTGCTCTCCTTGCCTTTGCTTAAATGAGCAGTTAGAATACGCACAGGTGCCCTGGGTTATTCCCCTCTCCCATTATCTCTTCACCCCTCTGAACATCAAACCCCAGCTAAATTTTACTGATAAAGACAATGCTATGCAGAAGGAAAAATATGTATTCTTCATGCTGTACAGCTGAGTAGGGCTAAATGGCTAATAAAAAGTCCCGGGCATCAGCTTAGAAGGGGGAAAAGAAAGGGCTGGTGCCGTGGGTGTAACTGGGAGGGGAGGGAGGCTGGCGTGATGGGCTGCGGAGGAGGATGTGTCAGTGCTTGAGCTGGAGCCGATGCCAGTCATCCTACACGGTTTGAACAGCGCTACCTCAAAAGTGCATGTTTATTTCTGCAAAGTATTCGGCTTCCATCTAAGGGCATTTTGTATGAGCAGAGAGGAAAGCTATTTGAAATCTTATTATAAAAAGCATAACTTAGGTAAGTATTTGACATGGATAAATACTTTGCAAGCAGCACAGAATTATTAATTAGGAATCTGCAATCTCTCAGTTTACACTTATACTGCAGTGCCGTGTTTCAAGGAAGTATTCGCAACACTGATACAAAGGTTGGAACTAGATGATCTTTAAGGTTCCTTCCAAACTAAACCATTCTATGATTCTATTACAGACATGCAAGCATGGAGCCTGGGCTTTTAATACACTTTTTAGAATGAAAAAGATGAAAATAAGACATTCAAAACCCGCCTGGATGCCATCCCATGCAACCTGCTGTAGGTGAACCTGCTCTGGCAGGGGGGTTGGACTAGATGATCTCCAGAGGTCCCTTCCAACCCTGACCAGCCTGTGATTCTGGGATAAGTACTTTGGGGCTGTCACTTAACCTAAACCTTCCAAGTCCTTTTTCTCTCACCTGCTGCAGGGGCCATTGTAACGATACCCTCGCCATGATCGTTGTCGTGCTCACCCATCTAGAGCTCCTCTGTCCTTCCCCACCACCTTCAGGAGGCTGAAGCACTGCACTACCATCATGCAAACAAACCCTCCATGTTTATTCAGCACAGCCTCGGGAAGAAACAGGCCACCGTTCCCCAAAGCAGACGTGCGATAGTCCTGGGCCAAAAAGAGGGAGAGCGCTGGGAAGGGAGAGCTCAGCCGAAGACGGTGAATACAGGGTTAAAGGGCCGGCGGCGGTAGCGGCCGGTAGGCAGCGGGCTTAGGCNCGCGCGCGGTCGGCCCTGCTGAGGGGGGAATGTGGAAAGCGTTAGGGAACCTTAATGTGGATGGCAGATTGGGCGCCGTTTAGAGCGAAATGATTTCAGGGTAAAATCCAACACTCAGCTGACACATTTTGGAGGAGAATGCAGAAACTTACGAAAGCTGTTGCTGAGGTTATAGCATTTAAAAGCTAATTAAAACAACCCCTTCCGTGCAAAACCTTCAGGTTGCAAATGGAGCGGCTATTAGGAACACTTGAGAGGAATTCAGCAGAGATCTAAAAGAAAAATGGCTTTGCAGTTCACAAGTAAAGGAAAAATAGCTGAGGAAAGGCTTTCTCTTC